>VZSF01007129.1:0-12259 GCA_013398295.1 Chionis minor
TTCTATGATTCTATGATTGTGCTATTTATGTAAGGTCGTTGAGAAGCTGCTATATCTTTTCCAGTACCACAGTCGGGTGATTGGTATCTTTGTTGTGAAGCTGCTCTAGGTTCTTCCAAAAAGACGTTATTTTTTTAGCACATTTTTCTCTTCCCATATTTCTGAGACCATCTCTCTGCATTCATATAAAAATAAAATGGGAAGGAAAACTGAAGAAACTAGAAAGCAGAGAACGACGCTTAGCCATCTACCTTGAATTCCATGAATAAGAAATCGGGATTGAACAGTAAATACATATTAGTTTAGTTGCCAATGCATAAAATAATCCATCTGTCAGTACGCAAATTCTGCTGCAGATGTACCATAAATGATTAATATAACACTACTTTATTTTGAGACTGTAGCACATATCAGGCAAAGAGGCTTGTTATATTACCGTCACAGGCTGTAGTTACAACACTAACAGCTTTGGCTGAGATGTCGGTGGGTATTTAAATCCAAAGTATGCATTAGGTAAAGCAGAATGAGTAATGTTTGGGATGACCATAAGGCATGATTGTTTTTAAGTCTCTTTGTACTTACAGGGGCTGAGCAATGTTCACTTGCTCCAAGCAATTTGGCAGTGACAGCTGCTGGAAATATTTGTATGTGTTCTGTGGAAAAGACTCTAACAGAACACTGGTTATAAAACATAAATTGCTCAAAGCAAGCAAACGTAACTTCTACTTATTCCCATGGGACTCATAATTCACATAAGCCAATGACTTACTGCAAGTTATGTTTCCTGTATTTCATGCAACAAAGCACACGACCTGACTGTGACTGCAAAGCCCACTGCGTTCAATGTCGTGGATCAGTTTGAAAAATACATACACATATAGTGGGGACACAAGCAGCTGGAAGAACTTTGGTCAAACAAGCTGGTAAGAAAAGTCAGTTTTGGCAGAAATTTTGACAGTCCTGTGGCTGAATAACCAACGTTGTTCTCAGACCAAGACCAACTGTACAACATTGTCACACTGGGAGAAGTGTCACAGAGCAGCCAATTATCATTCCAGCCTGCAGCAGATACACCCCATGGCTCTTTTCCCTTTTATGCAAGCTCTTCAAACTTGGAAAATTAATATTTTTACTGCCTCAGCAAAAAGCACTCAGCTGTTGTATAACTTCTTGCTCCAGCAGACCAATTGCAAATTGACTTGTTTGCCACACCTGTTGCACTGTACCTTTTTTATGCTTCAGTCACTGCGTTTCTTATTTTGGTGACTTATCGAAATACATAAGCACATATGTTATCCCTGGGGGTTCTTGTACATCAGTCAAATGCATTTAAACAGTTCTCTCAGAGGTCGAAGTGAGATTATTTTGCCATAGGTTAAACATTACCAGCTACAAAGTATTGTGATATTTTCAAGTTTCTCCAATGGTAACAAAGTCAACCTACAGCTACTATTCGGGTGCCCTGAAACACTGTTGAAGAGTATTGTGTTTAAAGTCAATAGCAAAACACAGGCAGACCTGAGCTTGAGAAAGCCATAGAATTAGAGGGTTTTGACATTGGACTTCAGAGGAAAATAGCTGAAAAAAGGAATTGGTGGTGTATGGTCTGGATCTAGGTCTGGTAAGAGTAGGTTAAAAAACCAAGCCAAAACAAAAATGAAAAACAAAAAACCCCATCAAATCCTAGTCACTTTGCAAAGAATATTCTACTTTGGTAATTCCTTGAGTGAATTGACACAAATGATGCAGTCATATAAAAGCAAAATGAATAGGTGTGCATTTTAAGTGAGGAGAATTTGAACTATTGAATAATGTGGTCCCTTGAAATCACTTGTGGCCACCGTAGTACCTCTCACTATGATCCATACTGACAGTGGAAGAAAGTATTTTGTTGACCACTACATATTATTTGCTCATAACCCATTTTTTTTGCAGTCCAGCAAAATATTGAGGACTCCTTAACAAACCTCTGGAAGATGCCAATCAGCCAAGAAACAACTGAAGGGGGAGAAAAGGAACGAGCTGCTGAAGTTGTGTTGTCTTAAGTCAGTATTTTCTGCACAACTTCACTTTGATATACTTATCTTTGGATCTCTTAACAATTTAGAAAACTGCGGCAAAGTAATTTGTTGAAGATTGCACAACAAAGGAAGTATTGATCATGGTTCAAATCTATTACCCCTATCAGACAGCCATTTTCCTTCTGGATATGTTTTTAAATTAAAAGTCAGAACTATTAATTTGGATGCATTCCGGAGTTCAAACTGTTTATAGGGGGAATGGCTGGTATACACAAAGTAAGTGATTGCCAACTGTTTTTCCTTAGCTATCCTACCTATGGTTTTCATTTAATATGATGCTAAATTCTGGTTTTATCTAAACATTTTTTGGGTGTTTGTAAGATGATGAAAATCATTCTTATCTATGGTATATATACTTTAGGGGTTTCTCAAATTCCATAACCAACAGTTAGTCTCTCTTCATATTAAAATATCGTAATGAGGTCCAAAAATGATCAGAGAATATTTTCTTTTTTCAATGTGGAAGGTAATGTGGTTGGAGCCAATGCCTCTTCTAGTAACCTTTATAACTTAAGCATCAAAATGAGCACAGCCTAAAAGAAAGACAAGGAAACAGAGGTGAGTGATCAAGTTTATGACCTCTTAGAGAAGAATCAAGGACAGAATGCTGCTTTCTGATTTTGAGTTCCTAATCTATCACCAAAGCAAAATTTCCTTATGTGTTAGTCTTTAATGCCTATTAATAATTTACTATTTCAATTTCATGTAAGAAGCTAATGGCCATACTATTTATTTCTCTTTAGAAAAGCAAAGAAATATAAACTTGTATTAACTATGTAATCCTACCCTATTAAAAGTAAGTGCCAATATTCTGACATGGTAGTGATTTAAAAATAAAAGTATTTGGGAATTCTTAGTGTCTGTAAACTTTAATAGAGGGATGGAGCCAAAACCACCAAGCAATTAATGCATTGTTTCTTTTGGGCAAGACAAGTAGCCATATGATACAGAGATGAAGCATATACTAATAATGAACATTGGAGGAGATCCAGACTAGTTCACAGGGGATTGCTTCAGTTTTAAACAGTAACTCTAGTAGGATTCAGCATAGTCGTTGTATTGTTCTACAAACATTGGTCACATTGAGTAAGACAGAAGGATGCAAGTAGCTTTAGTACATTTAATAGACGTAATCACTCAATTAAATACAGTTTTTGCAAAATTCAGTCCTGAGAAAGCAGAGAAAGGCAGCAATTACATTGATTCTACTAGAGGATTTTTATTTTTCCAAACTCTCATCAGATGTAGTTTGTTTAGGTTTTTTTGGGTTTTTTTTTTATCTTCTAAGAAATGAGACTGATAATTTGAAGTAACAGCTTTAGATTTATCAGAATAAAACTCCACTACAACCAAAGAGAGCTAGGATATTCTCAGTCCTGTACCTAACACAGCTTGACGCTGTCTCCCATGGAAATCAGTGGGAGCCATTCTAGTTACTTTAGTGGACGTTGGATGAGATCTCTGAATGCTATGACATTTGGGAAGGGTCTAAAAAAAGAGGGGCACACACAGAGAACAGGTTTAGGTTTTTCTTTTATACTGTAACATACAACTTTTTAATGTAATGTTGAGGTTGCCAAGAGACAAAGGCAGGCAACATTATAAATTAAAACCCTGTTTCTTCTCTGCCCTAAACATGTACTTAACACCATTATTTTACTTTAAATTAGTAAATCTCATTCCTAAATACTCTGTTATGTACAGAGTCATAGAAAGGGATAACTTTATAATATGTTTAAAAGATAATTACATAGCTCTATACATTTTTCTCAACCAAAATTAGATATTATTTTCTAAATATGAAGTGAGGTGCTCAAAAATTCATGGTAGTTGATATACTAGTTTTATCTATACATTGGGTTATAAATTATGATTCGCATCTACTTCCCTTATCAGTGGCAACATTCCCATTGTCTGTAAGAAGGGGTTCAAGCAAATTGCTGGGCAGCAAATTTTCCTAATCACATTCCTTTTCTTAACAGGCACGTGGTAGTCTCCTGATGTTTGTCTGCACCTCAGGTAACACCATAAACATGAGAAAGAAAATCCTCCCTGCAAAAATACATTATATTCTGCAACTGGGCTGTGAGCAGTGTGCTGTATCTGCATTTATGAACATAACATTTGGTCTTAATTTGACTGGATGATGGCCTCTCCATACCCATGATGCCTTTCAGAATTGCCTCCTTGAAGATCCAGAGTTCCCATACTTTTATTAACTTGACATTGACGCAAAGTGCCTTTCATTCTGCCAGTCCTTTATACAATTATTTGTTCATCACACCCCTCACTAAGGGCTGACCCACATAAAAGAAAAGAGATAGGAGCTATTTCTTTAGATCAAGCAATAGAAGAGTTTGATTTCTGATGATTTAGGATTATAACTTTGGTAATGGTCCATGTTGAGAGGAAAATCTGAGTGACTGAGCCGTTAAGAGTGCATCATAATGCAAATGCACAGAGGATCACAGTGAAGATTACTAGAGTAACCTTAATTCTGCCTTCTTTACCCTTGGAGTGCTTCACTTCAAAGCATTATTTTTCTTTTAATGTAGGCCTTTGGCAGTTGCAGTATTTCATAGACTGGCAAGCCAAAAAGAACGATTATAACCATCTAATTTGACCTCCTATATAAAACAGGCTGCAATGTCACTAGCTGCTTTTACTTTGAACCAATTAACTAGCGTGTGACTAAGCATAACTTTCAAAGGCATTCATTTTCTCACTTGAGGATTTCAAGAGATGGAGTAGTTTTCTTGCTGGTTTGTTCCAACAGTTAATCACTCCCTCTGTTTAAAAAAATGTATGCTTCATTGCCTAGCTGAATAGTTTCACCGTCTCAGCTTCCAGCTATGGGCAATTCAGGTCTTTTGTCTTTGGACTAGATCCCTTTATTCACTCTGTATTTTCTCTCCATTAAGTTAAGTAAGTGTCTTAGTCGCTGTAATCAAATCATCCTAATGCATTCTTGTTGAGGAAACTAAATAGCTTGTGCTTTTAAAGTCTCTCACTCTAAAACACTTCCTGCAGCCCTCCAAATAATTTTAAAGCTCTTTTCTTCTCCCTTTTAGTTTTTTTCTTGCATCCTTTTCAGAACATGGGAACCAGAACCCTGTGCTGGATTTCAACAGCAAATGAGAGACTGATATCCACCAGGAATCCACCAACTGAAACCACGCACTCCACATCCCTCTCTGAGCTTACCCATTTATATTTTTATATATATAAAAATAAATATATATGTATGTATATTATTGGGCAAAAACTATGATGCCTCTTTGGGACAGGTACAAACCTATCCCATAAGACTCATGGTATATGATGATATCTGTTACATACCTTCTTGCAAAACATTAAATACAGAAAAGCAAATTCATGCAACAACAAGGCCTGCTGCCACCAATAGTAGAAGTACAAGCAGATGGTAAAGGGAATGCCTTATTATGGGACCTGGCACTGCTCCAAGGCCAGGATCCATTGTGGAAACACTGGTCCTGGCTCCAGGGATGCTCTGGCCAGCCTAAGTGGGGTGGGATCCCGCTGGTACTGCTACCTTTACCAGACCTGTGCCAGGTCCAACCTTAAATTTCACCTTTCCACCTCTCTACTACACTCCTTCTGCACCTGCTTTTCCCCTGTTGTTTCTCTTTCTGTTTCTCCTCTGCTTGAGAAGCATTTGGGGCTGCCAGGCAAGACTCCGTCTTCTGCAGCATTCCTATAACTGTGTGGCCAAAAACGTTAGCAAAAAGTGGTATCTTCAACAGCCTTATTGCTGGTGCAAATGAGTCACGTTTCAGAGTTGCCTGAAGGCAATCTGTGAGGCTTGAGCTTCTGAAAGGGAAAGCTTGTCAGCAAGAGTAAGCAGCAGCAGAACTTCAATTTCTATTTCTGTGTTTGCTATTATTTCGTGTATGCCCGTCATTGAGTAATTGACGTTACAGACCATTAGAATTAATTCTTTCTCCAGGACAATTAATGCCCCTCTTGTCCAAAATCTGGGTTCTTTACCCGGTGTGCAAGCCAATAACACACAGAGCAGAGGTATTTCCAAGTTTATTCCGTTAATGCGCAGAAATGGGGTGCACATCCCAAAATGGAAGCACACCTTAGTTTTAAAAATCTCCACTTTTATACATTGATTATTACATATTCAAATAATTAATACACATTCATTGTTATTCTCTTTAACGATTGGTCAAAATTTCTTTGCTTCCCATGTAAAATAGTGCGCAGACTCTGTTGTCTTCTTCCACTGTTCTCTTTTGAGTAGGTGGTATCATTTGGGTAGGTGGCCAACGAGTCGGTGGTTGTGATCTCCCCCTGCTAAAATTACCTTTTACCTACTTCTCCTTTAATCTTGGCAGTTGCAGGAAGTTTTCTCGGTTTGCTGACCAGGCCTACACTTCATCACTCTCTTGACAGGAATATCCTAACTATCAACAAAGCTACATTGTCTAGTGGTTAGTTCCTTAATTGAATCATACATAAATCATGTCTAGTTACTATTTCTCTATTTTAATATTAGGTAAATAATTAAATAGGGTTGGGGCAGTATAGAGGACTTTAGCAGCAGCAGGTTTCCTTAGTTGCTCAATTATATTTTACATTTCGCATTTCATTTTTCTAGTTAACATCAATTTTACTACAACACCCCCTTTAATACAACAAAAGAGGCTGTCAGTTCAGAGAAAAGAAGTGGATACAGAAGTTGTTCCTTCTTTTTCTGTACTTTTAATGACTGGTTATGAAGGTCACATGGTTGTCCATGGGACAGAGAAACTTGAAAAGCCAAATCTTAACTCCTTAATATTGTATGACATCAGAATAGCTCTTTTAGATTTCTAGGCCCACTTATTCCCTCAAAATGAATCAAACATTTGTCCCATTATCTAAATCTTCCTTATTCTTGAACAGGTTACAATCAATGATATTTAACAGTTCTGACAGAGCACTGAGGTTTTTTTGCCTCTAGCCTGAATCCAGCTCAGTTCAAATGTTTTTCTGTGGTTATGGGTTTTTTCGGTGATGTGTTTCCCAGTGATCTTTAATGACTTTGCTGTTAGATGAGGTCAGCTGAGAATTCTATTTTCATTATCACGAAATTGTTTCCACGCTCTCTACAAATATTCAGATTAAATAATGAGATAAGAAATGCAGGTGTTAACAGGCTAAAATCTTTCTGATCTCCTTGGGGGAAAGTGCTGATGAAGGCTTGAAATGTGCAAACTAGAACAGTCAGCAAAAGTGCTCTCCGTTCTAAAATTTGCACTTTTAAAAAAGTGAAAGTTCATGGTTATTAGCAAATGTGCAGAAAACCCAATTACCTTTAAATAAAATGTCATGCTTAAAGCTGCACAACTTGTTCATTGTATGAAGCTCTCCACCTCGCTTTAAGCACCTGGGTGCCAAAATATGCTCAACTGCTTAGAAAAACATCTGCAAATAAGTCTCTGCAACCAACTAGTGAAGAAAGCTGCTGTATCACCTAGAAGCAGGCAAGCTGTCTGCTGGGGGGGGGGAGGGGGGCGGGGCGAGGCTTGATTCCTCTCTCCTGATGGCATTTTGTGACAGGTTTATGAACACAGGAATCCTGGTCATTCAGTCTCAGATACAGAATTTCAAGCATTTTACGTAGCATGGAAAAGGCTCCCTTTCCTTCTGTTGTTGTACCCTGTGCAGCTGACTGATGTGAAACTATCTAACTAGATATTGCTTTTAGTTTATTTAAAGAGCATTAAAGAACAAAAGTAGCAATGGAGAATTTAAGGAGTTATTCTTGCTGTAAACAATAAACATCTTGCTTTCAGGAATAACAAAACATGAGGTTGACAAAGAACAAGGGTGAAGGGGAACTGAGGACTGTAGCTGTGAGATGCCTGATTTTTGAATTATAGCCTGTCTGTAATTGTGAGGGACAGTTTCCAATAAACAAACACAAGTAAAAGACTTGAGGGTTTTGACAAAACAAATACATGGTAGTAAACAGTATTTGCTTACATTTGGCAGGTGGGACTTCTTTCAGAAAACGCCATGTCCAAAAATTCACATTTGAATAAAATTTAGTTTTGCATAGCCGTGACAAGATCCACAGTAACTTGGTAACCACAGCTCCACCTCAAAGGAGGGTTAAATTGTTCCGCCCTGCCCACCCTCACACCAGAAGATCATTCATCCAAAAAAATCTGTTTGCCCTACTTATGCAAACAAACTGGCCATCACGAAAATAATTCACAGAATGGCAGTCTCTTCTGTTAACTGCATGCTGAAAGACTCTGCCTTAAACGTGAGAAAAACGAGATCACCGTGCTACTGTTCCAGGACCAGATGGTGTATGTGCACTGTAAATCAAAAATATACCTGAGCTGTGAATGAGAAATGGGTTCTTTTTTGATAGATCACGCACAATGAAGTTGTTACACTCTTGTGGATGAGTTGGTTTTTAGGTGCGTGTTCATAACGTTAGCAGGTCTGCAATACAATCAGGAATCGAGCACAGAAACAGCTCTTGCCTAGTGGATATTAACTCATTCACCAAAACACTTTCTATTCCTCTTACGTATTACACTCTTAAAAGTCAAGAAATATCCAGGTTAAGACTGAATGTGTAATTTTAGGTTTTTGTTCATTTGATACCATCTTTACCTAGGGTGAAGGATCCAAATATATGTGGCGCTCATTCTTTCTCCGCTGGGACCTCTGCCAGCTGCTCAGTGTCCTCTTTCCGTTGGGTGCTGTGGATGACAGTCCACATTGCTGCTCCCTAAAGTCTCCACCTGTAGCACTTGCTAGCTTCAGCACTGGAGTACAGGATCACAACTGACTAAGGCAGGAAGGTAATGCCACAGAGAGCACACTGCGGGAGAGGAAGAGAAAGTGAAGTTTCACGATATTCCTCTGGCACTTGACGCCGGAAAGTGGCATCCATCTCTCTTCCCTCCCTGTCCATACGGTTCCAATCAAATAAGGATGTCAAAGTCAAGAATTAGGTCTAGAGTGAGGTAATTGACAGTGAAAGAGAAGAAAGAAAAAGAAAAATGAGAGGACGTTGGGGATATAGGGAAGAAATAGAGAAAATTAATAAAGAAATGGAGTGTAAATCCCAAAACATGAAGAAATACCCCCCGAAAAAAGGAAGGGAGAGATACAGACAGAGAGATAGTCCAACAGGGACAGTAATGAGTTGTGTAAAATTATGCAAGTTACAGCTAGACTATTTTGCTTCAGAAAAAAAAAAAGAATACTGACTGCCTTGTGCACGCATGAAGTGTGAACCGCTGTGTTCACACGGCCACACCTCTAACCTACCACAACTTCTGACAAACGTGTATCATCATGTATTACACATACATGACTGTAGACAGACACCTCACAAGGTGTACCAGAATTAATTGATAAGAAAAGTATGCAATTAAGATCCTCTTCTACTCAGAATACCAGTAAATAACATTTTAGAGAGCCAGGTCTCTAGAGAGGAGTTGTGTCCCTTCTGGCACAGGTGCAAATGATGAGTGCTGTTCAACCATGTGGGTGGTGAGGTGGCCCCTCACCATCTCTTCCTGTTCGTACAGCTCAGTCAGGGGTTGTGCCACCAAGCTCCACCATCTACGCTCTGCCCCTCCTCTTTCAGTCTCTACTATTCCCTCTTTTGTGGGGGATACTTGAAAATACAGAAGTGAGTAAGCGATGCAAAAACATGACTAACTCGCACGCAAATTTCTGCTGGGAAATTTGCCAGGTTGCTATGGGAAACACACACTGCAAGGAGCATCTGCTCCCTGACTGTCCTCTGTCCTAGTGCATTCACTTATACTCTCGGGAGGCTTACGTAGCCCGTCCTTGCTGACGCGTGGGAATATGCCAACAGGTTCTGTGATTCCTTTTCACAAATATTGGACATTTTGTGTCTTCACTTTCTTTTGCCCGCTTGGCCCGACGAGAAATCCAACCCATGAAAAGTGAACATGAATAATCTATGTCCTTGTATGACGACTGCTTCTGCAAAAGCAAGACACAATTTGAATACGTGAAAACTGGCCATAATATTGCAATTTTTCGTATCATGGCTTGTAACTCCCACACACTTCATACACCTAACCATCACGAACACACAAGATGCTTAACGCACATTTTAAAATCAGTGGCCACTTAGAACATGCTAGATGTAAACCTTCGGCCCTCCCTGCTTGCCATCTCCCATGCCACATGTATGGTTGCAGAAAGTGGCACTTGTCATTCTTCACTCCTGTTACACAATTTTCTAAGCAAACAAGCACATCCTACAAAGGGCTCTTCTCCCCTGCAGATATCCCTGCAATCCAAACAGTCTGGGAACAGCCTGCTGGTTCAACAGTTCCACAGTGTCTAACAGCCTGGCTCATCAGATCGCAAGACACCAAAACTGCTTCAAAGCCCAAAGGTTAATCTGCGTTAGCGGGGTACAGGGTAATTTCAGAGGAAGAGTGCTTCAGTCAGATACGCGATCAGGACATTCTTTCCTCCTGGTTACTCTTTTTCTGCAGATGGGTATTTTCCAGTAGATTGAAAAAAATACTTGCTGTTGGCAACTGACACGACTCCCTATATTAGCCCACTGACATGCTAGGGGAGATGTGTTGCCTTATGCTTCAGCTTCAATAACACGTATTTTCAATCCCAGGTCTTTTCGGCAGAAATTTCTGTGGGTGTTACCTTTTATTTCCAAAACTTAGTGCAACAAGCCCAGATTCAGCCCTGTTACCAGGCCTCAGTTTTACACATGCCGCTATTCTGCCCGTGCTTTCCACACAACCAGGACTTGAGGTGACTTTTAGGCTCCTCTGCTACTTTTCCACATAGAGTACGCCTTTGCAGGCGCACTTGAAACAAGGAGGTTTCGCCAGAAAGTTGGATTCTCATGTGACGTTGGTTTCTATTTGTTGCCCCCTTCAATCACTCAGCAAAAGTAGTCCCAGGGAAATGCAGAATTGTCTCACGTGCAGTACTTTAAATAAGCCGCTTACTAGCAGCTGCTCGAACTGCACCTGCAATTTTATTATTATTACCTGGTACTGCTAGATTTTAACAGCCTTTACTCCCCTTGCTCACTGCACGTGTTTATAACGTTATCTATAGCATTTACAACCCGGCAGCGTTCCAGCACTTCCACGCAGAAATGAAGAAGTCTTTCTCCCAGTTTGCAAGCTCACTGAGGAGCACTGCGAAACTCAGACCACACGGCAAATACCTGGGACACCATATGTGACAAAAAACACGCCAGTTAGGCAGTAACAGCACTTTATTTCTCATTCTCCACAATTCACAGTTGACACGTCTGGATGTTGAACCTCCGCTTCCTGTTTTAGTATCTCGGGGAGAGCTACCAACGATAGAACTTGAAACACGCAGTGCACATGCAGAAGGAGCCCGTGACACAGAAAAGCAGAAAGAAAAACCAGACAGCTGTGCCTTTCCTATGGTGCTTTGCTTTTCTCCACCCGGACTTTAATTCTGATTCCTTGCATTTACAGCAGAACCTGGCCCCAAGTATTAAGCATTACCCATACTGTGCCAGGCGCTGGACAGATGGAAGAGAAACAGCACAGCAAAAGGAATAGGAGTAATTTGCTGGTCAGCATGGAAAACTTGGGGAAATTCGGCAGTTACATGTTTCTCAAGACTAACAATGTTATCAGAGGACCGTCCAAGGCACTGCCAAAGAAAGAGACAGCATGGCATGAAATTGTAAAAGGCCACCTCCTCCTTCCAGAGAGGAGGGAATTCTTGCACAGAATTCAGAATTTAAGACAGTCAAATTCACATTTAAGACAGTTCATTTGGCCTTTTGAATGCAAATCACTGACACTACTACAAAAAACCAAGCCTGGCAGTTTTGACTACCCAGGCAAAATATGGGCTTCCCTTCATTATATCTAAAAGTGGGTAGAAGAAAATAAAATCTTTTAATTAGGAATTTGAAACAAAGACGGAGAGATCCAGCTGGAGAGCAATTCACTACACATATTAGTGCAGCACAGAAAAACATCACAGATCACCCAGGAAGGGGCAGGAGTTACCAGCCTGATGAAAAAAGTCACCATGTTGCTCCCAGAGGACAATCCCAATATTCCAGTAACTTGTTTATATCGCTGTAACGTTCAACGCAAGTGGTTATTAATATTGGGACTTCCCCTTCCTTACCC
>VZSF01007131.1:364-298179 GCA_013398295.1 Chionis minor
TGTTTTTTCTTTTTAAATTTAAAAAAATAAAAATTCACTATTTTCTTGTTTGTTGCTTTTTTTGTAAACACACAGAAGAAAATGTTCACAGTATAATGGCTTTAACAAAATGTGTGAGCTGCAGTAAAATACTAAGATTATATTGTACAAAGTGTTTTGCTCTGTCCCCAGATGGGATGTTTTCTGCTTTGATTTTACTGGAAAAACCTTGAAGACTTTCTGTTCTTTTTTAANCATAAAAAAAAATAATTATTCCTAAATCACTTTACTTAAAAGGCAGCGAAATGTCTCTTTTCTTATAACAGAATGTTAATAATGATGGTATAAATATAAAAATAATATGATAGTATATAATCATAATGTAAAAAGTGCAACTGCCTAAAACCAAACCAGACTGTCCACTCTTCATCTGCTTCTGCCTGAAGAAAACAAACCAAAACTGACAGCAGCTACAAAAATCCCCCAAAAGGAGGTTACTCAGCATGCAAAACAAGCACTAATAAATTACAGGTGAAGGAGCTCTGCTCGCCGCAGAGCTTTGCTCCTGCTCCTCTCTCATCATCTTCTCCCAGCTCCTTGGGTGCAGTGGCACAGATGTGGCGAGGTGCCTGGGTGTCCCCCGGGACTCCTGGGGAGAGGGAAAGCAAGAGGGAAAAGTCTGGGTCTGGCAACGTGGGCAAAAAATATTGCTGGGGTGAAAACGGAGTCGGGAGCTGACCTGCTCCCAGGTCTCCTGTGATAGATGGAGACCTTTGTGCCTTGCTACAGGGTCAACTTCCAGCCTCACGCTGCCGCTGCAGCAGGTGAACGTCATCCTGGCCTCGGAGGGTTTAGATCCTGCAGCTCCCTGCGCAGGAGGAGCAATATGGAAGCGCGACAGGTTCAAAGGAATGGAAGGGTGGAGAGGACCAGCATGAAATGCAGATTTTGCAGGGCACCTTCAGCTTCTCTAGGCCTAATCCGCAGGCGAGATGGGATCTTATGGGTTCGCTTATGTCTGTCTCCAATTGGGATATACTTGAGTTAAACACATACAGCCAGTTTGCCTCTTTTTTTAAATTTTTTGCCCCCCCCATCCCAAAACCAGGGGTGCAGCTGTGCATCAGTGGTGTGTGGATGCCCCATGCGTTGCCAGTGGGAAGGGGAGAGCTCTGCCGGCCGCCTGTTCCCCACCAGTCCCGTGCTCTGCCATCACTGGGGAGTGGGCTTTGGGGTAACNCCCCCCCCCCACCCCTGACTCCCCCCATTCCCCAGCTGGGCCTGGCTGCATGCCCCCTCCCCGTCTTAATAAACCTTGCTAATTGGCAGGCTCTCCACAAGCAAAGGGAGGGCACGAGCAGTTTGCTTGCTGTGGAGGTGCTGTAGGATCCCGTGGGAGTCACTTCCCAGGGCTCTGGGGTGCCTGTGTGGGTTCCCTGGCTTTGGAGAAGGAGCGCTGCAGTCGCAGCTGAGGCGTTACGCGGTGAGTGGCCGCAGACGGTGACAACGGTCCTGGTGGCACTTGCAGCGGAAGATGCCGGGTTCCTGTCCCAGCCAAGCCAAGCAGACCCCGGCGGGCGCCTGTGGCTTGCAGCGCTGGCACGGGGCGGCGGGGGCCCCGCTGCATCCCGGCAGCTTGGCACCTGCCAGCCGGCTCTGGGTAGAAGCGCAGAGCAGCACACCTTGTGGTTCGGCGTTCCCTATCCGCAAGACAGGCTGTGCCAGTTCGGGCTTTCATACCTGGCCGTCCTACTGCGCCTGCAGCTGTTTGGAGGAGCCAGCAGGCAGGAACATTAGTTTCATTCCAATTTTATCCTTGGCCTCACATCTGAGACTTCAAGCAAGGATTCCAGTCGTGGGCAGACGCCCCATTTTGTGTGCTCCAGACGCTACTCCCGCAAAGACCAAGCAGTCCTTTACATGGAGGCCAAAAAAACAACTGTTGCCTGATAAAGCCTTTCTGTCACGGCTGTCTCTACCCAGATTGAAACCAGGGACCTATAGGTGCAGAAAGGGCTCTCTCTCCCTCTGCTGCCTGGGCAGGCTGGAAGAGCTCTGCAAGCGGTCAGATGTGCCCCAGTAAGCACAGTCATAACTTTGGTCACAAAATCACCAGGGTTGGAAGAGACCTCTGGAGATCACCTAGTCCAGCCCCCCCCTGCCAGAGCAGGTCCACCTAGAACAGGTTGCACAGGATGGCATCCAGGAGGGTTTGAAATGTCTCCAGAGTTGGAGACTCCACCACCTCTCTGGGCAGCCTGCTCCAGTGCTCTGCCACCCTCAAAGTCAAGAAGTTCCTCCTCATGCTCAGATGGAACTTCCTATATTTAGTTCATACCCATTGCCCCTTGTCCTATCACTGGGTACCACTGAAAAAAGACTGGCCCCCTCCTCCTGGCACCCTCCCTTTAAGCGTTTGTAAGCATTGATGAGATCCCCCTCAGTCTTCTCCAGACTAAAAAGACCCAACTCCCTCAGCCTTTCCTCGTAGGAAAGATGTTCCAGCCCTCTAATCATCTTTGTAGCCCGTTGTAGTCCTCACTTTACTTGGGGAGAGAAGCTGGAGGTCTGGAACATTTTTCCCGTCAGATGCAAAGCCTGGAGGTGACGCCATAGGTTTGGTAACCTGGTAGACCACAAGCTTTCTTTTTCTTTTTCTTTTCTTTCCTTTTTTTTTTTTTTTTCCTTCTCTGGAGTGAAGTGATAAATTGTTCCCATCTGAGCTGCTAGCTTCCTGCTCTATTTATTTTATTCTAGTTGGGGACTGGGGATCAGAAGGGAAGGCACATGCGCACACGGACAAATATAGATAGATATTTATTTTTATTAGTGGATTAGTGGAAGAGAGACCTCTACTGGCTCAGCTCGAAGAGCTGCTGCTGTACCTCGGCCGTGCGGCCGGCCGCAGCCGAGGTCTGCTGCCGGTGGGATTTCTCTCCTGCCTTCACTTCACCTACTTTGGAAATTTCCTCCTGGATCACAGACATTTTCCAAGGAAAGCTAAGAAGCAACCGTTCACGTTTTACCTTCTTTTTAAAAAATCCAGCATGTAGGGAGTCACTCAGCTAGCGAATGAATTTGTGACAGTGCTCAATGTAGTAAGTAAAGTAGCTTATTTCCTTCAGGAGGGGGTGAACCTTGGGCACTGAAGCATGGCAAAGAATTAGAGGCTTATTGGTGCTGGAGGACAAGGCAGCAGGGTGTTTTCATCCACTCCCATTGATTTCAGTCGCCTTTTATTCTCTTTCTGTTCTTCCTCCCAGCTGGTTGTGTGGTACTGCAATGAAGATGGCTTCAGAAACCATCTCTCTTGGGTCGGTGCTGTTAAGCATCTTGCCTCTGCTGTCAGGCAGCTGGATAGATGTTGACTCCTACCTGGGCCATACCTGGGGTCAATAATCAGTGGATGCTTACCTTGATGGGTTGGGGAAGTGTTGATATGTAGATTATTTTTTCTAGCAAAGCTGTCTTTAGCTGAGCGCAAGTGATGCAAAAGAGGACTTGGTGTTTGCCAGCCAGGTGGAGCTGGGTGAGCCATGGTTGTTCGTGGAGTGGAAGGCCTTTAAGTCCTGAGCTGCCAGTCTGGCGGAGAGCAATGGAGGGAGTAGTTTCACAGCTGAATCTGTATTGCTCAAACGCTGGCTTAGGCATCCCCTTCCTTCCTCACCCAGCCCACTCATTCCTGCCCCTGGCATTGCTGGTGAAGTTACATGAGGAACTGCATCAGAGAATAGATCTGGCAGAAATTTCCCACCTTCCCTTCTTTGTTGTTGGTTTTTGATTTTTTTTTCCCCAGCTGGATCCATTTCTGGTCTAGTTCATCCCACGGCTGCATTAACAACCCGACCAGCAGCACAGTGGGTGGGAATGTGCAAGCTGGCAGCACTGCCATGACATCGCAGCCTGTGAGCTGGTAGTGCCTTCCTTGTTCGTGCTTTGCAGTAAAGCAAAAACTAAAGCCTTGTGTGGGGCAACGGCCACCCATCCCACAGTGATGAGGTTTGCTAGAAGATGCTGGGCAATCTCTGGTAGTACAGCCCAGGGCTCTGCCTTCCAGCTTCCATCTCACATCTCCAGCCATCAAAATCTGCTCCACGAATGACCTGGGAGCTACTTAGCTAGGGAAATAGAGTCTAGTGCTGATGGCCTGAAGTTTCGGGATTGTCTGCCAAGGGATCTCCATCACAGAGGTGTTATAGAGAGATCTGCTGAGTCACATTTCTTATTTTTTTTGTGGGAAAGTAAGCTGGTGCACTGGATGCAAAGGCAGACAGAGGTGCAACAGTGGCTTGTGGAGCTGCAGGTCCTGTGATCTTCATTGCTGTCCCTGTGAAATCCTAACTGTCAGCGAGAAGCTCCTGTGATTGCTCCCGTCCCATGGCCAGGTCCACGCCTTGCTTGCGTATCCCAGGGATTGCTGTCGGTCTGTCTCCAGGTGTTGCCCTGGTCTCTGGTCTGTGCGTGGTGTAGGATGGGGGTAAGGTAAAGGGGAGAGGGCATCACAGCCTGGCAGCCTTTTTGAGGGCCCTGAGCTGATGGACCTGTGAGAAGGTACAAGCTCCAGCTGTCACCTGGTGGACAGACCTTCCCCTGGCATGTCTTGGACAATTTGGTGTGGTAGGTGCTCTCACTGTACCATTTCCTGACAAAATTCTGTAGCAAAAGCACGTGCTTTCTTTCAAAAGACACTGGAAGAAGAAGTTGCTCCATGGCCACCTTTTATGGCCTTTCCTTCCACCCTCCCTGCTTGTTCCCTTTTACCAGTCACCGAGTGGTGAAAGCAGCCGCTATTTTGCAGACATCAATTACCTCTTCTGCCTGGGGGGACCAAAGTTTCTTTTCTCTCTGGGGAGTGTTCTGGGTACTGGATTCTTTGCTTGCCTGCATCCTGCTGTCCTTGTGAGCAGCTCCATCCTCCAAAAAAGAGTGAAAGTTTCACTGTGTGTTGTCCAGAAGTCTTTTGGGTGGGAGCTGAAACATGGGGCTCCTTGTTCCGAGATGAATGTCCTAGATGCTAAGTACAGGAGCCCATCTTTCTTTTCCTTCCGTCCTCCCTCCCTCCCTCCTTTCCTCTTTCTCTCTTTCTTTCTCTTTCTCTCTTTCTCTCTTTCCTCTCTCTTTCCAGATCTTTGAGGTCCCAGTGGAAAGAAAAGCTTGACAGACCTGATCAGTTCAGGTTCTAGGATGTGGAAGTCTCCACACCCAACTAACCTCACAGTAGGAAGCCAAGCCCTTTGTTATGATCATTTAAAATCTAACCTAAAAGCATTCCCCTGCTTTCTAGAGTTTGCTGCACATTATTCCCTCCTGGTGCCATTTAATGCATAATCTGCATTTGTACTGCCTCGTTTATTTGAAACAGCTCTCAGTGCCACCACATCATGTCCTACCTGTCACTCTCACCTTAAAGTGTGGCTCTTTTCTGAAAACAACGATACTGATGCTATTTTACTTAGCTAATCTGTTCAGCACAAATAGGAAAGCGGGTCTCTGGGTTCTTTTCTTGGACAGCAATGGAGCAGTTTGCATCTCCCTCATTCGTACCCAGTGAGGGTGTCGCAGAAGGCTTTGCTGGCTGAGCAGGTTGTATGGGTGGTTTAATGGGATTTAAGGAATCAGTGCTACTTCTGACAGAAACCTGCCCGTTCTGATCTGAATGGCTTTGGAATAGGAGAGCTACATCAAGCTCAGTGCTTTTGTCTTTATGTTCCAGGTGCTCGGTGGCTGGAACATCTATCTATAAAAAATCTGAATTCCAGTCTGAGGATCATATTCAACCCCCCTGCTTTTCAGACAGAATCATAAAATCACAGAATGGTTTGGGTTAGAAAGGACCTTTAAAGGTCATCTAGTCCAACCTACCTCCCATGAGCAGGGACATCTTCAATGTGCTCTGAGCCCCCCTGTCCAACCTGACCTTGAATGTTCCCAGGGATGGGGCATCTGCAACCTCTCTGGGCAACCCATTCCAGTGTTTCAGCACCCTCATCATAAAAAAATTCAGATCCAGGGGAACTTGTAAGCTTGTCTGTCCAGGAGACAGAGGGTTTCTCAAGGGTCGGTCCAAGACCAAGCAGCAGAAATTCCTCCAGCGAGAATCACAGACGTATTTCCTTCTGTTCTCTGTTTAAGGTATGCTTCCTGGTGCTGATTTCTCTAGCAAACATCCAGAAGCACCTTAAAAATAAAATGCCAGAGTGAAACAAGCCACTGAACACACAGACCTTCCCTGGGCAAGAGGATGAGAGCGAGTGAGCAAACCACACGTGACAGATGTTAGGCATGTAATTCTGGAAGCTGCTCAGATGCTGTGGCCAGGTGGGTGGTATTACAAACCTATCTGGGCTAGAAAAGAGAAACGTTTTTCTAGTAAATGAAACATACCTGCTAGAGAGAGCACTGAGGCATAATAAACATCCAGCAGAGAACTGCCGTTTTGGGAAATGGTTTTGGAGGTGAAGCTGCGTCGTCGCAGTGCTTTATAAGTAAGTGTCCCATTGCTTCAGAGTTAGGAAGGACAAGGTGTGCTCGTGGCAGCTCTACTGAGTCAGGAAACAGGCACAGGAAAGACAGAACTGCTCTACCTCAGAGTACAAACTGCGTACTACTACCACAGCCACCCACTTTTAAATGAACAGCCAGGTACTTCTGAGTGGGTATTTTTCCCCCGTCCCTAGATGTCCTGCATGGGCTTCATGTGAGGCCCCAAATGAATGTTGTCACTTTGAGTAAGAGTGCTTTGTGCTTGCCTTTCAGTTTGTCTCTTCATCTGCCAAACAGTTCAGGGCACTGAATTCCTGTTTCTGTAGACTCTCTGCCTTTTTTAAGAGAAAAAAAAACCCCACCAAAAACGTGAACCAACATTTTGTAACTGTGGAGAAATTATGGAGCATAAAACTGTCTGATGAGATGAAAAACTGCGATATTCTGGAAATCCCTTGGCTGTTAGGCCTTCCCTGGTACAATCTCAGTGCTACAGATGCTGTGATGCTCCCTGGAAAAGCCCTGTAAACCAAAAATGATCTCTGCTCCCCTTGGCCTACTGGGCGCATTATCACAGTACTTTGAACTGAATCTGTGAACCTCTGTGGCAATCAAGCTCTTCATTAGGGCATTTATTTGCAGAACACGGCTCCCAAATAACCATATGGGAATGCAGTCGCTGTTTTAGGTATGCTGTAAGAAAGGGTAGGGGGGTACAGGGAGAGAGATGGTGGGACCATATGAATTTGAAGTCTTTAATTAAATGCAAATATTTTTTTTTTGACAGTGAACAAAGCCAGACCAGAGAAGTTACAAAACCCACATGAAATATAAATAGGATGTTGGGTTTGGTTGGTTTTTTTTGCTTTGCATTGTTTTTGAAGCCCGATAAATGTAAAGTTTTTTCATATATGGCAAAGCCTTTTCCAGTAAGAAAAGACGTGGGATTGTGTAGTTTTTCCAGGCTGCCAGGGTGTCTCTTTGTCTGGAGATAATTTATTGTCGCATTTGACCTTTCAGAAATACATGATGGTAACCCAGCATGGCAATCTCAGGAGCCCAAAAGAAACTGAGGACACCTGGATTATGCTGAAGAATCTGAACATTGTTTTCTGCTTTTTTACACCAGCCATAAAGAATTACAGCATTTCTCGGGTCAAATGATGGACAAAAAAGCATTTTTCACTTTTTCTGTAGTACCCCACCAGACACTGAATGCCTGTAATTATATGGGGATGCTCAGAATTAACAGATGGCCATCGGTATTTTCTGTGGGATCTCAATGGAGGTAGATAACACTGCATTTTTAATCTACACTGAAATGTATTAGAAATGACAAATGGGCTTTTCCACAGACGATGTAAAGTTTTTCCGTCTTTAAGAAAATTTACAAACAACCTACCAACCTGCCCCTCAAATTCTTCCTCAAATTTGAGTTGCTTATCTCTTCAATCTGGGTCAGGGCCCCTCCGAAGACTTGCAGGAGCTTTGGCCAAGGCTGGGGAGGCCAATGATTCTCCACTTCACTGCAATTTGTCGCCTCTTTGAAGAGCAGCTGTTGCCTTTGAAGTGAACTTTTCTGGGCAAATGAGTATCAACGGATAGGGTGAGATTTTGGCTGCAGACGGGCAGCAGCAAATTCCCTTCACAGAGGGGACTCTGCTGGCAGAAGGCTTGCAAGACGGAGGTTCAGCTGCTCCACCAGCCACTTCTCACTGAAAATACGCAACAAGTGGGGATGAAGCAGAGGCATAACAGAGCTGCTCTGTGTTAACCTCCTCCTGGCCTGAAGTCCTTGGGAAGGATTGACCTTGCTGCCACGCCTGGCACCAACCCCTCAATCTTTCTGCTATGCCTCTGAGCTGATCTGGAGCTCAGGTAAAGCCAAAATTTCAAGTCCAGGTTGATCTGCCACCAGTGCAGGATGGCGTGATGTGTTGTGTCGGTTTTTGTCTGTGCTAGAGTGAGCTTAATGGGCAAGGGTGAGTCATTCCAGAGAAGTTTTGAGTCCTGAAAACACTCAGATGTCTTTTTGTTACCCTTCTGAGGTCACCTTTTTACCCAATTTTTTTTTTTTTTTCTTATCCACTATGTCTTTTTGCTCTCTTGCAGATATATGTCCTTATTTTCTCTTCAGTTTTCATTCAACCTGTAACTGAACTGTGCATCCAAACCTACTCTTGCTGGTGCTTTTTGCTAATATTCATGGCTAATCCCTGTCACTCCTGAGGATCTGGCATGCGTCCCCCCTGCACCCGAATGGCTGCTTCTGGCTAGGAGGGAGGTGGCACCACCGCTGCAGGTCAGTCTCCTAGAGACTGGGATCCAGAGCCTGACTTGTCATCTTAAGTGCCTAAAATCCCAACTGTCTGTCCTTAAAACTCTGGGTCATCTGTCGCCCATATCTGAAGGTGCCTTGAGTTCATCATGCGCTTTACATGTCATGGTGCTGAGGTGCCAAGATCTGCCCAGAAGAATTGAGCGTGGCTGACTCGCTCCTGTGAGAGCCTCCTGTAGGTATCCGTCTGTGTCACTCCTGGGAGGTGCTGGACCAGGTAGGCACGCTATCTCCACCCAGCGATTGGAGACTCCTAGGATGCTGCCACTGCTGGTCTCCTCCTCAAAGACAGCACGTGGGGCTGGCTGCCTGCAAGGGGGTGTCTTTCTACAGGACTAAACAATGAGGCGGGCAGGGTGACAAACATACCTTTCTCATGAAGATTTCTCTTTTGCCCAGGACAGGCAGCTTCACCCCCCCCACCCCGTATTTGGGCTTTGCAGCTGCCACTGTAAGCATGTAATTCCCCTTATGAGTTACCATGAAAGTCTAGGAACCTGGTTCAGACATTGCAAATACTGCTAGAGGGCCAAAGAATGAGGATTTGGACATTCGGACAGGGAAAGCGTCCCTCCATTATTTAGTTCGGTAGGACCATAAATTACTGAAATCATGGCTCTATAATATAAATTTTCAGGCAGGTTTGGATATGGTTGTATATGGCTGTGTACTTTGCTGTGTATGATAGCCCTTTGGAAAATGAAACCTGGAACCTGCCAGGTGGCTTTAGTGATTTTTGAGTTTGCTTTGTACAGGGCGATTGCTAAAACAGACTTGTTCATGGACATCAGGCGGTTCACACTTCTGTGTTGTTATGCAGTGTTTCACAAGTGGTCTAATAGAGAAATAAAGCACTCAAATTGACAGAAATGACCACTCAAATTTGTCTTGACTAAGCACACCATAGCTGAATAAAGTATATACGCATTGTTTTCAGACAGCTGTAATCCCTCTGCAGACTTTAGGGTAATTTAATCTCTTGACATGACTGTGCAACTCCTGTTATTTTTAGGCACATACATTAAGAGAAGAAAAGGTCCATTTAATCTGAAAACATATTAGCAAGTTTTCCTGCTTTCACAAATCTGAACCAGGTACCACAGGGAATAAACTGAAAGTCGTTAACATATGATTGCTATTTGATGGCCAGAATGAAGCAGTTTCATACCCACTCCTTACTGGCGGATACTGCAAAGCCAGTTGCTACTCTTGGAGGCCGTATCAGCAGAGATTAAAAACTCATTGCAAATTGTCCAAAACCATACCTGGATTCTTTGCTGATACCAGCCACCTGCAATCTGTATGTGCAGTGGACCGCTGGGCACGTGGGTGAGCTGGTGGGGATGAGGGAAGGGCCTGAGGTCCTCTCATGTCGATGATGAAGGTGGTGTGTTAGTGCCCTCCCTCATGATGCCTGAGGATGCTGAACTCGGTTGGCTCCTGTCCCTGGTGTTGCAGCCCAGAGGACTGTCGCTGCCTGCTCTCCTGCTCTCCTCCTTCTCCTCCCCTTCTTCTTCCTCCTCTTCCTTTTCCTCTCAGCCTCCCCAAGTCACTCAGGACAAGAGGCAATGGCACCTGTCAGGATACAGGATGAAGCTGTTGGCTGTGAACGTCGCTCAGATGCTGGAGCTCAGGTTCTAAGTCTCCTCTTTGGCATAGCAGGGAGCTCCTGTATCGCTCACCACGGTGCCTGTACAAAGCTGGTTCCCTCCCCACCTCTAAAGGGGAGATGGGGTTACTAAAATCAAAGCAGTTTCCTGAAGGAGGTGAGGATTTAGTCTCCTCTGAATATTCCTAGCAGCGTTAGCCAACAGATGTTGGGACATGTGATGGAAACCAAGAAGGATGTTGTTCCGGCCTCCACAGGCTCTTCCAGTCTTAGCCTGGGTGGGAAGGTGAGATTGTGCGGGGCAGGCTTTGTTCATGACTGTCCGCTTTGAGAATGAATGGGGGAAGGCAAAGGCGAGGGACAAACTGAGAAAAAACCTTAAACTGCTGCATTTCATGGGGTGGACCGTTGCAGCTAGGAGGAGATTGTTGATTGTTTGTTGAAAAGCCTCACTAGCTGTGTTTGCTTTGGATACCACAAGTCACTGACGGGGACTGTGAGTCATGCTCCTCCTGGCAATGGAAAGCACAGATTCATCACCGCGGTGCTGCGCTCCTTGCTCAGGCGCACGGCGGGGCGGGCTGCCCCTTGGGAAAATGCGAGGGTGGCACAAGGCGGACAGCGAGGAGGGCTTCCCCTGCAAAGAGCGTAGGAAAGTGCTTCTGAAGTTTGTTTTGCTCTTCAAGTATCCATCCTTGGTTCTGGGGAGAGCTTTGCTGGAGCTTCGAAAAAGCGGATGTTGGAGTTCTCAACTTCTCATGTGCTTGTGTTGCTGTGGATACAGGGCTCTATTTTTGTGTCTCTTGTCTAAGTTTTGCCTGCATCTGGCAGTGCCTTAAATGCGTCTCTAGGATTTGGGGTTTGGGAGCTCAAAGCGTCAAAATCACATCTTCTGCGGTGTCGGTGGGAGTTTAGAGCAGGCTGGTCGTGATGACGTTCCCTCTGCTGTCTCTTCCTTTGGCAGAATGAAACCAGGTGGTGGTTTCATTCAGTTTATAGAGGAGTGATGCCTCTGTCAGCGAGAGATGTTGCAACGCCCTTTCTTTGTCTCACATGGAGAAGCCCTTGGTAGAAGCAAAGCATAATGCCAATAGCCGTTGGGGGCACTGGAGGGCTAGCACGCAGGTCGGCATGGACCTAAACTGCCAGGATGGTAGTACTGGTTTTGGCACTGAATACACAGAGCACACAAACCACCTTTGTCTCTTAGCTTCCCTTGGACCACTGCAGATTAACCCTTCATTTTCTTTCTGCTGGAAGCATAGACCTGCCATGGCTTCAGATGCGAGCATGGGTAGACCGTCATTACAAAGCAGGGGAGAAGGACCTCCACGTTAGGTGGTGGTAAGCCATTAACTCCTTCCCTTACATAAGGGACAAGAAATTCTTTCCTTGCTGAGGGACAAATAAGTCTTTTGAGCACCTTTGGTCTGCCGCACATTAACACATGCCTTAGTGTTACCCAGTAAATGGTGGAATAATAATAATGCGGTTACAGGCCATCTGAAATGAAGTTGTGGGCTGTACCTGTCCCCATGGGCTGCAGGCTCCTGCCTCCTGTGAAAAAGCATGGGGCTAGTAAAGAGGCTGTGTGTGGTAAGAGTATAGGTCTATTTAAGGAAATGGGGTTTAAATGAGAATTTAATTACTCATTTTTGGCCTCATATCTGAGCAAGAATAACACGAAAACCTGAAATTAAGCACTTGTTGCATTCCAATACAGGGAAGAATGCCTCCAGTATTTGAAAATAATTCGAAGATAAATAGAATTAATACTTAACATATAAAAGAGGCAGCTAATGTTTTGACAGACAAGCCTCATCCTCAGAGCCAAGAACATGCATTACCTAAAGGAGGAAAATCCTCATTTGTACTGAAGGTTGCCAAGAGTCATAATTAAAGAACAAAATTAGTCCAGGCGAGGATGGAATGAACAGTAAAAAGATCATTGCTTCTTAGATAACCATGCAGGTGTTGCAGAAGGGGCACCCACAGTTTCGATGATTTTTTTTTTTCCCAGTCTGTCCCTATGTCCATCAGAACATTCACTGGAGATGAATTACATTAAAAATAAAAATAGAAATGTCTCATTGAGCAAGTCGTTCTTCCATAGGTGGCAAGAGGCCCGCTTGCCCTCTGTTGTGTAGAGTCTCTGATGCTTAATCAGGGGCGAGCTGGTCTCTTGTTATTTTAGCGAGTCCATCACTGGGGGCATCATTAAAGTTTCTTCCTTTTGCCACCCGCTTGCACAAAGTGCGAGGGTTTGTACTAACCTGGATACAACTGGCCCTCTGTCACATTTGATGGAAATTTCCTAAGCAGTTGAAAAGCTCCTGGGAGGGCGAAGGGGAAGGGCAGATAACCAGAGGCATACGGACCCACCCACACGCTGTGTGGTTGCATAAGGCTCATTTCTGCAGGAAACTAGCCTGAAATTTTGCAGAGGATTGGACATATTTGTAGAAGATTTGTTATTCTGATATTATTAATGCAGCACGCTGGCAACAATTACCCAGATGTTCCCAAACGGCAGAGAAGAGTAGATAACAGCAGTGTCATGGCCAGAGAAATGGTTAACTGGAAAGGAAAAACTGAGGTATTTTTCTGCTGGAGAAAAACAGCGTCTCACTTGGATATATAAAACAGCCTTCTCCACCTTACATGTCTTTCATAGCGGCAAATGTGTAAATGTTTTCTTCCAGAAAGGAATCCAGATGCTCACTTACTTTAATTTGAGTGAAGATAAAATGGCCAAATTTTCTCTGCCTGGAACATCTGCAGAAATGCCAGTGAGGGATTTTGGCTTGTTGTTTTAGATAGAAAATTTCAGAAGTCCTCCCGTTTTTTCCTTTTTCAACGTTGGACCAAAAATACATTCAGCAGTCATAATCTGTGGCATATTAATGGAAAGATTTTCTCTATAAAATGTCCACTACTCCTAGAGGCAAATTTATACTATCTAATCCACCATTTCAAAGGCTAAGGTCACCACCAAACACGTCAGCCCACCGGGATGTCATAACACATAAATTCCATAATCAAGAGCACATGTTTTCCACCTTTCTTTACCAATTAATGGATTTTTAACCTAGAGAGCTTGTCTTATATTGTTCCAGTCATGTTGGATGGGGAAATCTGTCAGGAGGATTAAGCAAAAGACCAGTTTTCAAATAATCAGTAGAAAGCTGGTGTTTAAGACGCTTACATCAATTCTTTCTTGTGCAGTGTTCAGCAAGTGCAGAGGAGCATCAGCTGTACTTCCAGTTCTGCTTCATGCTTTCTGACAATTTTATTAATTCTTTGGAGAAACGAATGTATGTACTACCAGAAGATATTCCAGCTTCTTTTTTTTTTCTTCATCTCAGATTTATAATATGTTTCCGTGCCAACATACTTCTCATAAAACCATCTCATTATCCTTTACCTCCTCCATTCTCTTGCAGATTCTGATTAGAGCATTCTTCTAATTTTGAATGGGATTAGGGCCAGAGGATGAGATAGTGAGTGATTTATATCAGTTGATGGGATATTTCCTGCTCTTACCACGATGTTTTTGTATAAATTAGGTATTCCTTTGTCAAGGTAATGGGAGTTTGGCCTGGTTCAGCTCTTTACACTAATTATTCTTCCTATCTGTTTACTTACTAAAGTATAGGTATTTTGGGCTGAATTGTGAAACTCAATGGTCATTTGTAAGGATAGTCCCACTGAATTAGTAGGCATACTTACTTGAATAGGGACTTATCAATGCAGCTTGGTTTAATTTCTGTTAGCTTGCAATAAATATCCAGAGCAGTATCAGCAGTATTTCATGATCTTGATACCTGATCACACCACATGAAAACACATTTTCAAAAGGCCATAGGACAGAGAGTCAAGCACAAGCTCGTTTTCATTCTGTATTTCTTAACTATTGCAGGATTGTCTTTGTCACCTTCATTTTCTGCTTTGGATTTCTTGGATATACAGTTAATGTTCTTAGAAAAACCAAACTCCCTAAAGCAAACTGGGTTAGTGTTATGTGAAGGACCTTTCCGATTCTCAAGCTGGTTCATCAACAGGTTTCCCCGAACATATTTCCTAAGGCAGCCAGAGAGGCATCAAGAGCAGATTTCTCCGGGCTAACCTCTCTCTGGAGTGATCCCTTGAAGGAAACCTACGCCCTGGTAGGTTTTGCTATCAGTGGAGATGAGACTCAAGGAACTGTTTGTCATTCCAGAGGGACGTATATTCTTAAGGAAGAGTCCCATTCTTTTTGCGTTCTTGTAGCAACGGTTGACCACCATTAATGGAAGATATGCTGTACAATCACAGAATCACAGAATGTTAATGGTTGGAAGGGACCTCTAGAGATCATCTGGTCCAACCCCCCTGCCAGAGCAGGTCCACTCCCAGGTCCCTCTCTGTAGAGCTGCTTTCCAGCAGGTCAGCCCCCAACCTGTACTGGTGCATGGGGTTACTCCTCCCCAGGTGCAGGACTCTACACTTTTGTTGAACTTCATAAGGTTTTTCTCTGCCCAGCTCTCCAGCCTGTCCAGGTCACGCTGAATGGCAGCTTGGCCTTCCAGGGTGTCAGCCACCCCTCCCAGCTTCGTGTCATCAACAAACCTGGTGAGGCTACACTCTATGCCTTCATCCAGGTCATTGATGAATACATTGAACGGGACTGGACCCAGCACTGACCCCTGAGGCACACCACTAGTTACAGGACTCCAACTAGAGGGATCACAACCATCGGAGACCTACCTGATAACCAGTTTTCAATCCACCCCACTGTCCTTTCATCTAACCCACACTTCCTAGGCTTGCCCACGAGTATGCTGTGGGAGACGGTGTCAAAAGCCTTGCTGAAGTCAAGGTGGACAACATCTACTGCTCTCCCGTCATCTATCCATCCAGTCATGCCATCATAGAAGGCTATCAGATTAGTCATCCATGTTGACTACTTCTGATAACCTTCTTTCCCTCCAGATGCTTGGAGATGATGCCCAGAACAAGCTGTTCCATCATCTTACTAGGGAGGGAGATGAGACTGAGTGGTCTGTAATTTCCTGGATCCTCCTTCTTGCCCTTTTTGAAGACTAGAGTGACATTTGCTTTCCTCCAGTCCTCAGGCACCTCGCCTGTTCTCCAGGACCTTTCAAAGATGATGGACCTTTCAAAGTGGACCAGCAACGACTTCTGCCAGCTCCCTCAGCACTCCTTGGTGCATCCCCTCAGGACCCACAAACTTGTGGATATCCAGTTTACTTAATAGGTCTCTGACTTGATCCTCCCCAATCAAGGGAGAGACTTCCCTGCTCCAGACTTTTCCTGTTTCCTTTTTCCTCAGTCTGGGGGTCCTGAGGGCTGGCCTGAGCAGTGAAGACTGAAGTAAAGAAGGCATTCAGTAACTCCGCCTTCTCTGCATCGTCTGTCACCATAGCACCAGTCTCATTCAATAGTGGGCCCACATTCTCTCTAGTTTTTCTTTTCCCTCCAATGTACTTGAAGAATGCCATCCTGTTGACCTTGACATCCCTGGCCAGATCTAATTCCAAGGAGGCCTTGGCTTTCCTCATTTCAACCCTGTATACTCAGTATACAGTATTCTTATAGAATCTTCTCAGTAGACAGTATTCTTATAGTCTTCCCAAGTGACCAGTCCCTTCTTCCACATATTGTAAACTTCCTTCTTCCAGTTGAGTTTTTTCAGGAGCTCCCTGCTCAACCATGCTGGTCTCCTGCTTCCCCTGCCCGATTTCTTGCTCTTAGGGGTGCACCTAATCCTGAGCTTGGAGGAAGTAATTACTGAAAATTAACCAGCTTTCTTGAGCCCCCCTACCCTCTAGAGCCTTAACCCATGGGATTTCTCCAAGCAGTTTCTTGAAGAGGTCAGTTAGCCCTCCTAAAGTTCAATGTTGCAATCCCACTTGTCTTTTTATGCCCACTACACCTAATCCTGAACTCTATCTTCTCGTGGTCACTGCAGCCAAGGCTGCCCCAAACCTTAATATCTTCCACCAAACCCTCTTTGGTTGTCAGTATTTTGCTTTGCAAAAGCAGAGACTAAGCATATAAGTAGGAAGGAGGCTAGTGGGCTTGGAGGCATTGCCTCTCTAGCAATGGCTGGTTCGCAGCTATTGACCTTTTTTGAGCTAGAAGCTTGTGGAGAGCCCAGAGCTTGGGAAGGCAGTGCCCTCATAGTTTGTCCATTATTTCCCCTCATTCCCTGACTCTAATGAGACTTCTCCCTTCTTTCCGTCGTGGTGGAGGCTCATGGATGAAGCGCACAGGTGAGGTTTTCAAACCCTAAAAAGTCTTCCCTGAGCCTGCACAGATTGAGGTTTCTGGGAAGCTTATGACATGGCTGGTTTGGACAAAATCACACAGGGGCAGCAGGAAGCCCGGTTTTGACTGCACAGATGCCATATTCCTTTTCCAGTGTGTGGAGCCATTATAGGATCCCTCAAACAGCTCTTTTCATATGTATAGTCTGTAACAGGGGCAAAATGTGTTTTTCCCCTAGCCTTGTGCTGAGAAGCGACTGAACCATTTTGCTGAAGCTTTCCCAGAAACCATTTAGCCTGGGGCAGACAGCATGCATGGAAAAAATCCAGCCCAAACAGCTGAAATCTGGCAAAGTTGAATGCAAACTGAAACACATTCTTCTCATGGCAAAGTGACCTCTGATAGGCAGAGCTCCCCGCTCCACCTAGCTGAGACACACAAGCAAAGTATGCAGCTTACCAGCTGTGCTCGTCAGCTTGGGTGTATGTACTCCAAACAGCAATTTTTATGTATAAAAATATACACCCTTCTCTATATACACGCTGCATAGCTCCCTGCTATGCAGGATTCCTGGCCGCTGATCAGTTGCATCACTCCCCTGATGTCATCCTGGCATATACCACCTCCAGCATTCTTCTCTGCCCAGGCGAACGGTATAGTCCAAGACTGGGGTTTTTTTTTTCTTTCTTTTTTTTTTTTTTTTCCCCTGGTTGGTTGCTGCCACTGCAGAAAATCAAAGGCAGCCTCACACACTTGTCTCTGTTTTTCATTTTGTTTTGCTACAGAAGTTAAAAAGAAAAGCTTTGGAAGGACTTTCTTCAGCACAAGTGAGGAAGCAGCTGTTTACCATGAAAAAAGCCCATAAGTTTGTGCTTCCTGAGCTAGGAAATAGCTGCCGTCACCACCACTATGGTTTCTTTAGACATTTCTTGTGGCCTGGGAGTTGACTCGCTCTGACACTGTGGCGCACAAGGCTGGAGGACGACACCAGGGTGGGGATGGGAGAGTAGGCAAAGTCATGTGGCTGTGACTCACTGGAAGTTATTTTTCAAAACCTTTACTGAGACCGTAAGTCCAACAGTCCATGCCAAGCCCTGTAAGAAATCTACCATGTGTTATAGTTTCCTTGAAAGAAGAGTGGAGGGAGCAAACGCTGTGGGAATGTTGGTCAACAAAGCCTGTGAAATTGGTGGCTGTGCCATGAGGATGGAACATTTTGCTGTTTGTGCAAAAGTCAAGAGCGCAAAACCACGGCGATCCGCTATCAGCATTGGCACACAGTTAAAAACTGTCTCTGTCCCTTTTCTAGACGAACGGCACTCATCAAAGGCACCACAGGTGACCCTTGCACTGCAGGTGCACAGGCAGAAAGTCCCTGCGGGAGGTTTGGCAGGACCTCCCGCACTCAGGGGCAAGTCATTCTGGGAAACGGGCTTTACAAACAGCTCCTCCTCTTTGCACAAACAGAAACACAACAACACAGGAAGGGTTGCTCTCGTTTCCCAATTTATGCCCGCTTGCTTCCCCATCTGGGCATTGGGGTCGGCGGGCTCCCACGCCTCTCTGCCAGCCCTCAGTGGGCTGTGGCAGTGTCACGTGGGGCAGTGTTGAACTGGCAGCAGCACAGAGGATATGTGAGAAGGTTGATAGTAGCAGTAACTGGATCTCTCAGTGTTAACCCATGATAGAGAGAGATGGGCACATCAGTGGTAACAGACAGATTGGACCTTTTTGGTGCTGTCAAATCACTTGCTGTGATTTTGCAACAGGCATTGCTTCGCTTCATGGGCTCATCCTCAGTTGAGGTCTTTATTTGTAATGCGGGAGTACTACCAAACATGACTGTTTGCCCCAGTTGGTTGGGAGCCAGTTGTCTGCAATACTGCCTGGTCTGGAGAGGAGGATTGTCTCCTTCCCTCACCATGGTCAGTGCGTGCTCTGCAGCATGGGTTCCCCACAGCTGCCCAGGTTGGTGCCATCAGCCTTGCCTGGGATGACAAGGCCTCTTTCCTCATCCTGGTCCAGCGCCACTGCTGAAGTGTGCCTGCGGAAGAAGACTGGGCAGGGAGGCTGGGGCAGGAGGTACATAACCTGCGCTTGGCACCTATGGCCTAATGTTATGGGTGCCCAAGTGTGTGTGGGGCTGTGAAACCCACGTCAAGAGCTGTGTAGGCATTTAAGGTGTCTCCATATATCATGTTCTGCGTGTGACCTCCATTCAGTGATGCTTTTTGGCCCTGTGTGGTGATGGGGAAGGCAGGCACCTGCCACAGCGGTGTGGGACCTGCTCTGAGGGCCAAAGACCTGTTGCCTGTAGGTTATTTTCAAGGCTGTGGAAGAAGCGTGTTGGCTAGCGTTTTACCTATAGCCTATTCTTCCTTAGTTCTTAAAAGCAAGAAGCCTCTGCACGCAGTAGGGTATGACAGAAAGGGGGATATAAGCACATGTCTCAGAGACATGATTTGGTGTAGTCTGATTTAGTAATTCCACCACTGCCACACCTGGAAGCAGGAAAGTAAAGACAACCAGCTGTTGTTTTATCTCACTTTTCTTCTGAGAAAGAAGACTTTCTGGGACCTGACTTTCCTCAGAAGATGCTCCCTGCACACCAGGCTCAGCAGGGGCAGCAGGCGCATTTCACCTTCAGGTCCAGTGACCCACCTGGTGGGAAAAACATGGAAAATGGGGCATGCAGGGCTAGAAAGTGCCACAAAATTATCATTGAGGGGCTCGTGATGGCCATCCCTGCTTGCACTAGGGTAGCGCACAGCAGTGAAGACCATCTGGGCAGGGGTGTAAATCAGCTATGATGGCTTACAGCAGCTCAAACCGCACCCTTGGAAGCAACCACCCTGTAGCACACACTTTTAATATCCTTCCAGTCAACGCTTGCACAAGGTACCGAGGCATGCGATGTGAGGACCGTAGACACCTGTGAGCAGCACGGCCAGCACGACACTTCATTTCAGCTTCCACTTCATCTCCCTCTTAGCAAGGAAATCTTTCTCTTGAAACTGAAGTTTCACAATGAATGTACATTTGCTGAGATAAGGTTTGCAGGAGAATTTCGTTTCATACACTGCTGAAAACATAGCTAGCTGAGCATATTTCTGAGTATTTCCTTTCTCTCTTTGGTAGGGGCAAGGAGGTGAAGTGTTCTATGTGGAAAAGAAATGTAATGTAGTTACTTTTTTAACCCCCCAGAAGGTCCTGGTGACAAGTCCTTGAAGGACACCCAAGTAACTGCATGCCAGGGGAACCCAGGAGACCAGGTTTGGGAAACCTAACCCAGAAGCCTTTCCTTGAGAAAGGGGAGACTGCAGGAAGAAAAGGCTTTTGCATAGGAAGTAACAAATTAGCAGGACCAGAAGATTGTCTGGAGGGAGAGAGGAACCGGGGGGGTGGCTGGTGCATTTACAAGCTGCTCTGAACAAGGTGCCGAACTTCCCGGGAAGCCGTTTGGGGTTAGCCAGTGATCCCATTGCGGCTGTGCCTCCAGCTTGGAGACAGCCTGGGTGTGCGAAGGGATGATGTCCTTTCCCTGTGGGCAGTTCACACTCTCCCTCACTGGCTGGGGCTGGCCAGTTTACATTGCTGGCTAATTGGGAAGAGAAGGAGTTTCCTCCTTAGTTTTCCCATCCTATGTGCTTGCAGTGAGGGTGGAAGTAGGGCGCTGGGGTCCTTCCTTTCTTCTTGGGGCTGGGATCCTGGACCTGTGGGCTCAGGCTGAGCCCCTACAGCCCGGGATGGAGAAGTCACTGGGGGCAAATGAGGAAGCAGTGGGTTGAGCAAAAACCTTGTGCTATAGAAATCTTTTTTTCCAGAAAACCGGGGAAGGGGGTGGGGCAGGGGAGGCAGGACACCAGCCACCCCATTGCAGCAGCAGCAGCAGCAGTGGCGTGTTTTCATTGTGATGCAAATATCTTCATGTAATTTGGGTCGGGTTCAGGTTCACCCAGTTCTTGTGGCTGGAACTGAAACCAGGATGTCTTCACTTTTGCTCACAGCTCTCAATGCTGTCCTCTGTCACTGCGATCCCAGAGCTTGTTTTGTGACAGGACTTCTTCCCTGTCTCTAGAAAGTTTCCATTTGGTGGGTTTCCATCACCAACCTTAGTTAGCTAGGTGGTCGCCATGCTCCTCTCCCCCTCTCTGGTGGCTTTTTTTTGCTTTGAATGGCTTTTTTCTCCAGAAAGGGCTGGTGGAATGTGCTGGGCAGCACATGAGAGTGCTATGATGCTATGAGGTTTTGAAAACTGGTTTTGTTCAGAGTCGTTCACACTAATGTTAGGCTGAGACTGTCTGTGGCACCTGCAAACATAGAGACCAGCCTCGCAGTACCAGACTGTAATTGCTGAGACACTGCTCTGTATACCAGTCTGGATGGCCTTGAAATTAGCAGCTTTACTTCTGCGAAACACGGTGTACAGATTTGAACAGGAAATTTACTGCCTCCTTGCACAAAACTTGACTTCTCCTCACCCCCGGCTTGCAGTGAGCCTGCAAATGTTTAAGTCACCTCACTGTTATCCTGTGTGGGGTCTTTGTTCCTCGCCTCTCCCACTTATGTTGACCTAGCCCTGCTTCTCTCGCTGCACAGCCGGCATTAAACTCTGGGGGCACAGGGCAAAGGCAGGGCTTGGTCACTTCTTGCCTGCCCCCCTCGGAGAGGCTGACTTTTGCTGCTGTCTAATGTGGATTAGTGGGGCTCCCCTCCAGTTTCGGGCCCTGGGCAGTCACCTTAGTTGCTCTCTCCTAAATCTAATTCTGTTCCGCTTTGTCTAGATTATAATGCTCCTTGGAATTAATTTTAAATGCAGAGCGGGGTCAGAGGAGGCTTCAGGGACGGCTCGGATGCTGTTAGGGCTAGGGCTGTGCTGAAGGCACTTCAGGCCCGTTTTGTAGAATTGGCTGTTAAAATCATAGCAGTTTCCTGAGCTGGCTGTTAAAAAAATCACTTTCACCAAGTTTGTCTCCCTACAGCTACTGCCGTCTCTCCTGGTACCCAAGCTCCCAGGCTGGACTCTGTGCGTGACTCCTCCTCCCACTCACGCTGGCTCAGGTCCAAAACTCTCTGTCCCCATCAGTGGTGGGCCCAGCCCTTGTTATTTCTCCATCCTGGTCCTGTCCCTCATGCGTCCTGGACCTGGCCCTGGCTCGGACCCAGCTGGCAGTTCAACCTGCCTTGGTTCAACACTCATTGAGACATTTTGGTACATTGAGTGGGGATGGAGCACGGTGGAAGGGGTGCAGATCTCAATGTCTTCCCTTTCAAAATCACCTCGTACTTTGAAGGATCTGATCACACTTTACAGACTCTCCCGCCCCTGTAACACGAGTTGGTTTCCTTGCACTTAAATGCAGCTGCTTCTGGTGAGAAGTATGGCAACAGCTTTACACTGCACAGGAGAACACTTTGGCAAAGGAGACCTAACGATTGTACTTGGCTGAATCTGCAGTGGGAATTTAGGTAGAGGGAATGTAATTACTGGAGTCTGGCCAGGACACTGGGAGAAAACACCTGTACTCTTGTGACATGTGCTGTGAGATAATAATTTGCAGCAAAGGCAAGGCAGCCATCATTAGGTAGGTCACTATTTTGCATGTGCAGCATCATAAGTAATGTTCTGCCCTCCCCATCTGTAGGGAATGGGGTTTGAATTCTTCATACATGACAATTATATGAGCTGACCATTTTCGGTAACAGGCACTCACAGAAAGAGGTAGTGGTCTACTCTAATTTTGTAGGGTCCATGGGGAAGCTATCGGTAAGTTCTCCTGAAATAACTCTGGTTTCCTGGGCTTTGGTTTCATATATAATTAGAGAAAAAAGCAGAACTGGAATCTTGGATCTGTGCAGCCTGAAAGGGTAGGTATGGAGGAATAAGGGTTTCTTCATTAGGACTGGTTCTCTTTCACCCTGACCCAGCTGATAGCCTAGCAGGTAAGGGGCTGATTTTGGGGTTTGAGGTGGCAGTGCTCAAGATCCTGAGGTTCTAGTGGATGTAGTGTGAGACGAGCTGGTCCCTTGGCCTACCTGAGGCTGAAGTCATGACAACAGCTTCTTTGGTTTCTCTGTCATTTTGTCTCATTCCTAGCCCTTAAGCAGTCCCAAACCCAACTAAGGTGAGAATTTTGCTTTGTTGACCATCTTCTGCCCTTCACAATCATTTTAAAGTCCCTTAGAGAGGAAGATGATAAGCTCATCAGAGAGGAAAAAAATCATTCTCTTGTTGTGTTTTTGCAGTGGCCAGCCTGAGATATGGTGAGATCTGTAACCTAATTCATAGGAATGTGACTCATATCACAGCACAAATGGTAAATGACTGTAGTTGATATTGATGCCAAATTTGACATAATTTTGATCAGCTTCAGGATTAGCTTTGCCTGACAGCATTCCTTCCTGGAGCTGGACTCCTTCTTAAGGTGAACAATGACACTAAATGATCTCAATAAATTTAAAAAAAAGGAAGAAAAACTTGCAGGCTCACTGCCATTATTGAGAAAACAATTAACTTTTGGACTGGACCACAGAATTGCTGTAAGAATGAGCAACTCTTATGGAGGAGGAAGAGGTGTTACTCAGAAAGCACGAGGATGCTACCGGAACCTGGCGCTAGTTCTTGGAAACTGCACTACTGTTTGGTTTTTTTCCCCAGAAATTCAGGAAAATTCAGGGGGATTTCCAAAGAGGAGAATTGTGGCTGTAAAGAATGGTGGCTGTTCCGAACAGTTAAATCAATCTCCAGACACAGTGATCCTCAAGAGAAATTGTGCTATTTTCTCCCAGCTATTAGTGAGATAACTATTACCCCCAACGACAAGGATAAGAGGAAGTTCTTATGATGAAATGTTTGCAAACAGGAAAACCCCATGGACTGTCTTCTTAGTACCTAAAGAAAAGTCTAATTCTGCTGGGGGGAGGTCAAAGATATTCTTTGAACCAGGGGATGAGCCACCAGATTTGGTCCATTTTCTTTCTTTCAGCTCTTGAGACCTTCAAGGGTCAGGTGAGATGACCTTAGGGGCATCAGGAAAGCCCCCGGCCAAGGAGTTCGGGTGCAGATCCTTTGTTGCCTGTGGAGACATGGCCCCATTGCTCTGTGCTGTCAGCTCACAACTGGTTGATTCTGTCTTTGTTCCCTTTTGGGGAGGCTGTGTCTGATACCTGAAACATCCCAGACTGGCAAGAAAGCAAGTACGGTTCCTCCATGTTTGCCTAGAAAATGCTGAGCAATAGGAGCTCGGACCTTCAGTGTTTCTTGGAAGCTGCTTTCAGTTTCCAGGACTGCTTGTTCTTGGTGATCTGTCTGCTACATATCTGTGAGGCACATATCTCCTGTGCTGTGTGTAAATCTGCAGCAACACATCCTACATTCCTGTAAGCTCATACCCCCCAATTCGATTAATAGAAACCCCGAGTTCCTTTTTTAGGTTCCTCTGCTGACCACAACTCACGTCATGAGTAAAGTCCCGCCTGCCGTGGTGCCTGCCAGTGTGTGTGCATATGGTCTGCAGAACATAAATGCAGCAAACCACTTCACAGCGTTGTTGTTTTCTTTTGCTTCTTTTCTTTTTTATTCTCTCAGTGGAAACTGTTAAAGACCGAAAGCCTTTGCTAATAAAATTCACACAGCTGCCGTTGCTGCAGATGAAATCTTAACCCCACAACAGGAATTTCCAGGCAAGGATGCCCGCTTGCAAATTCCACTGAAGAGGGCAACGCATTTCCAGACCGTGGAACACCAGTGCAAAGACATGTCACTGTGTGTTTAGCCACCAAACCTGTAAATGAACTAGCTGGTAAGGCAGTTCTCTGCAATCAGTGCAGGCTTGCAATTTCCTCCCTCACCCCTGTGCAGCTGCTGAAGCTGCCCTTCCCCCCAGCACAGCTATGGTTTGGAGATGTCAGATTCAGATGCCAATTCTGGCCTGAAGGTGAGCGTGATAGAGTTCACCAGAGGCTCACATTTGGCCTGTCAACAGCTGGCTATTTGTCCTCTAAGCTTCCAGTTGCCTGATAATGAGATATTGTAATGACAGTGCTGACACTACAGTGTGGTTCTGCTACCAGGCAAAGGTGAGGGGGAAGAAGACCTCCGTTCTTGCTTTCCTTGTCCTCCTAAACAGAGTTGAAAATGCTTTTTAAGAAAACATATATGCATAAAAATTAACTTGCAGGTTGGAGAGTGGATCCATCCAGAACGGGTGTTTGGGAGGAGTGGCTGGCCATGCTGCAGAAAAAACATTTTCTGTTGGATCTGGCTATGCCAGGCTGGATACTCTTTGTAAGGTAGCAGGCATTTCGTCATGGGCAAGAGTGTTTAAAGGGCAGAAGAAAGGTCGATTTCCATGGAAGTCTCCATTTCTGGATTTCCTTCCCCTTTTCAGTACAAGCCAGTATTTATATGTAGGTTTCCAGAGGACAAGTCACTTCTGAACTAGTAGCTTTGGGTGCAAATATAGCTGAGTAGCAGCAGTAGAGATTTTATGTTATTCTGTCAGGATACTCAAGCCATCAGCAGGCAGACATATGTGTAAGATTTCCAAGCCACAGGACTTTCAGTTCTTTTGTATGATAATTTGTGCCAATTGCAATAGGAGTTGCTTTAGGTGGCTGCTTGTACTAAAAGAGTTGGGGCAGGAAGGTCTCTATGGGGATGAGAGAAGCTGCTGCCCTATTTCAGGGCCACTAGAACTTTTGCAGAGCCATCCTGAAGGTCACCATGGCTGGTGGCCTGCTTGTTGCCCCAGGTGTGACACATGATCTGGCTGAGCCACGAGGCAGGTCTGGAATTATGCTAGCTGTCCTCTGCTTCTTGTGGCTTGCAGCGTACTTCTTCATGGTGCCCAAAGCCTGATTTCACCTGCCAGTGATGGAGCAAGAAGGAGCAAAGGCCACTTGTAGTGGCAAATTTTGCCGGATTTTGGCAAATCAAGATAAATGTGCTGCTTTTGTCTAGCATTTACCTGGGCCTGGTGAGAGGTGTGAAAGTGTGAGGCGGTGTTGTCTTTCCCGATATTTTGCCTGCTTTTAGTTTTCTAGGACAAAGAGCCCTCCCACTCACCCTCTGGAGACACCACTTGCCAAAGAGGCTGTAAGCACTCTCTGCTGAGACATTCAAAGCCCTGCAGAGCTGTCTCCTGGTTTATTCCACTCTAATTTAATGCAGGTGCTTTACAGGTGTCATTTTGCTACAGGTGCCTATTTGCAAGAATAATTACTCATTTGGAGCATATTTGTAATTTTCTCACATAGGGCCCTTTTTCAGAAGAGTGCAGTGCTCTGATGCAGGCGGTGGAGCGTGTTGTGGCATCACTGAGGCAAAGGAATGGTCTTTAAAACATGTCTCTAGTGCTGACTATTTGTGTTGTTAACAAAGAAATAACTCTAGGGGGAAAAAAAAAGTAAATATCCCCTCCTTCCCCTCAGTAGTGTTTCCTAATTATTTCAAAATCTGGTCCCCGAGCATTTTGCTCTGGTTGTAGAAACCACACGTTCAGCAAGATACTCGTGCAAGGCTTGAGGCTTCTGCTTCTGCAACGCAGAAATGGGATGTGCCAGCTGGGGTCTGAGAGCTTGATCCTGCGGCGCTTGTTCACACAAATATTTTAGTCTCGCACCGTACAGGGCGCAGTGCAAACTCCCATCCCACTCAAGCGTGATTTGAACAGGGCCTTATCCAATGCTTGGTCAATACAATCGCTGGATTCATGGCTGAAGGGATAAGGGGAAAAGAAGACTAAGTGAGAAGAAGTGGTCATTGACTTCAGCGGGAGTAGGTTTTTTTGCTCGGCCAAAGTGTGCTCGTTCCCCTAATGATCACCTCCCTGCTTGTGAAGCCCATGGCACGAGCTCAAGCTGGTCCTGACAGATCCTGTCGTTATCTTCCATCCTTAGCACAAACCCTCACGTACAATTTCAGAGCAGCTGTTTGCTATTTACTTATTTGTTTGTGAGCCTGTTGGCCTGGTTCAATAAAATTGGTTAAGAAAAATTATAGCGGGCCCTAAGGTTGCCTGTTCAAAGTTGCTTCCTGCGAGCTCTGCTCCCTCTCCTCCCTCTCACCGCTGCTTTTTCACCAGAGAGGTGGACCTTGTTTTTTTTCGCTTGGTGAACGGTCCCTCTGCTCCCCCAGCCTGCTCCAGCCTGGATGCAGAATTCTGTCCTCCAGCCCCAGCTCCAGCTTTCTGAACCCATCACAGGTTCCTAGCCCAGCCTGCCCATGCCCCTGCCCCCGGCAGCCCCCAAAGTTTTGATTCCCATGGGCCTGTTTCTGTTTTCCCAAGAACAAAGGGCTGCTCAGGTCAAAACGTCCAAGCTGAATGGAGAGACCTGGCACCTCTTTAGGTCTCGCTCTCCTATTGAAGAAGAGGGCAGAGGTTTATTGCGTCTTCTTTTCAGCCTTTTAGACGCAAGCTTCAGGCTGCTAACAAAGTGTTGTTTGGCTTACTGCTAATCTGGCAGAGAATGAGCCCTGTATCTCTTATTTACAGCTGCACTCCTAATTAGTTAGCAACAAAAATACATAATAAAATACAGCTTGTACTCATACAGGTTCTGGCTAAAGCTAAGCTGAGGTATAGTAGGGTAAAAAACCTCAAGACTCTGAGCCATGCTGAAGGTAAATCCCACAGAATACAGAAAATTATCTCCACCCTGGGAAAATCAGAAATTTTAAGGTGTTCTCCATGCAGAAAGCTGTGAAGGTAGCACATCAGAGCCAAGACTAGACAAATACTCATAATGTGCACGTAATGAAGCCTCTGGATATTGAACAGGCTGGAGCTTGAATCTTTCCCACTGTGGCAACTCCTGCCTAAAATACATAGTCGCGATGACAAAGTCAGAAGATGCTTTATTTTTAAAATAATACTTTTAGTGGAGATGTACATATTTTCCCATGTTTAAAAATAAATGCATGTGATAGACCACTATTGGTTTTACTGTTCTTCTATGTATTTTGCTGGGTGTTTGCTAGGAGGACATAGTGAATGCAGAAGGACCCAAATACTCATACGTGTTAACCTCACGCTTCTGTTTTGGTTGGAGGCCCACAGTAGGTTTGTGCTGGTAACATACCAGACATGTCCTACAGCTAGGTATGTGCAATACGCACACCACAGGGTCTTACTAAATCAGCTTTCTCCCATCTTGCTTGTGGTGACTTGGCTTTCAAGACATCTCAGACCTTGTTTTTTGCCAACATGAAGCGCCTTCCTGCGTTTTATCCCATAGCCTCACTGGGTGGGTGCTCATGGACGTGGTCAGAAATCCAGTGTTGAGTCCTACTTCTGTCTCAGGGGAATATGGCCCATCTCTGCGGTGACACCTGGGCTGTTGGATGCTCAAGCCTGGAGTTTCTCATCCCCAGAAATCAAAGCACTCATGTATCAGTCTTAGTTAGTCTTCAGACTGGGAACTGGATGCCAGTTGTCTCAGTCCTAGATGAGTTTCTGACATGCTAGATTCCTGCTAGCAGTAGCTTTCTTCTCCTCTCAATTTCTCTTCTCTTTCTTCATTCCTGTGAGTGACGTGGAGGCGATGAAGTCCATAACTCAGTGCTGTGAATCCCATCAGTCAGCAAACTTGCTGCAAAGTTTTGCAGTTTGCTGGAGTGTGCTGGGCTGCCTCCTGGATCTGGCCTGCCTTGCTGAGTCTCGCTCACCAGCTTAAGAACAAAGACCTTATTTCTTCTTGAAGCCCTGCAGAATGTTGTCTAGGAGTCCATGGGATGTGGTGACATGTTGTGGTCTTTTTTTTTCTTAATTTAGAAAAAAAAATATTGTTATTCTCTTTTATTCAAGCATTTTCCAAAGGACAAGCAAAACAAGCTTTTTTATTTTTTTCTAAGTTCTCTGGTGTGCATGAGGGAGTCATGCTGATAGAGGAGCTCAAGGCCAGTGCCCTGTCAGATACTTGCACTCTATATGAGTGCCGCATGTAGCTGCTCCTTGTCGCTGTGAATGAGACATAATCCCCCCTTGCAGGTAATCCAGAAAGAGCTGATCATGAATATTCAGAAAAAATTATTTTAAAATCTTCTTCTGGCTAGATTTCTCCTGTAGCTGTTAAATGCAAAGACTCCCTTTTCATTAAAAGTGACTGTATTTCCCGAGTAGTGCCTCCAGGCACCCCCTCATACAGACAATCATGCAGAGAGCTGGGATAGTTTGAGGTCTCCAGGTGGGAGAGTTTTTTGCTTGGAAGGTCCTGGGGCCAGGGCAGTCCTGCTGAACAGCAATCAGAGGTCATTTCCACCTGAGGGCAAGACTTGCAAACCTGTGTGAAATAGCTTGGTTCTTCCACAGGTTGCTTTCTGTAGATTCAGGCTTCCACACCGCGAAAACTACAGTCAGTCATAGCAGTATTTAGCACAGTTTGGGTTCTGGCTGGGCCTGAGAGCCAACTTCACTCTCCTGCCTAAACCAGGGTTGGACTGACACGTGGAGACAGAGAGACTTTAGGGATGTCCTTTCTGGTGCAGAAGACAGCAGTGGGGTCAGGTCAGAATCAGAGCATGCACTTGTGTCTACCATGGTCTGATCCAGACTGCTCTGGCAGAGGAATAAACATTGGTCTCAAGGGACTCCAGCGCACCAACTTCCCTGTTTTAAGTTTAGAGTAAAAAGAAAAAGAAAGAAAAAGACCCGGTCTGAGAAGCTGTTTTTTTCAGGACCAACAGAAATACTGCTCCCATCTGCCCCCTTTCAAGTTGTAGCAGTTGCTGTGATTAGGGCAGAGATTCCACCCCTAATCTGGAGAGGTGCTCTGCAGGTATGAACACCACCACAAAGAAAGCAAAGTTGCACATAATCTGCTTTCCTCCAGATCGGGCCCAAGAGAGCCAGTGTGCTGTGAGGATGAGGAGGTCTGTGAGTGGAAAAAGAACCCCAAAAATTGCAGAGGGAAACTATATGAAGAAATTAGAAAGTGAAGAGTAGATTAATTAAATGACTTGAAAGTTTGAAAAATGGAAAACCCAAGAGGAATTGGAGTATTTTTTCCTCCTTCTTTACAACAGCTGTGTAGGTATCGCTCCTTCCTTTCTCCACAGCAGTGTAGCCTCCTCCGTGAGCGCTTCAGTGGCAGGCATCGCATTTGAGATGAAAAGATGACCATCAACAAGAGAGCCTAGAAATATCCTCTGCAGACTATAACATTTCAAAGAGAATGGACAAAAGACAGTCCCCAGATGGGGCAGTCAGGCATACCCAGGCCACCCAGAGAGGACATCTATCCCCCCTGCTCCAGGGGGTGGGAGGTCCAGGGCTGCCTCCAAAAGGATGGATGAAGGAGCTGCAGACCTGATGTACCCGTCCCAAAGAGTGACCACTTGTCCCTGCAAGGCAGGGTTTCCCCCACTGCTGCAGAGAAGCAGGAGTGGCTGGGCAAAGGCTTTTCTGCCTTTTGTTGGCCTCAGGCAGAAGTTGGCACCAAAGACCTCAGCCTGTGAGCTGGTAGTAACGTGGCATTGTTTGGAAATGGGAGGCTCTTAGAAAGGAGATGTTAAAAAACCCCCCCAAAAAATGGGAGAAAACAACTAAAAACCCTAGTGGGAAATGTTGCAGGAAGAAGCAGTGGATCCCCCTGGGGAAACCTGCTTTGGCCTTTCTGTCTTAAGAGGTGTGTGAGCGTGTTTCCTGTGCTGTAACCCATTGACTGACTGCAGAAAATACCCTCTCCTGCATCGCAACATGTCTGTCCTCCTCACAGCCCTCCCTGGCCTTTCCCTGGCCTCCTGCAGCAGCCCCTTGCTCATCCACAATGAATCTTCTTGGTTTTGGCTCGTCTCCTTTCTGCTGCTCACCTGTGAACCTCTCCTTCTGCTGAGTGCGAGTGCCACCACCTCCCCTCTTGCGTTGCAGGAGAGCCTGTAGCCACAGCCAGCAGCACCTGCAAGCCAGCGGCCCTTTCTTTCTTCTGCCCTGGGATTCATGGGGGGGTAGCCGTGTCCCATTGCCCTGTGTGCATGATGTGGCCCAAGGGTGCTCAAGTGCAGGAGGGACACTGAGCTGAGATGTCCACCCGTCCGGAGGGTTTGCATGGGTCCACAGCACTGGCACAGGCTCCAGCTGCCAAAGCCTTGCTGCAATGCTGTTTTCCCGTCCCCTTCCATATCAGCTAATGTCCTGAGGCTTTGAAATCTGAGTCCAAGCCATTGGTTATTGAGTACTGTTCCTGCTACAGCTGCTACTCCCTCCCCTTCCCCCAGTCTTTTATTTCTTCTTCCTGGCATGGGCTTAGGTGGGCATGCATAGTGCCATAGATGCAATGACTTATGAGTTTTAATTTCCTGTAGGAAACATGTCTTATGGCCTGCAGGTAGGTGCTTTGTTATTTTTCCTCCCTCTGCTGCCTCCCCCATTAGGTCTCTTCTTAGCTTTAGAGCCTTTCTGTGCCCCTAACTGCCCCTTTTGAGATGCTGAGCCCTTTTGGATCTCATTTACTCGGGGATGTAACTTGACTGGTTTCAGTGGAGTTAGTGCTCATTCACATCATGGTAAATGAGATAAAAAAGAAGAGTCCATTTGCCATGTTTTCTTTGGTAAGCGTAAAACAGCCTGTCCATGTTGATATTTGCAATTGGGAAACATTCCATACCAGTGCGTCCTTGCGTGCAGTAATGCGTTTAATCGTCCGTCTGGTGTGAGAGACTCCGGATGGAGGGAGAGAGGTGAAATGGCCTGGGCAGTAAAAACTTCTAAATTGGTATCTCCTGCTGGAGAACAGAATAGGCTATGACTTCAGCTGCCCATGTCAGAGATGACACAGGCAGGGATGTGCACATGGTGGTGCTGCTGCTGCTGGCCACCAGCAGGGCAGGGTGGACAGGCCGAATGCAAGAGGGGTGGCAGCATTCTGGGACTGTGGTCTCCCAGCTTTGCACCATGCCTGGAGGCTTGAGGATCAACAGGGGCGGAAGCTAGCTGTGAAAAATTTCTGCTTTCCTTTCATCCCTGTGTTTGCAGCCTTTTAATTGGTTTGGGCAGTCGATCACCCCAAGAGGACAAGTCTTGACCTTCCAGGGTGGTCAGGGGCAGCAAGCTGTAACGTGTCACTGGGCTGCACTTAGCAGAGGGGCAGTGGATGGACACGTGGGAATGTGCGTGTATATGTGTGTGCACTGCATGTTTGTGCATCTCAGTGATTAAAAGAGGGGCATATGTATATACATACATACGTTGAGACACATCTATAAATATATATACATAGCTTGAGCTTTGAAATATGTTTCTTCCCCACCCAAATTTTTCCATGTGGGATCCCAGATGATATTCCCTTTTTCATTTCACTCCAACCCGCAGATTCCTTTGGCCCTTAGGATGTAGGGTAGGGCTTCATAAAATCATCCTTCCCCAGGACTCTTGTGGTCCACAGGGCCTTTAAACATCACTTGCAAAGAGAATTTGTAGCCATGGCCATCTTCAACCTGTGTCCTGCTGCCCACAGGATCCTTTCCAGCTGCCAGAGCGCCCAGCATGTGGCCATGGTTTTTGATGTCTCCATCAGAGCTCTGACACTGACCGCCCCCCACAGTTATAGTGATTGATTCCCCCCCGGCTCACCGTACTACTTGGCATGGCGGTGAGAAACTGTGGCAGGTCTGTGCCACAGCCTGCACTGCTGGGGAGTGGGAGAAAAGGGAAACAGCCCAGGAAGCAGCTCTGGCAACCTGCAGGGATGGGATAGTCCAGCGGTGCAGCTACTGAGGAGGTGGGGAGGGCAACTGAGCTTGGACTGATGTTAACTCTCTTCTCTTTTATGCAGTCCCCATCCTGACATCCCACGTATTTAGCTCTTTTTTTTTTTTTTAAGAGCAGTTTGGAAAAAACTGGTCTAGCTTGAGTAAAAGGCTTAAACGCTGCATTTAAGTACAGGTTTTTGACCATTTGCAGAACTCGGTGCTTCACATTTGGAAGAAATTTGGACATTTTGCTGAAAACCAAAGCTGTTATTTTTCCTTCCAGTTCTTCCTTGCTCATTTATTAGCTGCCTCCAGCTTGGGTACCTGCACAGCCCCACGTCGCGTTGCGCAGATGCTCTCCGTGCTCAGCAGCCCCATAAAAAGCCTGGTTTTCAAATGAGCCAAGCCTCTGAGCAGGTTCCACTGGCTTCACCTTATTATCACAGGGCTCCTGCTCCAGCCTACCAGTCAGACCCACCGACATCAAAGGCGCTTGGCGGATTCACACCAGATGAAAGCCTGACCCACCCCTCTTGGGATACACCCATTCCCTGCCCACGTAATGCCGCTTTCCCACCTGGCCGGCTGTGGGGTAGGCGGTAGGGTGGGACCATTGCTCAGCATGGCAGCCTCTGCCCCCATTTCCTCTCTGCTGGAGGCACCCAGAGACTCAAAGGCTGCGTTCGCCCTGGGCCGTTGTCTACAAAGGGAATTTCACTTGCCGCCTTCTCCTGTGCAGGCAGCTGCTGCCGATGCTGCCCTGCGGAGGTACGGGCATGCTTGGCTGCTGTGGCTCCTGCTGATGCCCTCTCCATGGGGTCTGTCTGGGTAATAAATGCCACAGACTGTGGACAGGCATAGCGGGGTCCTTTTCTGCACCTGCACAATGCACTTTTGCAGGGAATTTTTGGACAGTAGCACTTTGCCTACAGATTTGCGGGAAAGCGGCACGAAGCGTCTGAATTCCTCTTTGTTCAAGCCCATTTTTTAACCTGTGGGTTGGAAAATTCCTGCAGCTCTAGTCCCTGGCTGTCTTGCATCCTTCCCATCTCCTGGAGCAAGGTGACTCGCTCTGCTGCCGGCTGGGCTGCAGTTGTTTTTGGGGAAAACTGAGTACTTTGCTCTCTGGGTCTCTTTTCCTAGGCACGGGGCTCGCCTGGATGCAGCCTCCTGATTTTGTTTAAGTGAATCAGTTTTAAAAGCCCAGACTGGTTTCCTGTGAAATGAAATCTTGAAAAAAAAAAGAGTGGCTGCACCTTCTCCAAAAAGGCCCTGCTGTCAGCAAAACACAGCTCGGAGTAGCGGGGCAGCATCTCTGTGTGGTATAACAGACTGCTGGAAAGGTACGAGTTTGCACAGCTTAGCTTATATAAATTGAATGGCAAGTGCCAGCAAACTGCAGCCATATGAGAGAGCCCAAAAGGTTTGAAGTGTTGCAGAACAAAGCTACTTTTATGATTTATACACTTGCCAGACAACCATCAAATTCTTCGCTGAAACTGGAGCTTCCCTGGTAGCACCACCAGGGCTGGCCGGCCTGCAAGGAATTCTTGGCATCGGAGCAGCTGTCCCAGAGTGGTACAAAGGGCTTTGCCAGTGTGAGATGGAGCTATCAATAGGATGTCTATCAGGGCAGGCAACAAATGGGCCACTGGTCTTGGCTTCGTCCACCTCCCCAGCCCCAGTGCGTGTGATACACAGTGGTAACAGCCCCCTAGACAACTGTCATAACATTTCTGTGCAAGGTGTGGTAGCCGCTGAGCGGCCCCTGTGCTTCATAATGACCTCTTGGTTGTCTGCTGCACAGAGCCGAGCGGCCGGAGCAAAGGGAGAAGCCCACAGGGTGAGATGCCCCTGTGCAGGCAGGCTTCAGGATGTCCATGGGGCACAGCGTCAACAGAGAGAGGGCAGGAGCTGGCCCCATGGGGCAGGACACCGGTGGCCAATGTTGGTCCTTGCTGGTAGGGCAAAGCCACTGGTGCGTGAGCGGCTGGTAGTGGGAGGGGGCATTCCTCTGGTCTGCTCCCCGGGAGCTGTAATTCAGGGAGATGGTCTGGGAGACAGGTGCTCATGTGGTTTTGCGCATGTTGAGTTGGGCTGAGCTCTTAGCTTTTTTATACTTCTGTTTTCCTGAGTGCCCAGCAAGGAGTCTCATAGCTGTCACCTTTCTGAGGTGCTGTTTCCTCCTGTGTAAAATGAGGATGATTAGTATTTAATTACTTTATAGTGAGATGAAGCATCTTGATAAAGGCAACGGGAAAGGTGAGGACTCCTGAAACTTTGCCTGCTGAGTGAACTGTGGCCACCATGCCCACCTGAGTGTATGGCTTAATGGTAGCGGCTTATGTGTCAGTGCTTCGCTGGAGCAGAAACACTAGTTAGAGCCTTCAGCCCAAGGTCTCTTTGCTAGTGCTACACTTGTATGCGCTGAGACATTATTTATTTAGAGAACAGCTCTTATTGCTGCTGTTTTGCCAGAAAACATCCTTTGGTTTCCGCTGGCCTCTGAGCCTGCAGCATTAGAGATTATTTTCCACATTTGTTTGCACATTGCTCTCATTAATGCTTCCAGCAGAAGTCTATGGGCACTAAAGTGAGGAGACAGGGCACGAAATCAACGGCGGGCAGGCAGAAGGATGTGGTGTGTGAAAGCCCTGCAGGAATGTGTTTGAATATCACCATAGAAAAGGTTTTGGAGCTTTTGTAAAGGTTGTAGCGGTACACAGCCATCTTGGGGGCTATCCCGTTAGCTACTGTGAGTTGACTGCTCAGATGAAGGTATTTCACCTAAAGTAAGGAGGCTGTGTCTGCTTGAAAATTTTTACAGGGTGGAACTCCAACTGCAGGCTGACAGTATCCAGGGATCTCCTGTACCCAACAAACTGTCACTGGAGAGCACCAGACAAGTTCCTGGTAAGCCTTCCTTCCTCTCGCTTTCTCTTACAAAGTGCATGTCATCTGGGATTTCTATATCAGCTAGATGACTTATTTTGCAGGAGGGTGATGCTGATGATGCTCTGTAGTGCATAGGGGAGAGGGGGAAACCTGTGCCAGAACAGAAACATGCCAGGTTATTTTGGTAGGAAGTGGGGGACTGGTCCCATTGAAATAACAGATTTTGGCTCAGACTCCCAGTTCTTCTGGTTTTTAGAGTGAGGCAAAAAGGGAGGCCTGTTAACACATGGTGAAAGAGCTGGTTCTTGTCATTAGGAACCCTTGGTTTTGCCCTGCTCACCCTGTTTATTTGCAGGCAGCTGACTTGTCTTCTTCTTGGCTTTATTTTCCCCCAGCTAATGTGGACTGGCCATCTCTTCCATTTAAACAGAATCCAGCAGTATTTTGGTACCAGGGAAAATACCAAAATGTTGCTCTGAAAGCCACAAAGGGTGCAATTATTTCCTGGAGACGATATGAAGCCTATTGAATTGCAAGAGATGGTTATCGGCTCTTACTTGTCGAGGAAAAGGCCTGGGAGTGAGTGGAATAGAAATCATTGTGCAGGCAGCTTTTGCCTATGAAAGTCATCCAGCACATTTCATAAAATGAGGTTAAGCACAGAGTGCAGGAAGAGAAAAGAGGCACTGAAAATCTTGGCACTTTCTTATCCTTATCTCTTCTGCTCTGCGCTGGACCTGGGCTCCAGGAACTGATGGCTGTGTAAAACAGGAGCACGGTCAGCTCTGGGGAGTGGGAGAGGCAGGGATGTCTCCTGTAGTCCTCCTCTCCACTGCTCCTCCTGGAAACCAGGCGCCTCTCAGTAGGGCAAAATGTATTGACTGCAGGGATGAGAGGGAGCTAATTACCTGTCTGGGTGTTTTATTAGGTTCAGGAGAAATGGCTGTTATGGGAGAACAAGAGAGGAGAGCATCAAGAAGTCATTTTTACGCCACTTTTTTTAGCCCACTTGCTTATTTTCCATGAGAACTGTCATTTTCTGATGATGGGAAACAGGAGATGTGTCTGGGAGACCATCAGGGAACAAGTTTACGTTGCATGGGTTATACTGGTGTGGCTGGTAGTAAACAAGAGGCATGTGGAAGCATGTGTGCACAATGCCTGTTGTACCGGACTGTCTTTGTGTGGGATTTCAAAATAGTTCAGAGACTTAATTGTTGTAAAAAAAAAAGTAATCTTTGGTGCATGGTATGGAGGAGCTGGGACAAAGTGCAGTCTGCTCTTTGAGGCAGCCTCCTTAGCAAAGGCTGGGGAACCACAGTTGCATTTATTTCACCAGTTAAAGCACCTGCATTTTGGCTATTCAGTCACAAAGTAGCTTCCCTCCTAGAAACTCAGGTTTTATATATGGCATTTGTACAGTCAGCCAAAAATAGTATTTGTTAGGTAGCCCAGTAACGGAGTCTGGTACAAAGAGATTGTAGCTTCTACAAAGAAACTCAGATAAGAAACAGCTGATTCCAGAAGCATTGCCTGAGATATAGCCCTTAATCCTATTACAGCAGGCAGTGGCCTCTCCAGGTCTCTTTCAGTTTGCTGCTGTTTTGTATTTTAAACAGGCAGGATTTTCAGCTGGCTGAAAAGGGAAGACACCTTTCTTTTTTAAGGAACGGGGGGAAAACTGACTTAACGTGGTACGTGCGCATCGGTACATCTGTGTTATAGCAGCTGTTGCGGTCACAGCAGGGTTAAGGAGAAAGAGGGAGGTTCCTTTGTGTGCCAATAGGTGGGGATTTGAGCTCATTTTTCAAATTAAGAGCAAGTAAGGAGAGAAAGCAATACCCTGATAAAGAGTCCAATATGGTGGGAGAGTCCAAGAACCAGAGATGCTGGCTTGGCTTGGCCTCAAGGAGTTGTTCTTGCAGAGGAATGTGTGCAGGGATGGAAAACAAAGCACGCCTCTGCTCCTGGTGTGGCTCTGAGGTCCAGAGAAGCACCTGGAGCAGTCAGTGTTCCAGCCCAGAGGGGATGAAGCACTGATGCCAAAAGGGCTGCCTGCCCATGCTTACCCTCTACCACTTTTAGTGTGGCCCCCATCCTGCAGAGAAGCCCTCGGCTTTACTATTCAGAAATCAGTGGCGTTGGGTAATCCTGGCAATGTCAGCCCAGTGGGGAGCTTTTTAACCAAAACAGACCTGTGTGTCCTAGTCTGGCCCTTGGTGAATATCGTAAGATGGTATTTTTCTTATCATACTCGCAGCACACTGCTGAGCTTGGCCATCAGGCTGTAAGTCCATTGAGGTGTCCATGGTCACACTGAATCAAAGCAGGTCCTGTCTGTAGGGTGCCAGGCTGAGAACTTACTGCCAGTACAGAATGGTCTGGTAAGATCCCTTCACATTATCTTGACCACCCGCTGGAGATGGGTCTTCAGGAGCATCCCCAGGCTCTGGAGGTAGCTTTAGGAAGAACTGTCATACCCCTGAAACCTCCAGACTCTTCTGGCTATGCGGATATAAATGCTTCTGTCTTGAAAGTTTGTAATAAAATCTTGACTTGTAGACATTTGCATAAAGCCAGTATTTTGAGCCGATCCGTCACTCTGTTTTAGGTTAACTAGAGCTAGCTCTGAGCGCAGGCTTTCCTCCCCAGTCAGATCCAGTCCCATGGATGTTTTTGTGAGAGCTTCCCATGTGTCTGGAGCTGCACTGTGGATTGTTAGTGGCAGTTTTAGGCTTGTGATGTAACTTGAAGCATTTTTTGTTCACCAGAGAAAGCAGGGCATTTCTTGATTATGGAGGCGTCCATTCTTCATTTATTATCCTACTTCAAGGCTTAATAGAGCAAATGCTGAAAATGCATCAGTTGGTCTTCCCGCTGCCTACCTCCCCACCCTCACTTCCTTCAGCTATTTGCTTTGAGTTATTTGCTCAGGATTTGTTTTCCCTCTGACTTTACAAGTTTGCCTTGCACAGCAAAAACCATGCTATTTTGTTCTCTCTGGTATTTGGCAGGAAAGCAAAAAGAACACAAAGAAGAAAAGGATAATCATTGTTTTTTTCTTGATGATTTAACACACAAGTGTTCTTTTCAGTGCTACTGTTGCTGCTGTGTTAAAGCATCTTCTTTTCTTAGGCATGCCAGGAGCTACCGTGGAGAGAAGAAAACATGGTGCCTCTTAACTGTGCTTTCCTGAGGCTGGCAGTGGGCTCTTAGCTGAGACCTGCCCATCCGCCTGGTGCTTGCTAGCAAGGCTCCCTCACATGTTATTTTTGTCCAGGTGATGGAACTGGACAGAGTGGCCTTTGTGCAGGGATTTGCAAAACTCGTCTCTTTGCTCTTCTACTCCAGTGGAAGTTGAAACAGGTGTGCTGGAACCACTGTGCTCATTGTGTTTCTGTCTTTTTTTGTGGTTCATGTTCCCATGTATTATTTTATTTTATGACACTCCTCATTTCAGGTTGGGGGTAACCTTCCTCTCCCCAGGACATATGAAATAGTTGGTGAAAGATCCCCAGTGGCTTCCTCCAAATAACTGGGGAAGGACTGGTTTGACAGCAGGGTTGGTAGTTGGTTCAGGATTGTATCTGACCAGTTTGAGCCTCTAATCTGGGATGCATACTTTCTGGTTTCAGCCATGAGAATAGTCTCTCTCATGATATTTTTATTTTTTTCTTCCGCCACCAGCTGAGAACAGGAGATGCGCAGGACACACTAAACCAGAGGCCAGCCAGCAAGACCAATGAGATGAACTGTCCTGAGGGACTCTTCTGAGGGCTAGAAGGAAGAAGCCTGAGGGTACAGGCTATTTGCTTTCCTTTCTTTCTCTAATGCTCTCAGTCATTCCCTGTCCTCTCCGGCTTGCATGAGAGAAAACTGAAGAGTCCCTTGCGTTCCTCTTACTGCACAGCGGGTGGAAGAGACCTGCTCACAGACTGAAAGAAGAAGCAGGAAGAGGAAAATAAACAGCTGAGTCATTACTGCAAAAAAAAAAAAAAAAACCCAAAAAAAACCAAACCCAAACCCACCTTCAGGAAAGAGGGGAACTGGAAGGGGCTGGCCATGAAACTTCAAGAGAACCCACAAATGTGGTGATGGACATTTACAAAGGCAGTCCCTTTCCGTCTGCAGAGAGAGGGCTACAAGGGCTCCCACAGAGGACATGGTGGGCAGGGACATGCTGGGGGACAGGGACAGTGGAAGCATTCAGCAGGTTCCAGCTGCTGAGAAATATGTAGAAATTACATGCTGTAAGTCAGCTAAATAAACAAGGAATAAAAATGGCTGAGTCAGAAAAAGTAGAGTATTACATTCAAATGCATTATTAACTGGAAAACTGCTTAACACAGCTGGACATCCTATGGGCATGGGTAAACAAAAAGATGATGAGGAGAGAACCAATTAAAGCAGTAGTTAGTCCTTTTAGAGTGTTGTCCAGGTCCATTAATGATAGCCCTTAATTTTAAGTTATGGAAGAGAGAACCTACCTGTATTGCTGCTGCTGCCTCGAGCATTAGTCTTATGTGTGTGTATGTCTTGCATTTTTGTGTCTATACACAAATCATCAAGTTAAGAAACTGCACACTTACTAGTGGCAAGTGCAGGTTAATGAAAAATTAGAGACTTGGGCTTCCAACTACCCCACAGGTAGTTCACCAAAGAATGATGTACTGGGATAGAATTTTTGCAGATCCATTTTCTGAAAAGAAGGACTACCAATTCTTCCCTCTTGGTCCCACCGCTGCAAAAATAAAGCAGTAGTACTGGAGTTGAAACTGTTTGCAAGAGCTAAGCATTAAGTATTAATAACCAAGTAATTATCATACTAATAACTATAATGAAAAACATGAGATAGTGTTTCCAGAAGATTATGCTTTGCAGAGATGGAAAGAGGTTTCATTCAGCACATTGCCCTGCCTGTACAGAATATAGTTTGTAAGCTGAGGGATTCAGCAATTACTGAACTGAATATTCACTTGATCTTGGCCTCTGCAGTTCTGCCTTCACCAGCAAAAGTAACTGTGCAATGAGTAAGGCGAGAGGAAACACCCATGTGCTTGCAAATAATAACACCCTCGATTTCTATGTGGAGCTGTTTTTCTGCTCGAGTCCATCTAAAGAAACCTTAACACGTATGTGTTGTGGACTGTCAGTGCCTCCTGAAATTAACAGTTTTTCAAAGTACAGTAAATCTGAACAAGCGTGTGCAAAAGGTCACTTCTCCTTCTGCTCAGAGACAATAAAACATGTACAACAAACAGAAACGCTATCAGGACACCAGAAGTCCTCTTGTACGTTGCTTAGAATTATCTCAGACCATCTTGCTGGCCTTCTGTGTTTTCCCAAATCTCAGATTCCTAAGTTTTCTCTGAAACAAGAAGTTTTATACTGCAGAAACAAATACAATTTTATGTTCCCATCTAAGCTGCTGGGCAGATTTTCATTAGCGCGTGAACTAAACTGCACCTGGACCTTTGCATACTCCCAGTTAGTTTGCAAACTCCAGGGCAGGCAAGCAGCACCTCGCTTTCAATAGCTATGTTATCTGGAGTCTTACTGTGAGGAAATGAAAGGGACACTTCATTCATCCAATGATTGAGGCTTATTTCCCTCTTTCTGTGACTGTACAGCTGGGCTTCTAGGTCTTTCCGACATGTGAGCCCCAGCTAAACTGCACCGCATGTGCTCCAATAATGAAGTTGGCCACCCAAAACCATAAAGTCTAGAGTCATTCTTCAGAATAATTTTTTCATGCTGCGTGGTGTTTTGAGCTTCGCTTAAACTTCTGTGGAGTCCACCAGAACAAGAACTTTAGCCGGGATCTCACAGCGATTTTGAGAGCCTTTTTGAATACATCTTTGCATTAATGCATGTGAAAAATCCTAAAGACAAAAATACTGCAAGCTTTGAGGAAGAGCTACAAAGATGCATTTTTCCTTACAAGTTGGACAAAAACATTGAATCCTTAGACTTCCTTCATATCTGACTTTTTACCTGCTTCTTGATGTCTCCTCTGTAAATGTAGCACTTGCCTGGAATGAACACTACAGAGTAGAGCAGTCCTGATGGGGTTTTAATAACGGGCTTGCCTGGGGAAAACAGCTCCCCTTTTTGCTTTGCTCTGCATCCACATGCCAGGGTGCCAGACTCCCTATTCTAAACTTCCAGTCAAAACCAGGTGGGATAAGTCATCTCTCAAGAAGCATCTGTCTGTCACTGGTGACCTAGTGCTTAATTTAGAGCAGATGCCCAACTTTTAAATAGATGGCTCAAATTAGGTGAGGCAAATCCCACCCAGAAAGAAAGTTTCTGATCAGTTGAAGCTCTTTCAGGACTATGGTAACGTGTGTTAAATCTTCCATTACTGAGATTTAAAAAAATGTTGGAAAAATCAAATACCAAATAACTGTATAAATTATAATATCCTAAAACAACCTTGCAGACCACTGTCTCATTGAACAAAACATCTTACAGCTCTTGTGTGGTGGGGATTCCTCTATTTGCTTTCCTTTCAAGATGCAGCTGCAATAACAAGGCATATGTGATTTTAATGTGACACTATAATCTGTCAACCCTGAGAACTAGGGAGCAGGCCCATATAAGATAACTAGCTCAACCTCACAATGATAAACATGTCAAGATACAAAATTCAGTTCTTCCCTTACAAATGAGAGAAAGATGTAATGTAATTGGAGATGTCATGCTATGCTGGGATGAGCAACATTCCCACAATTAATCATACCAAATACATTATGTAGTAGTTGTTGCTTGAAGACAAAGGAGGAATAAATACTCGTGTAAACATGCCAAATATGAACTCTCCACAGATGTTGATTGCCGTTCCATATTTAGCATGAAACTCGTCAGCACGTGGAAGATATGCTTTACATCCAAGCAGAACAATAGCTCGGTAAAGGGCTTATGACTCTGTGGAGGCTGCAGGTAACGTGGCTGGTGTCTTTTCTAGGATCCTCAGGAAACTGGACATTAGGAGCTCCTCTATTGACAGCAAAAGAAAATTTGCCATTTTCTTCAATTAGGAATGCACTGGGGCCCTGGTGAACATGAGATGTTTGGCTGACAATACAGTGGCTTAGAAACTGAAGGCGAGTTCAAAAGTTCCTAACAACACTTCCAAACAAGAACTTTGTGAATACAATGCAAAAACAACCATGCATACTTGCTGGAATAAAAAATGAAATTAGCTTCAAGCTGGGTTTGTGATTCCTCCCTGACTTGTATGTTTACTTTTCATTAATATTGATTACTTCTGACCTTCAAGTGCCTCTTCTTCATTGTACATACTCCACAGTGAATAGCTTACTGGCAATAACATTAATAGCAACAGAAAATATTAAGTTAAAAATAGAGACTACTTACATGAAGTAATGTCACCTTGTGAATAATTCTTTTTTTTTTTTTTCTCACCAGAAAACCTCATTTGGAAACCAAAAATCGTATACTGTGTGACCTTGTGTATTGTGAGGCTGACTGGTATTACGTGAATTGTGATATCACAACAAATGGCTGACAAGCAGCGCAGAGACATGCAATCCATCCTGAAAACAGCTCAGACATGAGATTGATACATAAGATTAGGAGCATAACCTCTAGGTGACCCGTATGGAAATGAGAGCAAGGGTAAATTCAATGGGTGAAATGCTTACTTAGGTCTAGGCGAAATGAAGAGGTTTTGCATTGATTTGGTTTTTACCTCTGATTTTTTTACTGCTTCTCTTTGATTGCCTTGTCATCAGTGAAGCTCCCGTTTCCATCACCAGCGGTGATTTGGGAGCATGGTTGGCGAGCACTTCTGAAGACACTTCTACTTAGGCATCTGCCAGGGTTTCTGTAGCTCTGTTGGTTCCTCCCACTCCTTGGTCTGGGTTTACTCCAGCTGTCTCTAACACCTATTAGCCGCCCCTGTCCTCATGGGAGAGACATCTAGGCAATCGCAAAGGTTGCTTCATCCTCTGTTTCTGAAGTACCTATTCTCCGAAGGGATGCATTGCCTTTGGAAGCCAATGGTCTTCCCTAGGTGCAATCAGAACCTGGAGATCCAGTCTCCTGCACTAGACCCACCACATACCTAGAGTTGCATGTAATATCCAGGCCTTGATGTTCCTTTGCTAATTGGTTTCTGCTCCAAGGGCTAGCCTGTTCAGTACATGAAATTCTCCTAGAAGGAAAAAATGCCTTTAGCTCTATGTTTTTCATGGGGAGCTCTTGTAGAATAAGAAGCGTGGAACAGCTTACTCTGAAATAGCAGTGCCAGAAGTCCTTCTGCCCTTCTTCACAGGGTGAAATTTGTTTTTGTTTTTGTTTTAGTACTATGGAAAAAATCCTCTTTCTGTAAGAAGCAGCTAAACACAGAGATCTTTTACAGTCCCCTCATAAAGCTGTAATAAAGTTTGCATGAGAGAAGAATCTGTGCTTGTTCATTTGATGCCCTTTATACCCGCTATTGCCTACAGCTAGCACATCTGACAGCAATGATGGGCTGTGGAGGTGGGAATAACAGTGCTGTCAAGTCTTCCCCAAAACGACAGTACTTGTGGTCTGATTTGTAAATACAAGTGCCACGGTGTGGCATCCATGGCATAGAAACTGACTCTGGGGTTTTCAAAAACTGAGGCTGAAGGTTAGACTTGTGTTGAACACGAAAATCCATATTAGGTGTGATTTTTTTGGAAAGTGTTAGGCCAGGAGACAAAGTGTGATGGATGCCCCACTTCCTCGGGCTCCTCGGAAGAATCCTCGCCCTCGGCTGCAAGAGCAGCTACTGTGAGCTCCGAGCGTTTAAAAATCATATCACTAAAGATGTGGATGGAGGGCTGAGATTTTCCAGAGCCTTTAAGAAGTGTTCTACTAGGCACTTAGATTCCTGTGTTATTAAGATGCTTTTGAAGCTTTTACCCAGGAGAGACTAACTTTAGGCACCCACTTTTGAGAATCTTAGCCAGAGGGAAAACAAACCACTGATAAAAGTTAGACAGAGTCTGTGTTTTGGAAATCTTCCCACAGTTATTTACACATCTGTGTATTATCTTGTATTGGTCACTGGTTTTTGTATGTGTATGTGTAGTTTGTTTGTTGGGTTTTTTTTACAGTGCACCTACCACGAACCTCAATTCAAATACAACCCAAACACCCAGGCAGTCACTAGCATGTTGGGACCCTATCCAGGGTGCACGTTTTGTAGAGGATGAGCACATACAATTTAAGCAACAGTCTCTTGATGGATAGATGCACAACAAGCTGTCAGACGTTACCTGGCTCTGCTCTCAGTGCATGGCAAGTTCACAGCTGCTCTTTGAATATTGAAGGTGATGCTGTGAGAGCTCAGTAACAGAGATACCGAAGCCAGCGAAGAAATCTGCTATTGCAGAAAAACTTGACTTTGACCTTTCCCCATAACTAAGCTTTTTTTTTTTTTCCTTCCTTTACATTCTTTCAAGAATTGTGAGGCCCCAGAGACTTGAGGGAAAATTCATACAGCTCAGGTCATTTTACCAGTCTGTGCAGCCGTTCAGTCAGTAATAAACACTCTAGCAGGGCAATGATTATTGGAATGGTAGGGGGCATTTTAACCAGCAAGCCACATGAAAATGATAGACAGTTGCTGAAATCAAGAGAACTACAAAGCAAAGGAACAAAAGCATAAGTAAGTGAATCATTAGGCTGGGCTCAGAGACGTGACATACCAAGTGCTGTGCCTCCTATAAATTTGGTGAGTTGATGATTTACCATAGCAGGGCTTTTCAGTAAAGAAAATGAAAACTTCAGGAGGGCTCCTCAGTTCCAAGAAACAGCACCAAGAGAAACATACCCTTTGTGTCACAACAGCTGACTTGGTATTAAAAGCATTGATACCAGTGAATGAGGCTGGAAGAGGCTTCAGACTCTCTCATTCCTATTAGGGTTTAAAAGCACTAGTGCCAGATCCTGCAGTTCTTGCTCCAGCAAAGCTCCCATTGATGTGTTCTTAATCTGGAAAAAGTCAACATGGTTATTTATGGAGCTGTAGTGCCTAGGGGCTCTAATAAAAACTGTGCTAGACATTGTACCTATATTTAGTAGCAGCCAGTTCATGTCTCATAGAACTTGTGGTCTGTATAGACAAGACTGATAAAGCAGATATGGGGTAGGAATTGCTGTTATTCCTGTTTTACAGATGGGGAGTAAGGGTTAGAGATTGCAGGGGGATTTTCAAAGCCACATAGTGATGTTGGATATTTATTTCCCATGCATTTTAAAGGGAACTGGACATACAGATGCCTTGGTTGTGTTGAAAGGCTCGGCCAAACACAGGCATCTCAGTTTTGGCGGGATGACGGGAAGTCTGTGATGGATGTGTAATTAGTTTAGATCTAGACATTCCAGGCCAGTCTGCAAAGCCAAGTACATCCATTTTTGGAGAGGGTTTGCCTCAAGTTAGGTCTGCAGAATTCTGATCTACGGACAATGGCTGCCATCAATGTATGGATATAAAAACAAATAGGTGGAAAACAGAGTGAGAGGGAAATGGAAACCCACATAACCTTGATTACCCTGAAACCTCCTTTCTCTTTGGTGTATGTGGCTGCCTCTTCTTGCCTTTTGCGGAAGCCACTTGAAACCCACCAAGACTTGACTGCATCGTAACTGGATACATAAGCCCAGGCTGGTTAGCTGTAGAGAACGCTCTTAAGTGAAATTCGGCAACTGTATCTGGAGCACCTTGGTCCATAGAAACCTAACTTGTCCCAGGAACTTCCAGGCCAAAGACGACCACCGTGTTTTGGAAAGGGACCAACAAGGCAGAGAAAAGAGTCTGGAAAATTGGAAAGTGTTCAGAAAAAAGCTCAAGTGATCTGAAGCCTAGGAAATCTGCCTTACGTTGAGAGTCGTCAGAAGCTCCATGTGTTTTGCTCAAGGGAAGACTGCAAAGTAATTTAGCAGAAACATCTATATGGGCACCGACTTTTGAAAAGAAGGAAGGTAATTTTTTCTTAATTTATTTGACCCCTCCCTTTAAGATTCTGTGATTGAAAAGTGCCCTTGGACAAATTTGACTTAGGAATAGGACACAAAATCTTATTTATTTTGAGAAAGCTTAATTTTGCCACTAGAACAATAAAGGGGTCTGCAGTGAATTTGCCTGAAACTGAAAGATCTGAGAGCAAACTTAAAACTTTTCTCAAAGCCGTGGCCTTAGCCAGGCAGGAGGGTTCAGTTTGAGTCAGGAGTTACTTTGTGTGGAGCAAAGGACAATGCTGTGTAAGAGTGAGGCAAGATGGTCACTGCACTTCTTAAACTTACAAGCTGACAAAGCCAAATAGAAAAGGGATTTTACCGATACTGTCTAAAAAATTCCTGTATTATTTCTTTTAAAGTTGCACATTTCTCGTCCTCATATAAAAGACTTCTTGGATTGGAGCTCTTGCAGTGTCCTGCATATTTATTAGCCAGCCATTTCAGGCTAATGAAATCAGTCAACGTAATGGATACAACACATACTTAAATATAATCAAATTAAGAATGCAGGCTTTCTCCTAACTTTGGATGAGATCTGGAGCGGCCCCAAACAGGATTGTCAAATGTATTTGAGGTCACTGTGGGTCCTGATTTTCAAAAGCACTTAGTGTGTGGCCATCCCTCTTGTGCTATTTGTGTCCCAGCACAGGTCAGCATTCACTGGGCTGTGCCCTTTGGGAATGGTGGTCTCATTCCTTCTCCTGAGCCCTTAAAAAACTGGTCCCATGACATGCAGGTGCTCTTTTCCAAAGGGATTCAGCTCTTAGCAAAAGTGTTGTGACTGAAGTCAGACAGTACTGAACTTGCTCTTGCTTGAATTTCCATATTTGAAGCTCTAGGTCTTTAAAGACTCGCTTATTTCTAGTTATAGCTTGAATGGAAGTTTGTTTATATGTGAATGTTATATTTTTAAAAATCAGATAAAAATAACAGAAGAATAATAGAAATAATAAAAGTCTGAGTTAGCCAAAAAGGGGATCAAATGCATATGAGTGAAAGTAATGAATTACATTGGCTTTTGAATACAGGGTCACGAAATTTCAATTTTACTGTACATTTCAGTGCTCCAAAAATGCCTACGTCTTTAGTGGATGAGCACTTCATCCTATACAAAATGAAAAGACTGTAAGTTGTTCTTTTAACGCCTTTCCACCTCTCCCCCCAGTGGATCATCTGGAAGGTAGAAGAAGGGCAAATATTTACTACAGGGAGGAAGAGGGGAAAAAACCAGCCCGAATTTGGAAAAAAATTCCCCAAAGTACCTCATCCAGCACCTCAGGAATATCGAGGGACAAGCAGGGACGCCGTCAGCTGCTGGGTTCTCCTCTGCTTGCCTCCTCCCCACCTGTTCCCTGGCCCCTCTGCAAGTGTGAGATGGGATTTCATTGAGTGGCGTCCTGAGGGGGCGAGCTGGGGGGGTGGGAGGCAGAGTGTGGCTGGCTGGACTGACACATCCAGGATGAAATGTCCAGGTGCAGGGAGCGGGAACAAAAAAATTTAAAAAAAAAAAAAAAAAAGAAGGAAAAAAAAAAAGGAAATAAAGAAAAGGCTCTCGCACGCACACACACAAATCAATAAAAAGTGTAATGCATCTTTCTTTAATTAAATCCCACCCTTGAATTTGCTGGGCAGCCCTGGCCGGCGGCGACCTCTGCCCTGCTCCGTTTTGTTGACTGGCACAGCTGTTAGTAAATCACCTGCTGGTGCGGCTCTCCAGGGCTTTAAAGGTCATCTGTCAGCGGCTGCTGGGGAGAGATAAAGAAGAAAAACAGAACCAAAACTCTGGGAACAAAAAAAAAAAAGGCACTTTATGAGAGCAAAGCCAAAGAGTGCTCTGCATCCAACCTTTCCACTGTTTACCTTGCTGACACCTGGGGAGTGCTTTGTATTCATCTGATTCCCTCTGCTTTTTTGTATGCGTTTTTCCAAGTTTCCAGCTACTTTTATAATCCTTTTGTTTTAAGCTTTTCTTTCCTGTGGGGGAATCTGTAACCCCACTTCAGCAGCACTGCTGAGTCCCCGAGAGTCGGGCACAACGCCCTGTGGGAGGCAACGATGCTGCTTGGGTGGGGGGAAGAAGGGGATCCCCCCGCCCTGGTGCCTCCGTCCCCACTCCCCTGCCCCCTGGCATCCGGCATCGTGCCACAATGTGGCCAGGCATACAGGATGGCCATGGTGGGAAGGACACAGAGCTCATTTCCGCTCTTCCCAGGGTTTGGCTGGCTGCGCTCAAGGGTGTCTCACTGCCTGGAGGACTCCCCCATGTGCCCCCTTTTGCCTGGGAGCTGCTTTTAAGCCAAGAGGCTCTCCCAGCTATGCCCATGCCATGTACCCCACTGACCTGGAGCCTGACCCTATGGCTTGGCTTCCTAACTTGGCCTCTCTCCTTCTTCACCACCATGGACTTGGCAGGTGATTGGCACTCTTGGTTGAACCTGCTCTGCTGGTCTTGCTTGAATCCTGTGGGACCAGGTCCTCCTTGGTGAGATCATGGCCTCTGCTGGCCTTGTTATCACCCCGGGCATCTCCCCTCCTCACACAGAGCACTCAGCCCCCATACCCCCTCACTCCCTGCTCCAGGTTCCCGTAGGAGAAGCCAGAAGAAGCTATGCAACCTCAGCCTGCTGTTTCATTTCCAGCAACCTGTGGCTCTCAGGCTGCAATACCTCTCCAAACCAGTCATGTAGATAAGGACTGCTAAATTAGAGAGTGGGTTGGGTGGAGGGGGGAGTACACAGAGCAGCTCTGAGCCAGGACATGAAAGAGCATGATTGTCATAGGTGATTCTTTGCCACAAACCACTCCTTCAGCTATTTATGCTTGAAGGGGTAAGCTGGTTTAACGCTTATTCAACAGTTCCACTGTCACCTTAATTTTCAGTTTTGTGCAAAATGTTGTCAGTGAAAATGATGTTATTTTTATGAAATGGGTACATGGATAAGGTCCAGATAATTTGGGAGCTTTTTTCCACCTGATAATTACTGACATATTTTCAATAATTTACCATTTTAATTCAGCACTGAACACACAGCAGCCTTCTCAGACTTTGATATCAAGTCAGGCAGAATGTGCAGGTGCTGGTGCAATCTCTTTTTTTTTTTGACTCTTCGCGGTCATTCATGTATTAAGCTCAAAGGGAAGCCCAGGTATCTGAGAATCCTCTCAAAGCAATGCCATTCAAAAATTCATCATAGTCACTGGGCACCTCCATCATGTCTGTCTCTCTTTGTTTCCAAACACATGCATTTTCCGTGAAATAAAAAATGCTATCTACCATTGTAATACACGGTTTTTGCAGGCCACTGGAAAATTCTGACTCTAATTCAGGGCTCCAGTGAAACTAGGTCTTCTTTTAACATACCAACTGTTTATTCAGAGGCACGGTAAGAGAGACCAAACCAAATTCATCTGTGGTTTAAGTCCACTGACTCTATTAGATTCATACCTGTATTGAATTTAGCCTGCTTTGACCACAGACCCATCAAGTACATAACCTCTCAGTGGTCTGTGTCTCTGCAGCAATGGTCATTCTTGTGCCTAGTGCTCTTCCTTGTAAACCCCGTGGAGAGGAACGACTGTAGACTGTCAACTGCAGCCCTTTGGACTAGAGCCTGGTTTATGCTGATGTTTATTGCTGTTGCTTTCCTTATGCGTGGATCTGGAAGGCTGGCTTAACTGGACTGTTGTGTGGGGAATAGCATGATAACAAAGAGGAGAGGAAGCATCAGGACAGTAGAAAGGACATACGTGGCTCTGAGGATGCAGACTTTGTTGGTCTCTTACTGCACTCTGCTAATCTCTGACCAAAGCAGTAGCCTCCTGGGAGCTGGCCAACAGGGTTGGTGGAATGCAAGAGTGATGACATTCATGGTGTAGCCAAACGGAAGAATTTGGCGGGGTATGGTGTGTCACAGGAGCTGTCCCTAGCTCTTCTTGGCCTCCTGACCTGCTATCAAACAAAAGGAAACTTGTACTTACTGTACCAAACACTAGAAGTAGAAAGCAGAAAAAAAGTCAGTAGTTGGCAGAATCATTTGTTTAGCTTGGAAGAAATGAGTTGTTTAGTGTTTCGGAAAGGGGAAATTCTCAGCAAAGGAAACAAAAAAAATGAGGACACTGCATCAGGCAATTGCTCTTCTGCTGCAGGAATATTGCACGGGTATTTCCCCTTCCCCCACACCTGATGATATAAAACCCAGCCCCTCCACCACAAACACTGAACTACTTGAAGGGCCCTACTGACTAGGCGTGGGATGGATCTATCTCTGTATTAGAAATGGTAAGAATTTCTCTTCATAAGGAGAATTGGAGTCATTTGGATTGAAACTCCGAAGCTACTTGCAAAGTTTCCCAAGTCACCAAACTTCAGGAGCAGAGTAGAATTGTAGAATCATAGAATCATAGAATCATTTTTGTTGGAAGAGACCTTTAAGATCATTGAGTCCAACTGTTAACCTAGTACTGCCAAAACCACCACTAAACTGTGTCCCTCAGCACCACGTCTACACATCTTTTAAATACCTCCAGGGATGGTGACTCAACCACTTCCCTGGGCAGCCTGTTCCAATGTTTGATAACCCTTTCAGTGAATAAGTTTTTCCTAATATCCAATCTAAACCTCCCCCGGTGCAACTTGAGGACATTTCCTCTTGCCGTACCGCCTGTTACTTGGGAGAAGAGACCGACCCCCACTACAACCTTGCTACAACCTCCTCTCAGGTAGTTGTAGAGAGCAATGAGGTCTCCCTTCAGCCTCCATTTCCCAGACCGAACGTGTTACACTGTAGGACAATGACAAAGTTCAAGCTGTAGGCAGAGAGGAACCAACATGCGGCCTTTGCATGCTGTCATATCACCCCTGGTGTCCGAGATGACCGAATGATGAGCTGGGCTAGCCTTGAGCAAATCATTGCTTACCTGACAAAGCAGAGGCCAGGAGATGTGGGTGAGAGCCCACTCCTGTCCCTTCTGCTGCTCAGTGACTCTGAATGTCTTGGCAGCAAGTGGTACTCATGGATATCCAGTGCTGTGCTCATCCTGCTGTAAGCTTTTCCATCTCTCAGGAGATAATAAATGCTTTATTGAGCATTTCTTTTGTCTTTGGGCAAAGAAAACAGCCCCCTAGACATTTTTGGTGAGGGTTGTCTGTAATCTATGAATCAGCCAGAGGCTGCTTCATTTGAAACACCAGGGACTCTGCTTCTCTGTAGTTTGGTCCTTAGGTAAAGCAGTTCTAAAATGTTACTAGGATATTTGGGTATGTTTAGGCGCTCCTAACAACAGATGTGACAACCCAAGATACATGGCAGTAAAGAAGGAAGTCTGCATTTTAGCTATGCATAAGAAGTGCTTGACAGGTATTTTTGAAATGTGAATTTTCTTTCCCCTCTATGGCTGAGGTAAGTCTCAGGCAAATGCTTAGCAGGCATTGTTCTTGAAAATTATGATTCTCTGGTTAAACAAGGAACAGGCTTTGCCAGTCTGATTGGACAGACGAGCTACAACAGTTACATTAATCACAGAGTTCAAAAATCCCCTTCCCTTTAGCCCTGGTGTCGAGTTGGTCCCTTCCACACGGCTCCACCCACCCCAGGGGGAGATCAAATAACATCATGAAGATGAGTTAAAGTTCTGTTCACAAACCCGCATGCACCAAATCCAAACCCTGAGACGAACGGGTGCTCAGCCAGGAATCTAAGCAGAGACATTGTACTTTGTTACAGAGTCATTTGGGAGCCACTGTTAACCATAATAAGGGCTAAGCACAACATAATAAGTATTTTGGCAAAACAGCTCATTGTCGGAAGACGCTCTTTGCTGTTTTACTCTTTCGTGTCTGACAGACACTGTTTATTGTATAGATGGGGAGAGAGCAGGACAGAGCACGTGCTCATCTCCCAGCACCAATAACATGAACATAATCCAGAGCTCGGGGTACTCTGAAGGTTAGAGAAGCGTGTGGTGTGCAGTGGGGAAAAAAGGATAATGACCATTAACAGGAGATTCAAAAAGTCATTTAGACTTGTTTCTCTCTTTCAGCGTTCAATATTTCCAGCTACCTTGGGCTGTTCCTTGACTAAGAAAAGAGGTTGCTTTAATTAAGAGAAGACGTTGCTCTTCAGGCAGGCTGAGAGCAGCATAAACCTTTTCCTACCACGGATGTAGAACAGTACCATCTTGTTTAATTTTGCTGGCTGAGCTCTGCTCGAGCTAGAAATGGTGCCTGAGAGAGACCTCCATCCAGGCCCTTCACCATGCTTTTCCTGGGCCATTATAATAATTTCAGCATGTACTGCTTCAGAATACTAAATAATGCAATTTTGATGATTGGGATTCTTCACCCTATGCAACTTTATTCCCTAAAATGTACTTTTCTTTTTAGACATGTTGTTTGAACTGTTTGGAAGAGTGCTGAATGAGCTCTGCCATTTAGGGCTCCATGAGACACAGCACATCCTAAATATATTTATGAGGGCAGACCCTTCAGGGCTTAGGTTTGAAACATCAGCAAGAAGCAAAAACCACTTGAGGTACTGAGAAAACAGGCACCAAAAGAATCCTGCTCATTCTCCACAGCTAGTGAGCTGGGAGCTTAGTCATGGCCCTACACAGGTGAGAGGGACTTCCAGCACAGGCTCCTCTGGTGATGCCAGGGCAAGGCAGGTGGATGGAAAACCTCCAGGGTCACTAAATGGATCTACTTCTGAAATGGAGAGTTGTGGCTGGAGAGTCTTTTCTTGCTTTTTACTCTCCAGACACGGAGAGAGTGTTCCAGATGAAGCAGTAGATTTCTGATCTGTGACCCATATCAGCTGTTTTGGGGGCACAGTTACCTTTTCTCAGCAATGAAAGCCCCCAGCTGATGAAAGCTGAACTTTTTATCTCCCTCACTGCTGCAGCTTTATCATACACAGGACTTTAATCCCACACATCACTTCAGCAATATAGTCATTAAAGATCTGGGTATACATTTTGAGATAAGATTGGTTCGTGATAATATTACTGACTGTGTAATTATGGAAATGAGAAAATAATCCCCTCAGGCTTTGCTGTAATGACTTCTGAGCATCTTGCATCATCACAGGCAGACAGAAGGCTTCAGGATGCCATGCATTATTAAAAGGAATGTGGAAAATCTTGTTTTGGTTGGTGTTGATATCTCTAGTAAAGGAGGACACTGTGTATCTTCACAGTGAAATTGGATCAGGTAGAAAAACATGTGATCTTTTTGAAAATAAATAGCTAATCTTTACTTGATCTCCTGTACTCTTGTCTTTTGATGCATTGGTAAACTGCATTCCTGACAGCCACCCCTGCTGATACTGCGGCCTTGAGAGACCTTGGCCGCCTGGTCTTTGCCTCTGTTCTGAATCAAAAGACAATGTGGGACCATTGCAGACTGGACTGCACAGAGCAGATAACTTCATTGGACCATGTTAATTCATGGTATTATTACTATTTTACTGATGTGAGAAGAGTTGCTGTAGGAATAAGCTTGCTGAATATACTCATTGGTCAGCAGCTGGTTGTGTGATGTGTGTGCTGGAATCCCATCATGGAGAAATTAATGGGATGAACATCAGTGCACTAATTTTAGTAGAAATGGAGATGAAAACACACAAATAGACTTCCCTGGGAATATTTTCTGTAATTTTGCTTCATGTTATGGGCCACTGCTGAGGGAACACTTGGTATCACACCCATTTTTACAAAGGGTAATAAGGAAGATCCTGGAAACTGCTGGCCAGTCATCCTCACCTTAGTGCCCAGTAAAATAATGGAACAGATCCTCCTGGAAGTTAGGCTGAAGCATATGGAAGACAAGGAGGTGATTAGAGACAGCCAACATGGCTTCACCAAGGGCAAATCCTTGGGCAGACCCCACCTAGAGTACTGCATCCAGCCCTGTGGCCCCCAGTACAAGAAAGACGTGGACTAGAGCACATCTAGGGGAGGGCCACAACAATGATCAGAGGGCTGGAACACCTGTCCTGTGAAGAAAGTCTGAGAGAGTAGGGGTTGTTCGGCCTAGAGAAGAGAAGGCTCCAGGGAGACCTCATTGAGGCCTTTCAGTATATAAAGGGAGCTTATAAGAAAGATGGGGACAGACTTTTTAACAGGGCCTGCAGTGACAGGACAAGGGACAATGGGTTTATACTGAAAGTGGGTAGGTTTAGATTGAATATAAGGAAGCATTCAAGGTCAGGTTGGACAGGGCTTTGAGCAACCTGATTTAGTGAAAGATGTCTGTGCCCACGGCAGGGATGTTGGACTAGATGATCTCTAAAGGTCCCTTCCAATCGAAACCTTTCTATGGTTCTATGATACTCACAATTTTCAGAAAGATAATGCACAGGCAGAATTCTTCATGTAAATCCACCTTTGCTCTCTTCCTTTTAATGAGCCTTAGAGAAGTCAGAGTTTTGGACAAGAGCTCTACTAATAACCTTCCAACCAGGATTCACATAACTACTTAAATAATGGCACACGTAGGAGTCATTTCCCTCTGGAGCTGTGCTGCATCTTTATTTCCTAGACTCCAGCCTGTAAGAGTAAGCTCAGGTGAGGCAGTTGGATCAAGGAAGTAAACTGCAGGAGCATATAAACTTTATGTAAAATTGAATTTATTTCCAATCACATGCAAGAATTATGACAAGTTTCCCTTAGAAGAACTCTTCCAGAAGGCACTTTTGATGGTGTTTCATCCAAAATATCCGTACTGCTGTTAGGGAAGTTAGCAAAACCTGCCATAGGGCACCTAATGGTCTTCTGATACGTTCCTTAATGGACTAGATCATCTCATGACTTCATAGGGCTTGTGATTGCAACAGGACTCCTCAGGATTTTGGAGTTCCCTGGAGCTCATCCTTATCCTTCTTCCCTGCTCTTTGCGTTTCATTGTTATTACATACACAACGACCTAGACCTGATGCCTGCTTAGTGCATGGTAAGGCCTGACAAAAACACATACAGTAGAAGTCAATTGTTGCCTTGGGAAATCATAGCTTGCTGATGAGTGTTTGCTGATAGCACATCTTGGTAAACGGGCACTCAAAATACTCATGACGTGGAAACGTATTAATATGCAGTCTGTTCACCGTGCAAAACCATCTCTGCTCAGAACAAGGGTCAGGAAGTATTATCAGATGGTCACATCAGTGCTACTCCTGGATACTTTTAGCCCTGGGCAATCAGAAAGGTTTTGCTAGACGGCAGCTCTTGTCTTAGCTGTGGGTGTGGAGATTTGTGAGGCTGGGCTATGTTGCTTTTATTTTTTTACCATTATTCTCATCATATGGTGTGAAAATGGGCGTCTCCCACCAGTCTTCTTCCTTCCTCACCGCAATTCGTTCAGGCCACACCCTTATCTCTCCATTGTGGCAATAGTGACAGTCATGATCACATGTTGATAGTGCTGTCTGAACACATTATGCCACGCTGCAGTGTTCGAAGTGGCTAGTAGATGGCTGGCCAGCACTGCTGGATTTTCAGAAGTTTGAAGCTTGAAGCTGCAGGCTCTGGCCTCTCTGAAGACTTGCTTGGGAAATTTTGGCTTGTGGTTAAAAAAAAAAAAAAAAGACACGTGCACACACACTTGCACACATTCTTCTTTTCTGAAGTGATCACTGAGGGCCTCTTTCTCCTTTCCTCCCACACACTCATCCCTTCTGACACTCTCTGTAACTGAGACCACTTATATTTTGTTTAACTGAATTTTCCGGGGAAGGGCGTTTAGTGTGTTTTCCAGGCACTTCAGAGTAGTAGGTGTTACTGTATATATAGTGCCTTAACACTTCTATTGAGACTCATTAGTAAGTAAAATACTGTTGCATTCCTCGGGCCACAAAACAGTGACCACACATACCCCTCACACAAATACCTGCAGTGTACCAGAAGGAAGTTTCACCTTGTGTTTGCTATAGAAGTCCCTGAGCGCTTCTTCTGAAAGCTGCACCACTCCTCTTCTGAACGTCTGTGGCAAAGGGATCTCCAGGGAGATTTTTTACCTGCACTGGTGAAACAGGATCTCCCTTTTGTGTCCAGTTGCCCATTTAACACTGAGTGGCCAGTCAATGAGGTTATATGAAGGACCATTGCAGAAGCTCATGACCCAGACTGAAAGCCAGGAGCAAGTCAATGCTCTGACAATGATTATTTACCATTTTCCCATGTTACATGCTGTATTTGGTCATGTTCAGTAACTCTGTAGTAATCAGACAAGATGGAACGACGGCTTGTCAGCTGATTTAATTAAAACCACATTGCTTTTTTTTTTTTTTTTATTGCCTCTCACACATCATTAATATTCCGTCTAAGACGTGCCTGCAATCTAAAGATTGGAATCAGTCTCATTGTGCTCTTTCCAAGCTTGAATTCCCAGACACAAACCTGGGAAAAAGTTTTAAAGGGACAGGTAATAGTTAGAAGCTAATTTGATTACATTGAAATGGACCAGTCATTGGTCCAAATAAATGCTTATTAAGGGACCAGTCTTTCAGGTTGCTTTTAAATGCAGTGCAGGCTTTGCTTCCATGGATATGAGTGGGAATAGAATATATTTAGGATTTCCCAGGAATCAGGTCTTTGCTCTGCAGACTTCTGCTCATTCAAATGGTTGGTTATGCAAATATATTAAAAAGAGTTGACTAAATAAGACTGCACCCTTTTTAGCTTGGTTTATTATTTGCATATTTAGCAACAGTGTTGTATCGTCCCTTTCCTGGAGTGCCAGGTAAGATCCATTTCACAGTGACAGTATATCAACCAGCACATGCACTCGGTTTACAATCAGATTACAAGGGGAAAAAAAAATAATCTAGTATTTAAAATCATATACAGCGGTTTATTTAAAGAGCGATCAACTTTCATCAGCAGTATGTGCATTTTTGTTTTCTTTAAGAAACGCTGCTGTTCGCAGTCACAGCTGCAGCCCTCCTGCAGCACCCTGTTACTCAGTGACTTGAACCCAGCTTTACGGATATTTCCCAGCCAATTACCATACAGGTTTCTTATGTTAAAATTGAGGCAACTGGAGTCAACAACGCTGCTGAATGAAGGTAAAAGCTTGAGAACATTTTGCGTAACAGTCATCAGTGTAGCTGATAGCTATTACAGTGTTCTTGTGCAGTAAGCCTACGCAGATACTATCTCTCTTGCCTGTCTGTTCCAACATGCATCTCATCTCATTTGCAACCCTTTGCTTTAATTAGCTGAAGTCTTTGCTTCAGTCTTTCATATGTCAACCAGCCTGTGTACACTACCATATTTTCAATCAGTAGCCTGTTGTCTTTACTTTGTCATTCGCGCTAGCATATAAATCTGCCCTTCTTATGATCCTCACTGCTTGGTAGAAGTCAAAACATGCTGTTTAATTTTCCTGTTCACTGATTTCCATTTGTTTCATGTTCAAATGCTGGCTCTTTTCCCCCTTTTGGGCATGCTGTGAGCATTAAACTTAGTGATTAAATGCCAAAAAACCAGTCCTTTTCCCCTTCTGTGCCCAGGAACGGGTCATACTAGCCCTGGCTTGGATGCTTATCTTCACAGCACTCCCTGTGCGTGTGCAGGCAGACAAAATGGGGCTTGCTGCGTGGGACCGCCATAGGCTGACAGAAGTTAGCTAACGATGGCTAATGAAACAGGTTCAAAACTTATGTGCTCTCCTAGGGTCGTGATTGGCTTCTTGCTGCTGCTTCTCTTTTTTTTTTTTAAAATTTTTTTTTTATTTAATCTAGTAGAATATGTCATTCAGCCATGACACAGTCGAATCCTGAGACACCAAGGCTTAAAAATAACAAGATGTAGAAGAATGAGAGAGTGGCATGTGGCTGTCCTCTGGCTTTCAAATTTTCTGGTTGACTGGTGGGGAATCTGAGGTTGCCCGTAGCTGTTTGGCAGGTGGGGTGGCTGCACCTGACATCTGCACCTGTGGCTGATCCCCGAACTGAGCCTGGAGCATGTTCAGGATGTCATCTAGCTTCTGGTCCATCTGCATGACCTATTAAGGAATCAGAAAGCAGACAAGCTGTCAAATGGCTGCACATGCTTCTGGTGAGAGGCACTCACTGGCCAAAAGCTCTGGGAGGATAAAGCCTGGCAGGGAGTGCTGGCATCTGAGAACCACCAGTTCCTCCAAGTTTTGTCTAGACAGTTTCTCTAGAAAGGTTGAATGACACTACTAAGCGAAGGGTGAAAAGCCATGTGAAGTGGCAGCAGAAGAACAGGAGGACATTGGTGGCCCAAGCACCTGACCGCTTGAGCCAGCCGTTTTGTCTCTCAGCCTTTTCCCAGGGCTGCCAACTTCTCTTGGTGATGATGCATCCTGCAAATATCTGCCCTGAAACTCTCTTTCACTCTTTGGTTTATCATGAGTGTTTTTTCCCACTACCTCTCCCAGTGCTTCACCACCCTTCGTGGTAGGACATCATGCTTTCCATTACTGTCTTGGGAAACGAAACAGCTCCCCTCCCTTCACACTGTAAATAGATGCCTCTGTGATACATGTTACAGTCAGAGATCCTACCAGATATGGTGTTTATTCCCATGCACTGTTAGGAGGATAGCTTACTAAAAACCACATAATAATACCAATGACTTCATTAAAAAGAACAACCGTTCTATAGGAAGCTTGACATGCTAATCCCTCCTCTCATTTCTTTGCTTTCCAGCTGAAATTTCTCAGGCATAGTCCCTAGGCAGAGGAGTCTTTCCTAGTTATTATTATTTTTAGGCAGGGAAAGCCAAATCTGGATTTTTAAAGGGACGCTGCTCTCATACTTTCTACCAGGATTTTTGAAATCCTGGCCTTTACCTGGGGCCTCCAAGCAGGCATTATCCCATTGTTCTGGTAGGGCTTGCCTTCACTGCAAATGGCATCCTGCTCAGTTATTATCAGCCAGTGGGACGGGCTGGGGACTGCTGACTGCTCTAGTTTGCTCTAAAGGCAAAACTGTGGCCAGCATCCTGTAAGCAACAGGGATCGCTTTTAAGGGTGCATGAATACAGTGCAGCTTTGTGTAACAGATGAGCCCAAGAAAAATGAGCATTTTGAAGAACATTGGATGGTTCACTTTACAGTTATCTGCTGTGAAACTCTGAGCCTCTGAAAACTGTGATCTGTCCCAGTGGGTCTAATAAACTTTGATAGCAAACCTTTTAAAGTGATATCAGATCTAAACTGAGCTTTCATTAAAAAGGCAGAAAGAGAGAATAAGAGAGAGAGAGAGAAGGATTCCAGCCTTTTTCTGTGCAAAGATAACTTTGGAAATAGCCATTGGCAGCATGGATTGAAAGTTTAGCAGGCTGAGATTGCTTTAAAAACCAAGGCAAAGAAAATCACCTTATCCACTTTCCCCTCCTCTGCCTTTTCTCACTCCAAGTGTCTGCTCCCCTGGGGGCCCCTCAAACCTCAAGGTACCAGGAGCCTATTCAAGTTATATCATTTTGGCAACCACTATTCTCTCCTATACACAACCTGCTGGGGGAAGGAGGAATGGAGTATCTCTCCTACCTCATAAAGGGCAAGATATGCTTGACTGTCTTTCATTTCTATTTTCATGACTACTATCTCCTAATAGAAAAGTCCTTCTCCCCTGTCTCTTCGGTGGTGTGCTTGTGGGTTACTTGAGGTATTTTCAAGCAGCAAGGAGGGAGTATTTAGGGTATGGGTTAGATAGTATAGCCCTTCAGTGTGATTTCTGCCAAAGTGCTTTCAGGTGCGTGGCTGGCACTGCCTGAGCAGTGGCCGAAGGTGCGTGGGCATGGGAGGATGGGGAAGGTGTGTGGGCATGGGAGGATGGGGGCTGCTCACTGCCGTTCCCTCCCCCGGGTGCAGGGTGGCTGGTGCCAAGCCTGGCTTGGGATGAGTCACTGTCGAACAGCAACTCCATTAGATATTGATGCTCTTTAGTTGAGGGGAAGGGACCTCCGGCAGAGCCTTTGTCCAGCAGAGGTGCAGCCACCTCCCGGCCAGCCTGATCCCATGCTGCCAGTAGCATCTCTGGCTTTTCCTGTATCTAATGAGCTGCTAGGAGAGGGTGGTCGATGCTGCCATGGCAGGTTTGTCTCTCTGGTGTGGTCACCAAGAGAAGCAATGACAGCGCTCTCATCTCAGGCACAACAGCTACATATTCTGCTCAGCATTAAATTGGTTGGAAGTCTGGAAGTCACTAGTGGTTTAAGGGTTAATCAGCATGGAATTAATTTAAAAACCACAGCCTTTATTTTCTCCTCCATTCTTGAAAAGCCTGTTTGGCTGATGCTGGTAATGACTCAACAGAATCTTTCTTAAGCAGAAATGTTGCGCAGGGCAGAAACTAAAGCAGAACTAGTACGTTGCAGTAGGGTAAAAAGAGGTGTAGGCAGGGAAATGGGATCAGGCAGATGAAAGACCTTTTGGGGCTTTCTTTTGTGAGGCTTTGTTGATTTTGATCTCCACATTTGATCTTAGATAAGCTATGCCTGCATATTCCGTATCATTTAAACTTGCTGTATTTCTCTGTATTTTGCCAACTCAGTGAAAGAATGTGATGGGGAATAATTTTATGCACTTTTCTTTCCAGGAGAGCAGAAGGGTGGAGAACGTAAATATTCATTTGTAGGTAGGGAAAAAGAGAAATTCATCCATAAGGGATCAGATTGCACTACACTTCTGTCACACCTTCCACAGAAGGATCTACAAATATTTCATGAACATTAACAAAGCTGCTCAGTTGTCCTCCTGTCAACTGTATACATGGGAGGATTTTAATGGTAATTTTTGATATTAGAAGCAGGGCCCTGCAAAATTAAGCGACCGTAAGACTTGGTCATTGTTAGATCTCTTCTAATCCTTAGTTTTGTATTTTATACACAGGATCAAGCCACCACTTTCTGGCTTGAAATGCTCTAAAATATGCCTTACTTTGAACATGCAACTAGGCTGGTAAAGCTTTAGTCAGAAAGACAAATTCTTAAGTACCTTGTCGAATTGGAGCCTATTAAAAAGGGGTCAAATTTGGAGGCTGGTTAACAGTGATTAAGGAGTGACAAAAGGAGAGTTGTGGACGCTTCAAGGCTTGACTGCAGTCAGTAGGACGACTTGCAGGGTTAGAAGACTTCACACGGGTGAAGGCTTGTCACAAGAAAGTCCTGGGTTTAGGTTTCTCCAAAACCACCTAGCAGCTACTACTTTTCTTAAGCCCAAACGGAACGAGTTGCCGGTTTTGAGTAACACCCAGGCAAGCATGCAGCAAAGGGTTAAATTGTGCAAGATGTTTTTCGGCTGAGTAAAGTGAGAAGCCATCCGGGGCTGGCCGCAGAGTTTCCAGAGAGATGTGATATGCCCCTCGAAGGCTCGGTGGAGACAGGTGAGTTTGGCAGCTGTCCACAGGCAAATGGCAACAAAACTCCTGTTCTCCCACATCACAAAAGCGCTCCAGAGACGATCTATAAAATTGTTAAAACGCTTTTATATCCTTTCAACTGCCCTGTAGAAAGGAGACTTGCAAAAGCAGTTTAAAATATTACACTGTTGTTATTGGGGCTATGAGGTGAGCTGAAGGGGTGTTGAAACGTATATTCATTTTAACATCCCCCCCGTGAAAAGAGGCTGGGCTGCATGGTGACATGCAGGACTGGTAGACAAAGAAAATGTCTCCCAACCAGCTCCAGTGAGTCACAGCAAGCCCTGAAGGGGAACTGGGTCAGCCAACCTGTGCGACGCAGGGTGTCCCTGCACTTCACCTTGAGCACTAGGTTGACTTTTAATACCTATGTGCTATTTGAGGTTGCTTTTGAGCCTCTATTTGTGAAAGCTGGTGTCTTGACCCTTTATCTAAATACCCCATTTTACCCCAGTGGGCTCCTACTGCAGAAATTCTCTTTGTGGAGAAGGGGACCTTAGGAAGGGCAGCAGCATGGAGGAGGACTGGATGGTGCTGGGGATTTGCCACATGCTGGACAGATTCCTAACCCCCCTGAGAACTTTTTTTCTGACATGTTTTGCACATGCGCACCATAAACAAAATGCCCATGTGGAAAGCTCAGTTGCAGTAGCCACATGGTCTCCCCCAAATCCTCTCACTTTAAGCCAGAAAAATCCCTTCCCCCAGGTTGTGCCTATCCTCTTAATATGATTTCTGGAGGCTGAGAAAGCCAGTATCAATTATGTGCACAACAAACTGACTTGAACTGTTTCCAGAGGAGTAGCAGAAGGGTCTGCTGGAGCACTGAAGTAAATCTGTAAACCCACAAACACGTTCATATGTTGCTAAGTAGGTGGAGCTTTGTATCAAAAGCTAAGCCCCATAAATCAAATAAAGTTGCTGTCACCTCCTTAAGGCTCTGCTCTCTCCCTGCTTGCAGCAGTCCCACGTGAACTGATCAAAATGGCTGAGCTGCACAGCCTTCGTGCAGTTGCCTGCAATATGTCTGGGCTGCTGGTACTGGGGATGCGGCACGAAATGGAGGAGGGAGAGAAGACAGCCCAATTTGTGTTACTAATCAAAACGTCATGGAGCAACAGCAAGTTCTGCTTTTGGTTAAGCTGGATTGATTTTGGCTTCCTGTTTGCCTCACTCAAGTGGGGAAAACTAGGAAGCTGTGCCCACAGGACTGCCCAAGGTGTCGTGGCAGGGGTGGAGGACTGGAAGAGCCACTGCCTTGTTGAGCTCCATCCCCTGCTACTGCAGCCACTGTACTATGGATGCTTTGGTTCTGGAAGCCCCACAAGATAACCAGGCTTCCTCTCACCAACATGCAGCTCTAATCCTACAACGAACTGCAAACCTAAGCATGGACAACCAAGAGGCGCCAAAGCACAGTGGGCCACAAGAGGCAAGCAAGGGCCTTCCAAGAGTGTCTGCAAGGTATTATGTGATATTTCCCAGCTGCCACTGCAAAGTGAACCACGTCTCGGGCCAGAGCTGCCGTGGCCAGCTGCCCCAGTGCCTGCAAGTACAACAACCCAGCTCAGGGTTTCCAAACCACCATGGCCCCCAGCTCAGCCCACTGAACACCCCTTCTCTAGCAGTGACCCACCTCTGGGCTCACAGGCTTACCACCACCTAGACATGTCCCCCCCAAGACCCTACCATTTCCAGCTTTTGCTGCAGCTCCTGGCTCCTAAGTGAGCTAACGTGAAGCAGGATCCACTCGCTGCAGCTCTGACTTGGAAACACTTGATTTGAGGGCTCAAACACCAACTGCTTGGAAAAGAGTTGTCCAATGGGTAGGATTTATTTTGTATGGAGAGAAGAGTGTACGTGAACTTTTGCCATGAGCTATTCTACCTCTGTGTACTTATTTCTGAATATTCCCAGTTTGTTAGCTGTGATAGGTCACCTAAGGTCTAGCTTATAGGAGAAAATGGTATTAATTTAGTAAAATCAGATATGATTTAGTTGAACTCGTGCAATCCATTTTACGGATGCTTCCATTTCTGACTCGTATAACATATTGATTTAGCTTAAGCTCGTTATCCAGAAATTCGTGCCATTTTCTCATATTGACTAGGTCTGTCACACGATTTTTCTTCTCGTACCAGATGGTGGACTGATTTGATTAGATCCTGTAAAGCCTATGTTTAGCTTTATATGCACATCTGGTCTTGTAGCTTCTCTCTGCCTACAGTTACACCCAATTATTCAAACATACTAATTGCCTATCGTACGGTTCGAAGTCTGAGTTGTTTATTTTAGGAATCACTTTATTTTTTAGCATGTCCCTGAGTGGATTTATTGCTGTCCGGAGACTGCTGATTCAGGGAGGGGAAATCTTTTCTCTACAGCACCACATGCAAAACTGCCTCCCTCTCACCTTGCTTGTCCCCTGTTAGAGAAATTTCACTGAGGTCAAGTGCTGAAGCCACTGAAGCATTTTTTCCTTTTCCGCTTTTTATCAGGGCCAGACAATATGAATGTCGATGTAGCCTGTTGGTAGCTGTCTGTGAGGAAGCAAATGGTCACACCAGCCCTGAAGACCACGACTAGCTTGAGGAGGTTTCTCTTGTGCAAGGTGCAGTTCTAGCGCAGCCTCTGTGAGCCTGGTATGACAAACTACTTATGGATGTGTTAGCTTGAAGCATGTGAAGAGTCTTGCTGAGTTCACCAAATATTTAAGTGCTTTGCTGGCCTGGAGCCAGAATGGTCAACTGTTTGCAGACTATAACTTTAGGATAAGCTTTTGCGGTTTCCTAATAGTACTCATACACACATGTGCACAGAAATATATCCACACCACCATTTTTTAAGCCTCTGAGGAATGATAACTGGCATCTATCATGAAATGACTTTAGCATTCATATTAGCAGAGAACTAGCAGCTTGTCTCTCCTCTTAACAACAACAACAACAACAACAACAACAACAACAACAACAACAACAACAACAACAACAACAACAAGAGGGCTTTGATGAACAGGCTCCCATTAACTGACTGTTTTTGGGATGAGTTGTAACAGATTTGGAATTGGCTTGATTCCTAAAAATGATGCTGTATCCCAAAGCAAGGTTGCCAGGTGGCACGTACACAGGGAAACATCTCACTGTGGTATGTCAAAGTCTTGTAGCCAACTGCCAGTACTCCCTGCCCCAACACTGAGCTGTGCAGCTCCTTGTTTGGTTCTGCTGAGGGTGCAAATAGCGCAGAAAGCCCAACTTCAGTCAATGGCAGCTTCTGCCACTAACCTCAAAGGTCAGGTAAACAGGTACATGAGTGGAAGCTACACAAAGCCTACTTCTATGACAGCCTGTTGTTCTGGCAGACCCAATTCTCCATGAGCACTGAAAAATACATAAACCACCAGACTGTCTTGTTTGACTTATTCCGTGCACCCCTTAGTAGATATCGGTTGTTTATTTTCATTCCATGAAACTTATCTAGATAAGTCCACAATTTTCCAGGCCTCCCTTCCTTTATCCCAAACATCCCCACCCATTCTTAGGTCAGGTGTTAAACCTTTGGTGGGCTAGAACATAGTAATCTTTATTTTAAGTATAGCTTCGTTTGTTTTGGTTTCCATCTACCTTTCCTGTTTAAATGAAAACACAAAGGTCTATCCCTCTACACTTTGTTCCTGGGGTGTTTCCTGTTGGTACCCTTTTGGTGAGCATTGTATTTTTATATTTCCTATGCCACAGTTGCACTGATGCAGTAAGTACTGAACTTAACCTCTGCAGTAAGACCTGTGTCTTACTGTGATTGCTGTTGCTGGTATAAGATGCCATTTGCTTAATCGCTAAGCAGCTCTCAAGAGTTCAGCCCTGGGTTTCTAAAACAGGCCTGGTCAGCACACAAATGATGTTAGCAGTATTACCGCTTCAGGGAAGGTGTGATTTTTCCTTTTTTTTTTTTTTTTTTTTTTTTTTTTAAATTTAATGAATCCTGGCTTCCTAAGTAAATGAGGTTTAAGTGGTGATATATCTCTGTATATGTTGCCACAGCAGCTTTGGACTAAGCTTGCCAGAGAGACAGAGCCCTTACGGATAAAAAGTTTGGACAGATTTTTGAAAGTCTGAAAGTGCAGAAGACAGACATCCAAATTAGTGCCTCGTTGAAGGAAGGACAGAAGAGGAAGGTGAACTGTATTATTAGACCCTGGAGAATCCACACAGGATGCCCTGACCACAGGAAAAGCTTTATTCAGCTCTTGCCCCTTATTAGCCTCGGGTAATCAACCACAAAATACAGAGCCACAGGAAACTAGGCAGCATAATTTCTACTGCTCCCAGAAGTACTTGTTTCTAGCTGAAGAAATTCAAGTGGTGCCACTCTCTGAGTGGACACAACGGTAACTTTCCACAGCCACCGTTACACACAGCAGCACTTGGCTGCTGGGTGTGCTGTGACTACCGAGGGAGTTTGTCTCATTTTAGCTATATGCACATGCACCTGTGTGTCTGTTTGCAGCCAGCACTTCAGAATGTTTGGTTTTTTCCCCTGATTTTCCCCTGGTAGGTAAATCAGACTTTGCAGAACCCTCTCTCTCTCTTGATTTACATACACAAATTGTTATTTGTGTTGTTGCAGGACGTTTCATTCTTCACCCGCCTCCAGATCCTGCTCAGATCCTCCCTGTAATCATGCCATCTCTCTTTGCGACATTGCTCTTCAGCCACACCCGGGATGACGCACTGCCATTTCTCAGCTCATTATATTGTGTGGCTACAAGTCCTGCTGCAAAACCAGCATGGAAAGAAACAACACACAAAAATAACAAAGCTAGTCCAGCCTCAGAGGTGGATATGCAGCTACTGTGAGTCACACCTTAATTTCACAATAAAGCAGCCTTGGAACTTATGCTCCAAGATGCTGATTAATTTAATTTTTAAATCTCTAAACAATACCGGACAGAGAGAAACAATAAAAAGAAAACGCGGCTCTGAGTATTTAAAAGGTGCCAGAGGAGCACTGAGAAAGAAGTGACCTTAGCCGTTCACTAGATGGATATGATAAGCTCAGCATTTTAGATGGGTGTGATGAACCCAGTATTTGTGCCTCACCTAAACCTTTGAAGAGATGCTATCAAGTCTTCTACGCTCTGGTTGTTTTGCCTTTACTTTTGCGTTTTTTGAGCTCTGTTAAATCTCCTCCATGAGAACAAAACCTAACCCCACCAGCCTCATGGTGAGATAGGCTTAACCAGTTCCTGTAACGGGGAGGACGCTTAGAGCTGTGCGGCAGCTGGCTTGCTTCTTCTCAGCTTAGTTGCAAGGAGGACGTAACACACACACACACACACACACACACACACACACACAGCTTTACTTCTAATTATCAGTCCATCTTTTCCTATAGGTTGGCAAGAAAGGCAAAGAGAGAGGGAGAGAGGGAGTGTTGTTATTGGGAGGAGCACAGGCATTATGGTGATGGCGATCCAGATAGGAAGACATGTAGGTACTAGAAAAGTTCCAGGCAGTTCTTGTAGGACTAGACCAGGACTTCATAAACCCAAGCTCCAGTCTACTCCCCAGCACAGCCTTCTTGCGCTGAGAACAAGGCACTTTCTGGATGAGCATCATCAATATTTGTTAACAACATGGATCAAATAATCTGCCATTTCTTATCTTTCTGACATGAAATCACATGAAATTGGGTAGGTTTGAGTCTTGGTACAAACCAGAAGACTTTGGAAATTAGAAGAGTAATCTAAAACATGGACTGAAATGTTGGCTGTAGGAAGGAAGAAAGTTGTAATGGGAAAAAGATCACTCCCTGTTGGAAGAGGATAAGAGGAGAGAAGATGGTAATGCTCCTTTGTCCTACCATTGGCTCTTTGAGGATTGAAATGGACAATTCCAGAGCTAGGCTGGAAGTGTGGCACCGTGGTCATGCCAAGAACAAAAAATTAATAGGGAAGCAAAAGGATGATTGTGTAGGTATCAGAGGGTGTCACTGGCAGGCCACCATCTGGGCTTCTGTTCTCAGCTCTGCAAAAGAATCGTCATACCCTTTTAGCCAAACCCTGTAGCAAAACCACAGGCTGGTCTGTGCACAGGTTTATGCTGATGTCAGGAAATCAAGCTTACAACATGCTTTCTGTTGCTCCAGGGGAACCTGTGCCTGGAGACTCATTTTGATGTGCCCCGTTTCAGTGAAAGCAATGAAGTAAGCTTGATAGGAGCTAACTCATAAGGGTGTTGGAAAGGGTGTACAAAGTACCTTTGTACTATACGCTCTTGAAAAGGGTGAATGAAAACTTCTGCCTTTATTTCTTCTCTGTTCTTCATGGGACAAGTCTCTAGGGTCACCTTTATGTAACAAGTTGACTGAAACTCTCACACACTTTGAAGGATGCCACAAGTCTTGCTTAATGCACGCAACGCAATTTGAGGAAGAAGCTACAGAAGCACAACGTGGTGTTACGTATTTAAATCATGAGGATTACAAAACACCACTGTTTGCTCATTAAAACACAGAAACCCAAAGCAAGTAAAATATTATCAGGCAGTGCTGACTGAGGGTGTAGCAGTTCTTGATTTGTAATGATTCAAATATGCTTTGCTGAACCCTTTGGCTTTAGCCTGTCTGGCTTATCTGTCATTTGATGGATTTTACTAGCTTGCTTGTGTATACCAGGCCTGATTAACAGCACTGCCACATGCATATTTTTATGAATTCTTGAAAAAGTCACGGCAAGTGAGTAGACTCCGGACTGTCTGGTCCGGTTTTGCCGCCACAGTGACCTGATGTTGAGGGTGTCTGTCCGTCTGTTCAGTCATACAAAGCCACAGAATTTGGTCCCAGCTCAGCAAAAGCCACAAGCACAAACTGTGCACGAAAAGCAACGACGCAGCAAGAAACAGTTCGTGACTTGAGCTGAGATTGCTCAGCACCTGGAAGAGTCTGAGCAGTATGTGGGGTGTGACAGCAGAAATCAGTGTGTACACTGGCTATAGCTACAGTAAGCATGAATGCAGAACATCAGAAGAGATTGCAGGGAGAATGAATTTGACGGGATTTGTCTTTTTTCTCCTTCCTAAGATAAAGGTTTAATTGCATAATATGGTCTGTAGCTAAAGAGATGTCCATGGGCATTTAAAACACTGACTGAGAATAGGAGACTGAGTAAAGCAGATTTTCCAAATCCAGAATCTCAGTGGTGGACATTTTCCATTTCTTTTGTGCTTGAAAAATAACAGAGAATTTTGAAAAATCAGCATGGCTACATCCCCAGGGGAGACTGAAATAAAGCATTAATTAAAGTAAAGAAAGGGAGGTGTCTTATTTGAACTCTGCTGAGCTAGATGGATTACCTATGAAAGCTGGCATTGACAGGACAGCTGTATGAAGAAGCCTGTGGCAGAAGTACCTGTGTCTTATACAAACAACAGGAGACAGGGCGGGAGACGCAAACCCGTAATTGCCAGATAGATTTCTTCCTCATGAGGCATATGCTAAGTCAGCAGAAACCTGCTTCAGTTTTCTGTTGCAAGGCACTGCACTGTTCATTAAGGAAAAAAAGTCCGTTCTACCTAGTATCGCTCTTACAGCTCTTTAGTCATATACTGCAGGGAATATTGCTGGAGAGAAGAATAGTATAGGTCTTGCTTGCAGAAACAATAACTTTTCCTCTCGTATGTCTCTTCCTTTTCATATATCATTGCAGAGAAGAACCATAGCAATAAAAAAGGACATGTATTAACATGAACATCGAGGTGTACGAATGTGAGAATGGCCTGGTGAGATTTCACTGTCCCAGCATTTAGTAAAATAATTTAAACCTGTGCTGCAGTTTAATTAAGATTTTGGGTTACCAGCTTTTTTTGACGCTCTAAAGGTAGACCTGAGAAGCCATGGAGGTCTTTGTGCAATTTTCTGCTGTGGGAGAAAACAGATTTTTTTCAGGTCAATAAGTTAAAATTAATTACTAAAATAAGTACCTGTTGGGACTACCAAGAACCCCACAAATATAATTGCTTAGCTTCACATCTACTTGCTCTTTTATTACTTTTACTCACCATGAGCTATGACTTTGATCTACTAACTCAATATAATCTATAATGTGTCTAAGCCGTATTTAAAAATGCCTGTTATTTGTTGTTCTGCAGTGTTTCTTGTCCCTTCAGAGCAAGCTGGTTTAGCTCCACATGGAACTAGTTATCAGTGAGAAGGAAAATAAGATATCTATCTTTTTGCTAATTAATAGTTTAGAAAGCTTTCACTTTCATGTTTTAATGCCTATTGAAAACCCAGCTGTGACTGGGTGCTTGTCTTTCTGCACCGGTATGGTGTAAACCGAAAATGACCATCGCCATAAATCCACGACATCGAGGCTCTGGTTTTGGCTGCCTGACCGCTGTGCTTGGCCTCTTTCCCTGCATGCCTAGCCCTGAAACCAGGATGAAAGAGCCTGCTTGAGCCCTGCCCGCCCCAGCTGCACCCTCCTGCCCTCCCTGTGCTGTACTGGTCCACCATCCAGCCTTGGCTGGACTCAGGAGCAAGCCCAGGAGAGCTGTGCAGCACAGCAAAGACTACTCATGTAGGGGAGCTACCGCCAGCCTGGATCCCAGGGCCATGGGTGCCTTCTCCTCCTCTGTGCTTAAATGACTTTTTTTACTGCTCGCAGGTTACACAGGAACAGAGGGAAAAAGCAAAAGCCCTAAGTGAACTGGGGTCATGTGTTGTACTCCAGCTGAGGCGCTGCGCACCCCATCAAAAAAGCTAGGGTCCTTGGCTTTGCTTTCCCTTACCTCTGGTACAGTCAGCTGAAAGGTCCATGGTAAGGCACACGACTGCTTTTTTCTAGGGATTTGCACTAAGTGTTTTTAATTACTGTTAATAAGGAAGTGGATTTTCTACCCCACAAAAAGATTAAAAATTAAAAAAACCCAAAACTCTCCAGACCACCAGACCATGCCAAACCTGGGTAAAACCAAATAATTTCTTTGCCATGGAATCTAGATTTTTTTCCTTTATTGTATACTAATACTTTGCAGAAGACGAAATACACGCCCCCACAACTTTTCATTTCAAAATTTTTTAAAAACACAGAAAAACCTCCATTCAAGTCTCCCCTTGTCCTTACTTATTGTTCCTAAACAGTTCATTAAAATCAGTATGATTTTCTGTAATACCGCAGACCTTTCAAATTTTGCCAGGGAAGAAGCATTTGGATGTAAAAGCTCTGGCTAGCTCTAGTTCAAACACTTGGGACTTTAGCATACACCAAAAGCGCACAGGGTCCCGCACAGACGGACAGTGTGGGAGCCTCGGGAGAAGTCTGGTAGATCTGCAAGCTGGGACCCAAGAGGTCTTTACTCCTCTGAGATGCTGAATGCTCAGGGCACCAGGCCATAGCTGTCGCCGTGCTGAGCCCTACAACGGGCAGGTTCTTTTTGTCACTGTCCTCCTCTTTGGGTGATGAGGGGAGATGTCTGCACCTCCTCTCCCCTGGCCAGAGCAGCTGACCTGCGATGCACTACCTGCCTGCTGTTCCTTGTCGTGGGCAGGCAGTGGAAGTGCCTTGATTAAAAATACTTAAAAACAAAAGTACAATGCAGTTATTGGCAGCCAGCTGTTTAAAAAGCTCTCCTACACCCCGCTAGCCCCAGGTGGAGCCCTGTGGCTGCAAGGGCTTCCCCCAGTCTGTGGTGGCTGCTATTTTCCCTGCCGCTCTGATTTCGGCTGTAGGTGCGTGGCATCGCCCCGCTTGGGCCATTTGGCTGCAAAAGCATCATCACTATTTTGGGGCTGGTGTCCTTCACCTCTATTCCCAGCCCTTACAAGAGGTGGGGGTATCAGGGAAGGCTTGCACATCTCCGCTGCCAGCCAAAACGCTGTGCCACCCCCAGCCCCTGAGCATTGTTTCCCTCCCGATGGCCTCTCCCAGAGGGGACTTGGGCGAGGAAGATGAGGGATTACTGAGCTGAAGGCTCAGCCCCAGCAAAGCAAATGCCTTGGTACAGGATTTCAGACGTGGTTCTTTTTACCCGCAGCAGTTGGGCATCGCCGGTGGATGCGGCAATCTGAAATATGATTTTAGAGCTGGCAGTGGCACTCATAAGTGGATCTGCATGGGCAGTGGGGGAAGATTAAATCCTCTTGTTAGCCACAGGGCAGCGTGGTGTGGCAATTAGTATGTTAAGCAGAGCTGAGAGAGACTTTTGTAATGAAACCGAAAATTTGGCTGGCCCCCAAAATCTGCAAAGGTTCAAGAACCTTTCAGTAAACCTGGATTGAGCCTTGGCAGATTTATAATTTCAAGGAGCAACTGTTAAAAACACCCTGGTCTGTGCACAATTTTGAGCCCAGACCCAGCCACACTTGGCACTTCGGGAGTTTTGCTTTGGGTTTTTTGCATACAAATCCAAAACACAATGTAGACTCAGCAGGGAGGAACCGATGCAAACCAAAACTGCTGAGTTTTGCACAGCTCTAATTATAATCTCTTCACAGTCCTGGTTTTATTTATTATTGTTTGTACTGTGGTAGCAGCGCAGGGCTCCAACCGACTTCGGGGCCGCGCTGTGGTAGGTGTTGTAAAGGCAGAAGGAGGAGGCAGGATCCCCGGCCTGAAGAGTTTATAATCTAAATAAACAAAATAGATAAAGAATGAGGGAAAGACATAAAACACGTAAGCAAAGTGATTAGGTGGTGTTGGCAAGACAACTGCTTTTTCTTTGCGTCTCTCTCACCCACACATAAAATCATATCTATTTACCCTGTAAACTCTTTGGGTTCAGAGCCACATTTTCCAAGATGCGGAGGAAGATGGGATGCAAGAAATGAGTGGAGAAACAGAGGTGCCGGGGGGTGGCCCTGCCGGATTTTGGCAGTGAGGGCAGGAGCAGGAGGTGGGCGATGGGGAGAGCAGCAGGGGGTTGGAGGAAACAGGCGGCACTCCCTAGCTTGGGTCAGGTCAGAAAACCTGTCGCATACACCACGACGACTTGGGACAAGTCACCGGACCACTCCATACTGCAGTTTCCTCTAGGGTTGAGCAAGGCTAAAAATATTTCCCTATATGGCATAATTCTTCCTCAATGTAAACTGCTTTGAGATACTCAGGTGAAAGGTGCTAGAGGAATGTAAAAGATTTATTTTTCATAAACCTCCTCATAGTCTTTCCACTGCCAAGCCAAGGCCCGAAGCCAGGAATTTGAGAGATGCATATATCTCTCTCACTATATATATATATATATGAATATAAAAATGTATTTATGGAAGAGGCCAAGGTATATTTTTTAGAAATGAAGCCTTAAGTTAGATTTCCTAAATCTATATATAGGAATTTAAATGAACGGCCATATTTAAAGTCAGGACACTTACCTCTTTAAAACTGGGTTCATGAGTCTAGCTATGAGCTCTTACTTGAAAATGCTTAGCCACAAGCTAGCTGGAAATTTCATATCTTAAAAGAAGTTTGTAATGTCTGAGTTCTGGGTTTTTTTCTTCTAGGATTTAGGTGAAGGTTTGGTCCAGTTATTTTATCCCAATTATTCACCATTCTGCAACTATTAATTAAAACAAACAGCCTCTGAAGCTATTTCTCACAATGGGGAAGATTTATATCTTGAAACTGAAGCCTGTTTTCTCACTGTCTCTATTTTCTACACTGCATAAACATCCAAGTTTGTTACTGCAGCAATCACCAGCGCAAGCTCTCAGAGCTCATTGCCAGGCTTGTGATATTTATTGTTTGTTGAGCCCCAGCTCCTGGAGTGAAGTGATTAGATGAGAACAGCTTGCAGTTAAAAAAAGATGATGTAACTTTGCGCTGGACCACAGGGCTGGTGAGAGAAACGGGAAGACATCAGCAGAATGCATAGTCAAGGGTCCAAACATCGAAAAGGTGGGCAAAAAAGAAAACCCCACATGTATTATTATTTTTAAAGCCTATGGACTCTTAAGCCAACCTACCCCATATAATTTGGAAGGGGGGGGGCTGACTCATGGCTTCTGACTGCCAAAGCACAGCTGTGGTGGGGGTTACTCATCGCCTTATAGCTGCGCGGTCGTTTCTCACCAAGGGGCTGCTCACCCCTCTGCTGAGCCGCACGTGTTTGGTGTCGCTGGGTGTTGGGCTCCTGCCACTTTTTTTTTTTTTTCCTTTTTCTTTTTCTTTTTTCCTTTTAAAACAACCTTACTGAGGCATTCATTTATGAAAATATCCTGTGCAAGGAATTACATGGACTTGGCAAATAGAGACAATAGGTCAATTCCTGGGCCTCCCAAATCTAACAGGATCCCTTTAGCTTTCAAAAAAAGAAGAAAAGCAGAACTATTAAAAAGTCTCAGCTTCCAAATAGTCAGTAAGTCTATAACAATGTAAAGCAAATGTAAACATTATATGATGAAATGCATTTTTTAGAAAGCCTTCTTCTCTCAGCAGTTAGATGGGCTTTATATACAATGGGGAGATTCATTCCTGAAGGTGGCTCCAGTGTATGAAACAAACCCCTACATATTACAGTCTAAAATATGAATTTTACATGAAACAGCAACTGAGGCATCGCCTTTACTTTGGGAAAAGCTCATTCAGCCTCCTGATTTATGAAGGCTGTACTTCTCCCTCCTCTGCTCCCCGCCTCGCCGTGCCCACAAACCCTCTGGGGAGAGGAGAAAAATACGTCTGCAGTGAAGGAACCTAGCTATTACCAGTGTAACTAAAGGACATTAATAATGGAAAACCAATGTGAAGAGCACAACAAAAACACAAGTAGGAGAAAACTGAGAATGTTTGTGTGTGGAAAAATAGCTATACATGGTTGCAGTTTAAGACATGCAAAGATCTGGTGTGCATTGTTCACCAAGCTATGGATGGGAGCTGGGGACTCAAGCTGGTGTCCATAGCCAGCTGTGGCAGGACCCTGTGCCTCCCCATGCCCTCAGGCATAGGAGTGAGCACGAAAAGCAACCCTCCCTCTGTTTTCTCACCATTACAGCCCTGAGGGAAGGTCCTGTTGACACCCAGGGTAATCCTGTGGGTGTTTTCTACACAGCTTCTTCTCCACATAGTGGGACCTGGGCTGGACATTGTGATATTGGTTCTGAATGAAGCAATAGGGGACTGCGTCCTTGGGAGGAAGGAAAGGATGGGAAGATGATATCAAAGTTTTACACAAAACCTATGACTGTAGTCACAGGTGAATTGTGCTGCTCCAAGAAAGCAGAGGAAAGCACAAATCACCCTTGACTCCCCCTCTCCTCTTGAATGGATCCCTGCTGCAGATAGTGCACTGGCCAGATGCCTGCAACAGGCCTGTAAACCAGCATAATATTCAGCTCATTGCTGCTGGAAGTTCTCCATCCTTCCCTGCCTCCCTCCCTTGCCACTGCGGGTGCTATCAGTAGCACATGGCAATAACCTCTGTACACCAAAGGCAGGGTGGACCCCAGAAGATGCAGTAGGCAGGAACATGGTCTTTTCAGCTGGCTGAATGTACAATCCATAGCCGTGTTGCAATTTAAGTGGTCTACATTTATTCGTTTACGTAGGTACAATTCACACCTCTCTTTAGGGTGCAGTTAAACCTGAGTCCTAGCTCAAGGTGTGGCTTCAGAAATTAGGACAGTTATAGACCAGCAATGGATGGAGACAGTTACAGCTTAAAGGAGAGATAAATCTCCTCCTGCATGAGTGAATAAATGCTAGAATACCCTAAAATGCTGCTATTTACCAGAGAACCTTGCGTTATAAAGGTTTGTGGATCTCTACTTGGGCTAGGGTTAAGCATGCAATAATGAACCGGTATTGTCCTTTCTGTTTCACACATACTTTGTGAACTGGTGGAAGACAAATGTTGGACACACTAGTGCCGTCAGCTGTCCCAATGCATTTCAGGAACGTCATTCTTTCTATTCCTACTGTTAATTGAGCAACACACCCTGCCAATAAGGCATGGCAATAGCTGCCTCACAGGCCATCATGACTACAGAAGAGCAGGTTGCTTGCCAACACCAGACAACTTAGCCACCCACCACGGACACTCTGGGAGAGCCAAATTCTCATGGGCAATGGCAGCACCTCCTGAACTGATGTCTTCTCCCACTGGGGTGTTCTGGGACTGAAGGGTTAAGGCATGCTTCCCATACTTCTGGAGCCACAACTGATCAACCCAAGGGTGCAGGCTGATACAGTCCTACTGTTTTGTGCTTGCTGTTCTGGTCTAGACCAAGTTAGAACTAGGGTGTCCACTGCTGGTAAAACCTATGTCAAGTGTCTCAGCCATGTCTCAGCCTGCGTGAGCTGCTAGGCAAGGCCCACCATTGTCTTCTTAAGATGACAAGGTAGGGCTGAAGTGGCCTCGAGCCAAATCATCATATAGCCAGTGCTCGTGTCCAGAGAGATGTACGAAAGTAAACAGCTTGAACAACTGGGTACCTGCTGAAAGGAAGGACATGTCAAACCAGAGCTTTCTGTTTTATTACTCTTCTGCAGATGGATCAGGGGCAAAAGACAAGTATCCCACAATAACTTGGAGAATACCTCAGCACAATGCTCAGGTCTGTGGGATGTGTCCTCACAGAAAAGCCCATCACCTAATGCAGCCCTGTTGTTGGCACAACTGCGCAATTAAACGTAAGCACCACTTAAGACTTTGAAGGCTTAAACCCAAGAATGCCATGCCCAGACAAATTCTGCTGTAAAGACAAATCCAAAGTGACTTAGGCAGATTTGTAGATTAACATGGAAATGCCCTCACTGTACTGATTACTTATGCCATTTTATTTTGTCCTTCACTTTTGAAGAGAACTGTTGTGCGAGCAAAGAGAGCTTTGGTTTTCTTGCCGAAACTCCCGACGCCAGTGATTCTTCACTTACATGCAAAGCAAAGCTATGTGTAAGTCATAGGGTCAATTTGTTTACCTTGCCTGTGGCAAAAGTTGGGTTCATCAGGTTAATTTCAGTAGTTGCTAAAAGGTCTTGACATTTTTTCTGGTGTCATATGGCTTTTGCCTTTTTCTCAAAGCAGGGGGTAACCATGGACTGTTCAAAACATAATGAAGTAAACAACATTTTTCTGCATCAAGCTCATGCTGCAAATTAATTCATTTGCATTTCTAGCCCTTACAAGTGAAGGGAAGTCATACAGATGTGAGCAGTCATTTAAGGATTTTAAGGGTTATGGTTCACATCATCCAAAATTGATTCCAAGACTACTCATTCACAGAAAAGAGAAAAATGAAGGTGGACGTACTGGTGTGTTGGGGAAAATGGGGAATTTTTAATAATAAAAAAAATTATTTTACAGCTGCTGTTATTTGTTTAAGTTCAAAGCCTCTGGGCACATCCACAGTCTACACTGATCTGTTGTGAATTGCTTCTTTGTTGCTGGTTCTAGCAAAGTTGATTTCATATTGCTGATTCATCTAATGGGTTTGGACTACTCTTGTTATCCTTTTAGATAATGGACCATTGAGCCTGCAAACAAGTTTGCTGTCTGCTACCATCAGCTGATTTACTTCAGATTTCTAAAATTGAGTAGCTCTAGTTTTTGGGGTTTGTGCATATAGGAAAAGAGAAAACTTCATGAAAATCAGAGCAGCAAAATACTCAACAACCAGCACGTCTTAAATGTTGCTAATGAGAACCAGTCCCTGCATACAGGAATGAGTTAATCCTGAGATAACTCTTTAAATAATTTTCCATTAACCGTGGCTATTGATTCTGCTGCCTGGCCTTAGGTGAAATTGCTATGTAAAAAAACACAGTGGCAATAGCAACAAAGTACAGCGTTTTCTGGCAGACTCTGCAAGCCCCTTACAATGCAGGAAGCAATAGATTATAAACAAGTTTTATTTTAATCCCTGCAGGACATATTGTGAGAGTCCAAGAACAAGACCTATTTTTCTCAAAGCCCTCCAGAGAAAAAAGTTCTTGAGATCCCAATACAATATCAAAGAGATCAGCCCGTAAAGAAAAACTATCTGTTCCTGGCAAGACATCAAAACATTTCCCACAAGTTTATAGTTGTCCAACTGATCATCAAAGAAAAGAGTTTTGGTTGGGTTGGGGACTTTTTAGTGCCAAGAGGTGTTACTGATTCTGAGACGCCTGATATTTTCAAGTATGCCAGCCAAAGGACTGCTGAGGGAACATAAATGGTCCTTACTATGTGAAATGTGTTATCTCTGTGCTATGTTATGCATAAACTGGTCTTTCTGTGAGCAAAATGTTTAGTGGCGCGCCCAACGCAGGCAGCTGTTGTGCACACAGAAGCTTCTATTTGCACATCCCACCAGGCACACAGAAAGTGAGCATAAATATATCTCTGGTGAAAAAACCTAATGTGTTGTTCTTAAAAGTACACGAGTCCATTAATTTCTACTGTGCTCACCATGAACACATCACAAGGGCTTATTTTCACACTTCTTTAGGTAGGAAAATACCTTCCTCTAAAGCGATGAGAGATTCAGTGGCAGAGATAATTTGTGGCTTAGCTGTGAAGGGCTGCAGGAGCCAGTCTTATAATCTGTCATTTGTAACACCATAAAGTGGATGAGCTCAAGTCATGGGACATGGTCTTCTTGTGGAGAACGCAGAAAAAAGCACCCTACTCTATATACCTGTGTGACTGAAGCCTCCACATTAACGGTGACACTGGATGAATTTAAATTTCTAGTTAGCCTAGTAAACTCCGTGAGTAGAAATGCATGATTTGCCAAAAATGCAGTGCTTTTGCTAATTTTGCTTCTACCAAGTTGGTGAGGAAAATAAGGGCGAAACCCTCTTTATGCCTGTATCAGCGGAGCTAACCAGAGCTTATGGCAGGAGCGGTTCTGGGAAGCGCGAACCTAAGGAAGCCAGCATTCCTGTGGCACCGGCAGCGGGACAAATGCGTTCTCTCTCTCTCTTTTCTCCTCTCCCTTCCTATCTGCGTTCTGCTGTCCCCAGGACAAGGACAAAGGGCTGATTGAGCGGCGGTGGCCAAGGGACAGCTGCAGGGGAACAGCTCTGCTCTGCTCCCACTGCTGAATCACCAGCAGCCAGGGACAAATGCAGATGCCCTGTGGGCTTGCTTGCAGCCACCCTGGATACAGGGCTGGGAGCTGGGGCTTCAAACTGAGTGGGGATTCAAAGAAAAGAAGCCAAAAGCAGGAAGGAGTCTTCTGGCTCTAAATTAAACCTTCATTTGGAAGGTCAGCTGCAAATGCTTCAGATCTCCTAGACAGTCATGAGGTCAAGCTGTGGCTGGGAAACCATCAGCCAGGGCCAGGGCTGTGCAGGAGGGCTCGAGAGGGCTCTCTGCCGAAGAGCAATCCTGCCTGTGACTGCGAGATTTGTGAGATCGCTCTTGTGAGAAACACGGTGTCTCCCAGAGGACAAGCGCAGGTATTTTGACAAATCTTCCTTGATGTCGGCTTAGGCTTTAACTCTGGGTTAAAAGTGTTTTAAGAGCACTTCCCTCTTCATGCACAGCCTTGACATCCAAGCTGAGATGATTTATGGTCCATATTTGCCCCTTCACACAGGCTAGCAGTGTGTCTACTCCCCTGAGATGACCAAAGCGGTCAGTTGAACGCTGGTAGCCCCCCAACCAGAAAGGCTGCAGGTCCTTCCCACTACTTCTCATGCTCCCCCCCACTTCCCTCTGACCCTCCCACAAGTCATCAGGGGAGTACCTCAGTTCCCAGCAGCGCAAAACAAACCCTGTCTTGGCGATACACAGATGTTAACGAAAGGCCATACGGAGGCTGATGTTTGCATGTGACGTTGCAGAGCTGCTGGAGTAACTGTAACACCTGGGCTAACTCTGCAGCAAACTCATTGCCACCACAGGGTGCTCGTTGCCCTCTTGGCCTTTTCCCGCAGACCTTAGTCCTGGTCCTCGTCCCTCCTGAGCTGGTAGTGCTGGCGTTAGACAGCTGTTCAGAATTCTGCGCTACCGTAGCTGGGCACGAGCAAGCCCCAGCTCAGCTGCGCTGGGCAAGCCCACAGGAAGGCTGTTCCCAGCACAGCTGGCCCGGCCACTGAGAAGGATCCGTCCCCATGGCTGCTTTGTGCACGCTGAGCTTCCGAGCCACCACCCGGCACAACCCACCCTAAATATGTCCCAGGCAAAATACTAGCGGTCCCGACGTTCAAAACCTGTCGCTTCAAGGTCATGCTCCTATAGAAATGATGTCTTTCACGAGGCTGCAGCCCATCTCACTTCAGAAGAGGGGAGATTTCAGAAAAGCCCAGCACTGACAATGGGCAGCGCTTACTTGAAGCGCTGCCAAAAATTTGACGCGTTATTATTTTTGCAAAGCTCCTCTGCCGTAGTTGCCCCGTCGACCTCTTACATGCAAATGCTTCTGTCATCTGTCACAAAGAGCGCTGCCATTTTGCCGCAGCGGTAGGAAGCCCAGGCTGTTGAGATAGGAGATGGAGTTTGGCAGGAGATCTGTGTGAGCAGGGAGTGAAAAAAAATCCCAAGGTGGAAACACGCCAGCAGGAAAATTACAGCGGACCGAGAAAAAGCGGTGGTGCAAAATTTATGAAAGCAAGGGGTCAAGCCCTTTTCAAATGTCTGCCCTTACGAGAGTAAGGTAAAGGCGGATGGTTTGCTGGGAAGTGAGACTGCTTGGTGCGAAAGCCACTTCACGGTGGTCACTGCTGTTAGGCACGGATGAGAGTTTTGTAAATAGCATGAAGCAAATCCCAGCTTCCAGAGCAGAGCATGTAGTTTTGCAGATTGCTGTGAATGCTGACCCTCAAAACTGATTTTAACTGTATTTCATCCTCAGTGAGTCAACCTGCATTCCCCGTGACTGCATTCCTGGGAAATCAACACCATGGAGAAATTCAGCCAGCGATTTTTACAAAACCGTTTCCTATGCAAATAATGTTTTTGCAAGGGACTTAGTTATTTTGCTGCTTGCCTATTTTTTTCATGTAAGGTAGTCATTCGAAATGGTGAATTACCCAGCTCTGGATATACAGTACTAAAATAATAGAAAGGTTGAAAAACTTTTCTGTAAATGATTTGGACTGAACTACACTGCTTACTGATTTGTTTTTAGTGATGTAAAAGGTATTCACAATTTTCTACTTTCCTTTTAAAAACAAAGTGCAGTTAACGCCCTAGATTTCCAGCCTTTGATTTTTTTAAACTCTTTTACTGAAAGTGTGGTTTTTAACCAAAAACTTTTCTGGGGAATAAAAAGTCGGTTTCAAATTTTGTATTAAAAAGGAAGAAAATTAATAGAAAATCAATAAAAATAAGGGATCCCTCCCTGCTCCGCTGTCCCATTTATAATTGCCATTTTTTTTTTAAATAGCTCAGTAACAATGGCAAATAAAAGCCTGAATCCCAAGCATCTGTGACTTAAACCAACAACATGGCATGACAAAGTATGCAATTACACTAGATGTGTGCACTTTTTAAAAAGGCAAAAACTCTTGGCTCTTTGCCATGTCTTACAAGGTAGGAGAGGCGTCCGGCGATATCTTGGGGTGACTGCTGGGGGGACTGCCCAACCTTCCACCCATCTCGATGGGTGCAGGCTCAAGTTACTCACCCTGCCTTTCCAGTCATGCTTTTAACACTTATGATATCTATAGATATTGTTTTATTCATTTAACAATGCAACTGGCTACAGTTTTCGTACTTTTCTTCACAATTTAAAATGACATTTTTATTTGCCCAACAAAATTTTGAATGTGGCATAATCCACCTCCCACCTCCCCCGACCTGTATTCTCTGTAACAGGAATAATATTTAGGATTCAATTCATACTCTACCAGGCGAATACAATCAAAGTCACTGCAGGCTCTGGTGCTGGGTTGAAAAAAAACAAAAACAAAACAAAGGGAAAAAATCCAAAACAAGCCACCCCATCCCTCCAGCCCTTTCCTGGGACAGAACAGAGTGTTTTGTACTCCATTCAACCAGTTTGCCTGCTGCGCTGGCAGTGGTTTTGTGTGCAGGTACAGCGACCCGCTGCTCAACAATTTGGGGGAGCCCTTGAGATTTTAGGGATGAAACTCCCTCGCGAAGAGCGGATGGACACCTCTTCCCAGCTCAGCCCAGCGAGACGGCTCCTCTCTGCCCCCGACCCATGGTGGTGTTGCACGTCGGTGCATGCTGGGGTGTGTGTCTGTGTGTATTACTAGGGAAGTATTAAAAAAAAAGAAAAAAAAAANAAAAAAAAAAAAAAAAAAAAAAAGGAAACATTTTCAGGGACTGCACAGAAAACGGCGCAAGAGTTGCTAGAGCAGTGTGCATACGCTCGAGAGGAATCCCTTTCAGTTCCTCTTTTCTTCAGCTTTATTTAAAAAGGGTTTGAAGGCTGGTTTAATTACAAAAACCAGCTCTCTAGACACCAAACAAAACGGCAGCCTAGCCTAAGTTGGCACCAGGACAGATGCATATTTTGCTTACTTCTCCATGCCAATCGGCTGTAGCTCATCCAGTATGTCAATCCAAGTTGGCTGTCTGAAATCCAAGTTTAGTGGCCTGAAAATATCCCGGTCCGGCTTTTTTTCATGTGGTAAACAGCTTGCTCAGTCTGTTTCTTCAACGTACAAAACAAAAATCAAAACCCCCAAAAAACCTGTTACTACATGTTATGGTAATAGCCTCTCTTCGCATTTTACCCCACTGCAGGATTTCCCTTTTTTTTTTTTTCCTCTGTATACGCTGACCATGAAACGCTGGCAAAACACATGGCTTTTTTAAAGATAGACCTGATTCTGCTGGGCACTGAGCTGCGGTGAATGGGTTGAGACTTAAGACTGAAATGACTGAGCCCTGTAACAAAAATGTTGGTGGTGGGGGGAACGTTTAGCGCTTGCAGCTCTGCCAGCTCCTCCGAGCTGCCTGGCCATCTCCTAGATCCAGCTAAAATGGCTAGCGGCTACCTGCGGGAGCAGGCAGGGCTCAGGGACGGCGGCTTTGGAAAGCCTGGTTTGCTCAGGGCTTTTTGGAGCCTGGCAGCTTCCTGGGGTTCGGTTCCCCCCGCTCCTCTTCCAAGACTGTGCAGGACAATGCACGTAAAGCAAGAGTAGCAAGCAGTATCAGGGAGGGTGTATCGCGATTTACCATTGATGCAAATTCCTTCCCCTCCCTTTCTGCCCCCCCCCCCNAAATAAAGGGGCCCAGGCTCCCCAGTCAGCCGGCGGGATCGGGACTGCCAAAAGAAAACAAGTCCAATGCGGGGAGGCTGCCCACAAAGCACGGCTTAGTCAGTATTGCGGAGATGAGAAAAAAAACAAACAGCCTCCCGAATGCCAGTGATGGAATATGGTTTCCTCGATAATTAAATTCAAGCAAGGACTCATCTCTCCTGGTTTCCTACTGGCTATTTCCTCCCGAAGGAAATTGAATGTCTCTGAAAACCTGAAATTGGGTCTCCGCTTGCCAGCTTTCTAAGCAGAAGCAACGGCTTTCCACAGGGTACAGCTAAACCCCGCAGAGGCAATTAACGAGTCAGTCATCTAGTTTCCACCTTTCCCCATCACTTTTGCAATTGACCCAGCGTTTACCAGTATATTTAAGGGATAGTGGAGAAGAAAAAAAGGTAGACAGAATATGAAGGGCCGAAATAAATCTACATCTTGTGAAAAAGAGGTTAAAAAAGCTAGGGACACTGGAGAAATCCCTAGGAAATCAAGAAATATCCCCAGCTGTCACCTTTCTTCTCCCATCTTCCTGTAGAGAAGTTATATGGTGTTCAAACAAGGTGAGAGCATGCTGCCTTTTAATTATCATACTTATGTGCTTTATAGGGGCACTTCACATAGTGGAAGTGCTGGGCAAATATTAACTTTGACTCATCTGAACCTTTGGTTTAAAACAAAGAAACCTGGGAGGTGTGGGAAGCAAACAGTGGGAGAAGAGGCTTGGTTCCAGCTATTCACCCCGTCAGCGAGCCCGACTGCAGAAAAAGATACCCTCGACTGTGGAGATGAGTTTGCCAGTGCAAACGATGCCACAAAGCCGTATGCGCCATACTGCTGGGCAACTTTTTGCCCCAGAGCGATCCCCTGCTTTACATTTGCACTTGGAGACGCGAAGAACAGAAACCGAGTAACTGCAAGCAGGCTCTGTCCATCTTGCTCTGCAGCATCTGGGCTTTTCTGAATATGCCTTTCCTCTTCCAAACTGCAAGGCAGGGAAGCGGTGTGGGTCTTGCATCTCCCTCAGGGCAGCGTCTCTGTTAAACTTGGCAGCTTTGGTTAAAAGCAAAACGCTAGCAACAACGGGCGAGCAGCCGTGCCCTGCCATGCCTGCGTGCACTGGCTGGGAGGGAGGGGCACAGATGCGGCGTCGCTTGGGAATACGCCGTCCCGTTCCCTGAAAACGGGAACAGTTTCTGAGACCGGGGTTGTCCATCCCGCTGCTGCACCGCAGCGCGGGGAGAGGGTTGTGGGGAGCAGGAGGGGAAGGCAGCTCCAGGGGCTCGGGGAGGCACCGCGCACGCACGGCCCAGGGGAACTTCCAACCCCGCCATGGGGCTGAGCGGGCAGGGTTAATCCTGACCAGAGCACACACTTCCCCTTTCCCCTCCCCCAGCAAGAGAAAAAAAGCACATTTCCTGCAAGGGGATGACTTTACAGTGCTCTGAGCGAATCTCCCAGTGGCCGGGGGATTTTCTAGGTATCTGAGTTTGGAGACCTCGAAAGCATGTGCTTTTTTTCACTGAAAAGCGCTCTCGGTATCTCGTGGGTTTGCAGGCGGTTTAAATTGCTGCAGTGAGGAACATGCAGACTCATCGGACTTCTGTACCATCCAGTTAGAGTAATGACACTGAGAGTTAGGCTCCTGAAGGACATCTGCCTATTTGCAGGCAGTTATCAGGAAATGTGTATCACCATGTATATACACATGGGCGGACTGAGAAAATGGCTGGTCACTGGATGAGTCCAGTGACTCATGTCAAGTCCTTTTATGTCTTGGGGCAGATGATGCGCGACATGCACTGCCTGCTGAAACTCACAGGTGTTTTATTCCTTCACTGCTTTCCAGTAAAAAGAGCAGCATCATCTGATAAATGAGGAGGAAAGATGAGGAGGAAGAGGAGAGGAGAAGCAGAAGAGTAAAGAAAGGAGAAGAGGAGGATGGGTGCTCTTTGCTGGTGAAATGCTATCAGGGCGACTTGGTGTTATTTCACCGGAACTGGAAATTCTCTGCTCCCACTTTCAGGGAGGGGATGGCAAAGAATGAGCGAGCAGAGATGGGCCCCGGGTGAGCAGGGGGTGCGTGTTATGTCACTGCCTGGCAGCCTCACTGACCTGGTAGGGTGCAGGCAGCCTGGGTTTGGTGGCCAGACCTTGCCAGCAGGAGGGTGGTAATGGGAACTTGTCTCCTGGAGAACCGTGGGACCCTCAGAGCTTAGAGATACGGACCCATCTCCGACACAGGAACCGTTTGATACTAATTGGAAACAAAGGCAAAGGTCACTTGCCGCCCTGGGCGCAGAAATACAGCTTTACTTATCAAGAGGCACAGACATCCAGAGGACTTTCTCAGCAGTACCTGGCAATTTTTTTTTGTCCGGATGCTGTCCGTCCACAAAGGCTGGCCCCCTTCTCTGCTCTCAAGTTTCCCCCCAGGATTCAAATCTTAACACCTCTAAATTGAACTTGGCTTCCTTCCTAGAAGGAGCGGGGCTATGGGAAAGGGGTTGCACAGTGGCAATGGCTTGGTTCGGCATGGAGAACAAACCTGCAAACCTTTTCAAGCCTCAACGCCAGGGTGACAGGCATTTGCATGATACAGGACGAGGACTGTATGAAGACAGTTCTTGCCATTGCCCTGTTGCAGGGGAAACAATGAAAACTCTGTATTGGGAGTGAATAAACAGTTTACCATCACTGAAACTGCACTAGTCAGCTTGCAACCAAAGGTTAATGTTTTTTCATTAAGGTCTCTGAAACCTAGAGGGCTTTTAGTTTTATTTTTTTGCTTGCTTTTCAGGAGCATGACAAAAAAGCCCCACCTGGTTTTGGAGCACTCCAGCTTTTAGACTTCTCTCTGCATTCATGCGGACAAGGAAAGTCCTTCTGATTTCGAAAGAAAGCTGAGATTCTTATACAACTGCTTCCCCCCAGGAGCTTGTGCCCTAGCCCCCACCCCCAATCCCAACCCTAGTCCACCAAGTATCTTGAGACTTGCAATTAAGTCTGTTGGCAATATAACTGTGATGGTTGGCAACCTGGTGTCACTGGAGGAACTTCCGCTCCTGCAGCTGAAGGATTTGGACTCCCTCTCTATTTCACATCTGCACCAATGCAGAGGGCACAGTGTTCCTTCTTTGTATAATAATGTCTTACTTGCACAGTAATCTCCGCTGCAGAATGGAAACGTCTCCTCTGGCCCAAGTTGTGAGCTGTTAAAAATCTGGCAGATCCCATGCTAGAGGTGGCTGCATTTCAGTGGTGGGAAAAGTGATTTTCATATTGTTCTGGCACGGTTCTTGTAAACTGAACTTCTATAACACTTCTCTTTGAGATCCATGGGAGTTTTGCCTTCTCTAGGCCTGCGGTGCTGCAGGGCCATCAGTTTGTAAAACACTAAAAAAATGACTGAGAGGAATGCTATAATGAGGTTTGTTTGTCAAAGGATTTTTTTTTGTCCTTATATTTGGTTTCCCTTGAGATAATCAGAGTTGACTTTTGCATCTCACACTTGAATCTCTTTCAAAACGAGCTGTGCTCGATGGGACACAACTCACTTGTACAGTTATGCCACTAATGTGAATTTTTGATACATTTGCAAGTGCAAATGGCTCTTTTGTGATGGTTTTCTTGTGTAATTGATAATGACTTTGACTGCTAATTAGGTGTGTCACTGGATGCAATTTAAAATCAGATCCTTTCCAAGACTGAAGCTAGCATTCAGCATGCAAACTTCATAAACCAACTTCAGCAGCTTTTAGCCCCCACTCCTGCACCTGTGGGCACTTATTTTTGCTTGCCACAGTGTGGGCCTCTGTAGTCGTCTGTGTGGCTACACAGGAAACTGGTGGAGGAAACTGATGCAAGTGAAAGAGAATTCAGAAAACAAAAATGGTTATTTTTCAGCAGGTTCAGTTGCCCGACTTGGTTCCTCACAGAGTTCCACAAACAGCTGTGCTGGACAGTGCAGAAGATGGTGTAAAGGTGGGACAAGGTGGCCAAGGCTTCCTCTGAGGCTGCCTAGGAAAACGCAGCCTGAGCTGCTTCTCCGATGTTCCCATGATTTATGTCTGATGGTCTGTTTGCAAGGTCTTCTCCAAGGACAGATCTCACCATCAGTGACCCAACAGAATGTCAGAAGCAAGCATTAACGCACCCGGACATGTCTGAGTGCTGCAGCTCAGGTCCTGCTCTGGGCCCTCAACAGACGCTGGCAGAACTAGGGAGATAAAGACCCCATGGCAGCCAGTTTCTTCTGGCTCTTGCTGGTACAAGTTAGAGCATTGATGCCATTAAGGACATGTTGTCCTGTCGTGGTGGCATACGGTAATTCCCTTGTTGCTGTGTGAGATCTACTGCACAACCTTGCAAGATCTCATGGGAAAACCATTTAGTTTCATCGAGCTTTTGCACTCTGTCTTGTCCCTCTTCTTATACAATTCCAGTGAGAAGCTGAGTTCTTGCTGGTATAATAATATGAAAAAAAAAAACAAAACAAAACCCAAACCCAAAGGAAATTAAACCACAAACAACTATATTCAAAAAACAAAGGGTCTGGCTGGTGCCCAAGAAATCAAGGAAATTTAAAGATAAAGAAAACTGTCCTTATTTCACCCTGTTGTGCCTGAGGATGGCTGGGGTTTCCAAAGAAGGCAAGGCAGAGCATGCCCTGCTCTGCTGGGGAGTGGCCAGCAAGGGGCTGAGCCCTCGCAGCACACGAGCTGGACCTTCTCCCTGACTCCTTAATGGGAAAGTCATGAGGGAAGGTTGAAACCCGGACGCTGAAATCTCAAAGCCCTCCTAGACATGTGTGTGGCTGGGATGGATTAGGACTGAATGAAGCCTGGACTCACTGAATAGTCATGGAATAGGGGAAGACTCAAACGGGATGCAGTTCACTTGGCCTTGATAATGGGAGCTCAGCTTCCCAGGACTTCTGCCCAACCAAGGAGAAGCAGAGGCAACTAGCTAACCTACTAGGGTAGGGGGATGCTGGTCGCAGTTTGGGAAGGATGGACTGCCATGTCTGTCACTGGACTGATGTCTTAAAATCAGGAGGGTCTGGAGTAGCTGAGGCTTCAGCTTTGATGCCTTGTAAAGTCAAAGGGAGGAGAATGGAAAGCAGCAATGCCAGAGATGTCCAGAGGTTTACCATCCTGTGGCACCACCATGGCTCACACTGGTGGATGACCTGGCCTGGCCTCCCAAACCCAAATGAGGGCTAATGGCAGGAGAACCTACTCAAGCCAACAGAGGCACTTCTGCTCGTGTTCAGCCTGAACTGGCTTGTGGTGCTTAGAGGGCAGCCAGGGCAGTGGGGAGAGAATTAGTAAGGAACAAAATCCCAAATAAAGCAACCCAGTTTGCATGACCATTTGTTAAGCAAATACCTTGATTAGTGTATTTGCTGGTTTCATTTCAACAATGCTTGGCAGCATGGTCTGCACTTGTAGTCCATGTTAATGGCCTCTTTCAACCTTGTAACGTCTTGGAGGAGCAAGTTGGCCCTTTTTAATTTTAATTCTTTTGTGATACCGGTTTTACTACTACCACAGGCCTCCAGAGAAGCTAACTTTCATCATTACTATCCCTAAGTCATTAACTTAGCAAAATCTATTCTATTTGTACTTTGAATATCAAAGGATTTCCTCCATCCTCTTTCTGAGCCTACGTGGCCCTGGTGAACGCCTGCGCTTTCATTCGCAATGAAATTAAAAGGCATAGGTGCCCTTGAATGTGAAGATGTGCCAAGCCATTGGGAAACAATGTACCACACCCCCATCCATGACATCTGCATCCCTGAAAATGCTTCTTGCAGGTGCATGTCCCAGTACAGAGTAAGATGCACACAGCTGTTTAAATGTTCACTTTGCTTACTGAAAGCCCATTAAACAAATGAGCTGCATGCTTTTTTCTTCTCTCTTCTCACTGTCACATAAATTTAGGGTCTAATTCCCTTGTACTCGCTGGGACACCATCAGTATTTTCTACCATGAAGTGAAAGCCAAGCAATAAAGCCACTGAATAACCAATCCTTTCAAACCTGCTATGTCTTAAAGACAGATATTGTTTCCAAGTGATCAGAACATTTTGCTGACTTTTCTTTTTGATACAGTATGCCCTTTTCTACTCCATGAATCAGAGATGGATTCAGGTCTAACAGCCGACTTCATTTATAACCACATTTCTTAAAGACAATTGGGTGCAAAGGCTACCATCTCCTTGCAGCTCCATTGGCAGAGGCAGATGCCCTGAAACCCCAAGCTTTTTGGCAGTTTGCAGGGGAGCTGGGAACCTAGAGGCCAGCTCTGTGGGAGCATTCATTGCTTTGAAAAACCAAGCTCCCTTCTAGGTTGCCAGCCAAGAGCTACTGGGGAACCTTGACTCCCAAGTGGGGTGGGAACATGGGGAGCTGAATTGGGCCTCCCACGTCCCAGCTGACAGCCTTAATTTCAGACCTGTTGATTATTCTGGGGTCTGGCTTTCTTTTTTGACATGTAACGTTTCAAAAGGTCTCAGTTTCAACTCAACATGAATGAGGGAAATTTGTGGAAGCTTGAAAAAACTTGGCAGGATGGAAAAGCTCTTTCTCACCCATCTAAAGTCTTCTGTTTTCTCCTGGATGAGAGTAGTGGTTTTCAAGCTTATCTTTCTTAATGGAAGTGGAGACTCCTGCACAGTGAAGTCATGAGAATAGCTTGCTTTTCTCAGTTATCTTTTGTTGAGCCTTCCAAAGTTGTACACAGACCTCCCTGCACTGGATACTGTTGAACAAGAGGGATAAATGCTAATATCCAGTATGGGGAATCCTATGTTCAATTCCTCCCAGAGGGACTCTTTTACTGTGCTCTTCAGATGTCTAGATAAAGTTATTGCCAGATATTTAAAACTACATATTTTCTTATTTTCACCGAAAAAGTGTAGTGCTGCCCAAGGCATTTGGCAATTGGGCCCTACTACATATTTTTCAGTGGTCAGGTCACAATGCAGGAAACTATTAGAGAGTTAATTTGAACTGAATACACACACAGATAATGTTGCTAAAAAGTGCTTCCTCTTGAAAGTACTTGTGTTCGGTGCCACTGTTTGCCAGACAGTTTGTAGGGTGAACTTTCTCAAAGGAAGCCTCCTTCCAAGCCCAGTCTATGTATGGAAGCTGGCATGGAGTCCTTGCTGCAGATGACTCAGTAGAGAGCGCACACAACTGTGCATATCATGTCCGTACAAACAAACTTCAGCTACTTGCTAGCTAACCAGCCAGCATCTCAATTGTGTTTCCCCAAAAAAGAAGATCAGGATGGGATCTTCGCATCTGTTTTACCCTGACATTAATATAACTGTCAGGGAGGCAAAATCCCAGTGTGTAAACTCTCTGCTTTGAGCCGGGGCTCCCACTCCCTTCATTCGTGGCTCTGACTCACCATCACGCAGTGCCTGACTGCCTCTACAACTGGGTGATGGCTGTCTGCTTGGGCCAGGATTAGGCAACCACAGGTGGCACCACCTGCTGCAAAGCCCTCCAGCCTGGGTTTTCTTTGCCAATCACTCCTAGACATTTAAGAGCCTGCTCAGTTGCTGAAGGGGAAGTGGCCAAGGGGACAATGGGCTCCTTGTAGTTGTCAACAGTATCACTTGACTTTACCATTGACTGGCATTTGGCATAGCATGTTGGGCTGGATGCAGATGGTGCAAGCAATTGGCTGTGCCTCTCCAGAAAGGTGGCAGGAAGAGTTACAGGTTTATGTTGGTCTGTAATATGGAGTGTAGGTTTCTCCGTGCCACAAAATCCACCCTTCAGACAGCAATGTGAACTACTGCAGGTTCTGTTGTAGCCACTACAGGTCAGTGGTGTATGGCTGCTGCTTTTCCTTATTCCTGTGCTCTCCTTACTGTGCTTTCTGCTCATTTGTATGAAGTACCTAATTAAGCATGTTTCCTGTAGGAGAGCCTAGAACCTCATTAGAGCAAAGATGCTAGGCACTAAAAGTGCTGCCTTGCTACCTTTGCCTGCAGACTAAGGATTTAAGCCAGTGGAGCCATATATTGCTTAAGCCACCAACAAGTGCCACTGTCACTGTCATTGCTTACCGTAAGTCCCAGGCCCATTTTGAGCAAGGGAACTGGCTGTGGAGTCCAGTGCTCCCAGGTGACATCTCTAGAACCTGCAGCTCTGATGTCACTAGCATCTTCTGTCATGATAGATGGGAATTGCTTACAGCATTTACAAAATATAAAAATAAATACCATGTGGAGGCTAATCTAAAGTCTTGGAGTTTCACTACAAAACTCCCCTCTCTGCACCCACTGCCCTGCAATGCTTGAAAGCATACAAGAGACAGAAGCCCCCTAAACAGATCCTCTGAACCCTACACCTTACCTGCCTGGCTGCTCTGCAGCAGAATCTTGGTGTTCAGAGGATTGCTAGGTGAACCTTTAATTTTTATTTTGATGCAGCTTCTTTGTATTTTTAACACACTGTCTCATGCAAATGAATGCTGTATGCTTGCTTCCTAGTACGCTCCATAGGCATGTGCCGTTTAGTTTGGCTTTAATACCAAAAAAATTAAGTAATTACAAAAATCAAAGTAGATGTGCCATCCTCTAGGCCATGCAAAAGAGTCTACTACCACAGCTACCTGTCTTCTCAGGTCAGGCCAAACCATGAGCAATGTCAGAAAGCCAGGTACCTGTAGACAGACCACAAAGCAAAGCACAAAATCTGTTCTAGTATATGACTGATCTCATTTCTGGTACTGTGTCATCCCAGAGAGCCAAGATTAAACCTGCTGAACTGAGATTAAACTCTCTGCTGCTGGTGGCAAGGGCCCTTCAGTAACCACATGAGGAGGTCTACAGGCAAGGTATGGAGTACAAACACCTGAGAGTCCAATCCAGCTCCAGGGAGCTGAGAAACAGGCGTCCATAGACTTCATTTAGAACAAGACTGACTGATAAATTTACCCATATTCATAATTTCAAGTTTCATTGTCAATTAAAAGAATATTCAAGTGACTTTCACCCTACAGCCACAGAATGAGAAGACTTTTCTAGTGTGCATGTACACACATACACTAGCGGGAAACACAGTAGATACGATTTTTGTGTCTAGTCCAAAGTAAGCAAGGTTTTGAAATTTTTGGAGGGCATGGTATGTTCATTTACAAATTCCAGAGGGTCCTTAAATTCTGAATATTAAGAACTTATTGTAATGCCAAAGTCCTTGTCAGAATGAGCAATCTGGCACCATTCTTTAGACAGTTTACTTGGGATCAATTTGATTTCAGGTAAGCCGACTGAGAGCAAATGAATTTCATCAAAACCCCACCTCTTGCTTTTAAATGATTACATGTTGTTTGCAATAATGACCACAACTGCTGTGTTCCCTACAAGTCCATTTCTTAACACAAGGACATTTTGATTTAGTAGCACACTTATTTGTGTGATTTTAGAGATAACTTCATCTTGTGAGGCTATTTTTCAGTTTTCCTCATTCCCCGAGAGCACATCCTTCAGCAAATGCTCAAACCCTAAAAACCTGATGACATTAAAATGCCCAGATTCATTTACTTCTCTAAATGTCATGCGGTGGAAAGACGAGACAGATTTCCTTGCCTCTGGCCTAGTCCTCTCTTACTGATGTGAATATGTCGGCATCGCTAAAACATCTTGGCTTGGCATTTGCTTGGTCTCTTGTTTGCAAAGATACTGTTCTGAATAGTACTTTCTTTTTTGTGGTACCAAATGGCTGGATATTAAAAGGGAAAAATACTAGTGGAAGAGACATTTATCTTTTCTGATGAACAAACAGAACTAAATGTTGACCTACAGCCTCCAGCTGTCTGGTAGACTAGATCTCCCAAGCTCCAGAATAGCCATCGTTTCCATAGCCAATGTCCCAACATTCCCATGCATTCACACGCTGGCATAACAAGCAACCTGGTTCCCTTCAATGCTGATTCTTCAGATTACTCAAAAGTACCCAATGCAAATTAATGAAAATGGTGGCAATGCTTGTAGCCCTTGATTCAGCTATTCAGTTTCTTCTGCTGGTACGTACAAGTTCTCATACTTGTCTGTACTGTAGCATTTTTAAGAGTGCCACTAAGTTAAAGTTGACAACTAATGTCAATCAGGGAGGCAAGAGGAGGAAGAAAAGGTTTCTTCTATGACACAGCAGATCTAATTGCACAGAAACAATGCATGCCTTTTGAATGCTCATATCCTCAATGCTACATTGACATATTAATGTTCTTTCTTTAACACATAGAGTTAAAAATGAAAGCTTCTTTAAAACCCCAGCCATCCCTCGGCTATCTTGTATTTCAAACCACAAGAAGTCAGGAAAGGGAAACTTTGAGTTATGAAGCTTAATATAGCTATGTTGCACACCTGATATCGATCAGACTAAAAAAATTAAGGACTAGTCTTATTTACTTATTTATTTAAGAGCCCAGAGCTTTCCTGAAATCAGGTGGCAATCCTTATTTTTTTCTGAAGGATCTCATTAGGGCCATCTCTTTAATCAGAAAGGACGTCTTGATTGTGCAAGCACCCAGTGGTTAAGGCACCCACAGAGAAGGGGTCAGTTTTCCTCTTTTCCAGGGAATGGAAACTCACATCTCTAGTCGTGACTGCTCTCACAGCTGGGAAAGAAATTGTGTCCCCACTGACTCCAGCTAAATGCATCTTTCATTGCTAGAAGTCATGTGGTGTAGGCTGAGCAGAAAGGCTGGGAATGACCTTACAGGACAGCCCAGCAAGTGTGACACTTGGAGTGGAGAAATATATGCCTGACCCCCCTGCAACTGCCCTGTACCCGGAGGAATATAGTAATTGTTAAAGCAGGAGTCATGCCACCACTGTCACCCTCTGGCCTCAGAAGGAAAGCCACACTCACCACAGCATTTCATACAGAGCATCATTCAATGGGCTCGCTCAGAGATTGCTGAATGAACTGAGTCGTTTGTGCGAAATACGTAGAAAAATGCCACATCTGTGGTCATGATAGGGCTTAACTATGAGGCAGGCACTGAGCAGCACAGTCCTGTCAAGACAGAGGCACTGCTGGGCACACTCCGAAGCACAGATGTAAGTACGTTTGTACAATTCTGCATACAAAGCTGCGGGTGCTGGGTCTAAGCTTTGATTGGGAGGAGCTAAAGTCTTAATTTGTGTGCCTAAAGCCTTTTATAGTTCCAGATATGCCAACAAAAAGACCATTTAAATCCACAGAGATACCTTTGTCAATGACAAGGTCAGGCTGCTAGTGCTACACTGACCAGGGCTACTATGGCCAGACTGTTCTGTATCAAGGAAGGAGTCTGAGAGAGAGATAGACCACTGGAACTGCACCCTACCTTCTCTGGAACAGGCCCAACAGGCAGACAGGACACATGATAGGATTCCCTATCCTCTCTCCACCTGGCTGAATACAGTGACTTAAGGGACAGGGGGGAACGGTGACAAGTTCATGCCTGGTGCAGCAGTCGTGTCTCCTCCGTGACTACCCCAACTTCCCAGGTGCCCTTGTGTAACAGGTATGAGGCTCTGCAAGTGGAACCGAACAATGATGAGGCCAATGGTTCATCTAGCTTAGAGGTGTCATTGAGGTCACATTGGCCTATGCCATGTGTCAAAACTGCTTTCATAAAGAAAAAAAGACTACTTATTGTCATAGGAGACCCTCTTCTGAGGGGAACAGAAGACTGGATATGCAAACCAGACCTACTTCTTAGAGAAGTCTGTAGCCTCCCTGTGGCCTGGGCTAAAGATGTGTAGAGAAAACTTCCTAAGTTGGTATGGCTCTCAGATAATTATCCATTATTGATTTTTCAGGTAGGAAGCAATGAAGTTGCTACAAGTAGTCCAAGAGCTATCAAGAGAGAGTTTTTTGGTCATGGGTCACTCTACAAGACACCAGGCCTGCTGGTGACAGAGTGGGTACACCTGTCTCAAAGGGGGAAAAGCACTTTGGTTCAGGAGTTGGCAGGGCTCACTGAAAGACCTTTAAACTAGACTAGGTAAATCCTGCTTGACAAACCTCATCTCCTTCTACAACAAGGTGACCCACTTAGTGGATAAGGCTGTGAATATAGTTTACTTGGACTTTAGTAAACCGTTTGACACCATTTCCCACAGCATTCTCTTGGCTGCTCATGGCTTGGACAGCTGTACGCTTCGCTGGGTGAAAAACTGGCTGGAAGGCTGGGCCCAAAGAGTTGTGGTAAAGGGAGTTTTGGTGGCAGGACACAAGTGGCTCAGTATTTGGGCCAGTTCTGTTTAATATCTTTGTCAGCGATCTGGATGAGGGGATTGAGTGCACCCTGAATAAGTTTGCAGATGGCACCAAGTTGATCAGGAGCGTTAATCTGCTAAAGCGTAAAAAGGCTCTACAGAGGCATCTGGACAGGCTGGATTGATGGGCTGAGGCCAATGGTATGAGGTTCAACAAGACCAAGTACGGGGTCTTGCACCTGGGTCACAAAAACCCCATGCACCGCTACAGGCTTGGGTAAGAGTGGCTGGAAAGCTGCCTGGCAGAGAAGGACCTGGGGGTGTTGTTCAACAGCTAGCTGGATATGAGCTGTGTGCCCAGGTGATACAGCATCCTGGCTTGTATCAGAAATAGTGTGGCCAGCAGGACTAGGGAAATGATCATCTCCCTGTGCTCGGCACTGGTGAGGCAGGACCTTGAGCACTGTGTTCAGTTTTGGGCCCCTCACTACAAAAAAGACATTGAGGTGTTGGAGTGCATCCAAAGAAGAGCAACGAAACTGGTGAAGGGTCTAGAGAACAAGTCCTATGAGGAGCAGCTGAGGGAACTGGAGTTGTTTAGCCTCTAGGAAATGAGGCTGAGTGGAGATCTTATCACTCTCTACAACTACCTGAAAGGATGTTGTAGGGAGTTGGGGGTTGGTCAGCAAGTGATAGGACGAGAGGAAATGGCCTCAAGTTGTTCCACGGGAGCTTTAAATTGGATATTAGGAAACATTTATTCACTGAGAGGGTTATCAAGCATTGGAACAGGCTGCCCAGGGGAGTGGTTGAGTCACCATCCCTGGAGATATTTAAATGATGTGTAGATGTGGCAGTTGGGGGCATGGTTTAGTGGTGAATTTGGCTAAGTTAGATTCACAGTTGGAATCTATGATCTCAAAGGTCTTTTCCAACATAAATGATTCTATTACTCTGTGATTCTCTGAGTANGGGAGTTTTGGTGGCAGGACACAAGTGGCTCAGTATTTGGGCCAGTTCTGTTTAATATCTTTGTCAGCGATCTGGATGAGGGGATTGAGTGCACCCTGAATAAGTTTGCAGATGGCACCAAGTTGATCAGGAGCGTTAATCTGCTAAAGCGTAAAAAGGCTCTACAGAGGCATCTGGACAGGCTGGATTGATGGGCTGAGGCCAATGGTATGAGGTTCAACAAGACCAAGTACGGGGTCTTGCACCTGGGTCACAAAAACCCCATGCACCGCTACAGGCTTGGGTAAGAGTGGCTGGAAAGCTGCCTGGCAGAGAAGGACCTGGGGGTGTTGTTCAACAGCTAGCTGGATATGAGCTGTGTGCCCAGGTGATACAGCATCCTGGCTTGTATCAGAAATAGTGTGGCCAGCAGGACTAGGGAAATGATCATCTCCCTGTGCTCGGCACTGGTGAGGCAGGACCTTGAGCACTGTGTTCAGTTTTGGGCCCCTCACTACAAAAAAGACATTGAGGTGTTGGAGTGCATCCAAAGAAGAGCAACGAAACTGGTGAAGGGTCTAGAGAACAAGTCCTATGAGGAGCAGCTGAGGGAACTGGAGTTGTTTAGCCTCTAGGAAATGAGGCTGAGTGGAGATCTTATCACTCTCTACAACTACCTGAAAGGATGTTGTAGGGAGTTGGGGGTTGGTCAGCAAGTGATAGGACGAGAGGAAATGGCCTCAAGTTGTTCCACGGGAGCTTTAAATTGGATATTAGGAAACATTTATTCACTGAGAGGGTTATCAAGCATTGGAACAGGCTGCCCAGGGGAGTGGTTGAGTCACCATCCCTGGAGATATTTAAATGATGTGTAGATGTGGCAGTTGGGGGCATGGTTTAGTGGTGAATTTGGCTAAGTTAGATTCACAGTTGGAATCTATGATCTCAAAGGTCTTTTCCAACATAAATGATTCTATTACTCTGTGATTCTCTGAGTACTTAGACAAATGCACGAGTCCCAAACACAGCGTCCACACCACCATCAGCAATGGCAGCATCCCCTTTTGATTTCTGGGATGTCCATTCACCCTCCTACTTTCCATATCTCAGATTCCAGTTAGCCCACATAAACTTCCTCCTGCACAACCCCCTGCAATCAGAGCTCTAAATGCATACCCTTATCTCCCCAACCTCAAGCATCTCATTGCTCCAACCATGTTCTCACACACTTAAAGCACATGGCATCTCTCAAACCTCTGCTCTGGTCCTGCCTTTCAGGCAAGGGTTCATACTATCACTCTTGGAAAAAACAGCACTAGCGTTGGCAGCAGCAAACCAGATAGGTGCTCAGATGCAGAAAACATTTTTTATTTGTGCATTCCCTTAAAACTTGTAAACCAGCAGAGTTGGAAGTGTTTGCTACCCTTCCCTAACCCAGCCCTGCGGAGCGGTTTTTGTACTCATTAGTGAGATGGTGGTCACGGGATGGGACTCCCAGTGCTAATGATGAAATCATCCCCAGGATCAAATGGTACCAGCTGTCCCACAGTGCCCAGCAACGCTTGCCCAGGAGTGCAAGGCAGTAAATGAAGAGCACTGTGTTCAACCAAAATTAAAGAGCTGTTGTAGACACGCTGATATATCCAGCCACTAATACTGGATAAATTCGGTGTAATGCCTTGTAAAAATCTGTTTGTCATTTCCAGATGCTCATGCTTGTAGCTGGTTACTGAGCTTGGGGGGGCTCAGATGTAAGTAATTAACATCCTAGCCCTGTTAACATTCCACTTTCATTCTGATGAAGCATCACGTTGTAAAGCAGACAACAATGAAAAGCACGTCCATTTTCAAATTGTTTAAATACATTAATAATACAAGCCAGGATGGATTTTAATTAATAATTTTTTAACTTGCGTATGCGGGGAGGGATTAGCTGACAGAACTGTGCAATGTCACTGCCAAAAGTCACGGCTCTTTTAATAACTGTGTATGAAATTAGAGGAAAAAAATCTTTAGCTCAGTGACCAGACCAAAATGTATTTTTACAGCTGCCAAGGTTCTCATTGAAGATATAAACCAGAATCTGAAGGGATCCTGTGTATGTGTGTGTTGCATTAAGATATCCTACTTACAACAGCACTAACATTAGTTTTGTTGGAGGCTGAATGGTGGAAGGGGGGAAAGGGGGAGGGTGTGTGAGGGCTTGGCAGTGGTTGCACTCTGGCCAGCGCTGTGTTAATACATCCAAACAAAATTATTTAGGGAGACAAGTTTCATGCCACAAGTTGCTGTTTTATTTAGCGTGTGCATAACGGCTATGAAGGAGCTGGATTCCCTCCTGTGTTCCCTCAAGTGGTGGATGAGGCTGAGGCTGGTGTGTGAGGAGAAGCTTCTCCTGTGAGCAAGCACTGTGGTCTCTCAGCATCTGCCTCCCTCTTCCCACCTTACCCCTGTTAGTGCAGGGATGATGATGGGATGATGAAGGGATAGGTGAGCTCTGCTGCAGTGATCCTCTCTCTATGCTGTAAAGTCTTTTAAGGAGTCTCTTCTATCCCCACAATGTCTCAGGAACAGTCTTTTGGTTGACTGAAAGATGAGTGGGCAGTCAGGAGCTCATGCAGAGGGCACAATTCAGTGAGACACCACTCGGCTGGTGGGCTAGTGCAAGTCCAGTTTCAAGAGCTACAGGGAAATAGTGCAAAACTGAAACTCGGCCCAGAGAGAGCTCCGCTCATGCTATTGCTAACTCAAAGTCAAGTATTTAATGCAGTGTCCAAACACGTGATTCGGAAGTGACTTTGGGCTGGTGAGAGCTGCCAGATTGCTAGCATTGGGGTCTGAGCATCCCAGCAACCCACCTGCACCTGAAGGTGGGGATTCATAGTCAGCATATGCTGACCTAAAACTGACAGAACAGAAGGACGCTGTCCTGCCTTAGACCGTGACACAGAACCCTAAATAACGTCATGTCCTCTGAGGTCCATGTGCTTGCAGGATGGGAGCCTTGGTGAACTGGAGGGCAGATCTAGTAACACAGTAAATGTCCCCGTGTCTAGCCCAATTGAACCGGAGGAGCTGTTCTCCGAGTAGTGTTCAACTCAATATTTACCAACTGTCTTTATTTTTGTGCAGACTGGTGTTGACTGTCCTATCCCTTGCAGGCCCGGTTGCAAAACAGAAGGCGGCCCTCACTCTCTCAGACCACGCTGACGCTGTTCAAAATTATTGAAGCCACTATTACATACTCAGGAGAGTTACCTTCTGTCTGCTGAAAGCAATGAAGGCATTAACAGTGAAAATACTTTAAAGTCTTGAAGCTGTTTGTCTTTTAGTAGTTGGACTTGATGCATTAACCTATTGCTCACAGGTCTCTCATCAGGTGGGAATGATTTTCAGGCAGTAACATTTTGTCTGAAACCAAACTTAATTGAAATATCTGACTTTCTATGGTCCATCCAAACACCTCCACCTATAGAATGAATTTTCTTTTATTGAAGCATTTTCTTTCTTAGAGGCCATATTTCCTTTTCATTCTGCCATACAAGCTCCAAGAATGATCAAAGTCTTAAATGGAATCCCAGCTGAAAGTGGTTACAAGAAACTGGAGATAATAAAACAAATATTGTAAGACCCCCTAATATGAGAAGCTGTCATAAAAAATGAGCAATTGGGAAATATCTTTGCAAATCCTCTTTTAAGTTCATTTAGTACACCTATTACACAAGAGCTGAAGACCCAATGTCATAATTCTCCAAAAGTGCCATAACACTGTTTCCATATAACTTAGAGATTTTTAGCAAATTTTGCAAATAAACAAATAGCTTAATGACATGTATTAAATTCAGACTGAAGAAGATGAAGATACCAGAGCAAAACAAAGTACACAATAAAAGAATAGTCACAGATTATAAATCACAGTTTATAAATCACAGATTATAAATCAGAATTTATAAAACACAGATGATAAATCATACTTTTCCTTCAAAATCTTCCACCCAGATTTTTGAATTTCTTTTCTGATGTTGATGGACTAATCTATGTCCAAATTATCACTTGGCACTTGTAATAAACTCTTAAGATGAATGCAAAAAAAAAATAAAAAATTAGTTTGTTCTATTAATTATGTTAGAAAATGCTATGCAACATTTGAAATATACCCTTTCAGATGAATGGAAATCAAATGTAGCCCTGTTCCTTTACAGTCTATTTCTCCTACTTTTAACAAAAAAGTTCAAAGAAATACGAAACGGCCCTGGGAGGGCAACTAGTATTGTAATATATTTTCCTGGAGAAAGGAATAATTTGGATTTTTTCTGCAGATTGAATCTGGAGCACATTTGAAAAATGGTCAGGAGCCATATGCCTGAAATCTTCAAGGAATATTGAGGCTAACAGGCTAAATGCCTCCCTCTGAGATGCTCTAGAGGATGCATATTGGCTAAATGATGTCCCAGCCTTTGAAAACCTGGATATAGTCCAGCTTGGTGCTTGGAGAAAAGGGCCTTAATGAGTCTTTGGTATCTGCATTTATTGTTCAACAGAACATCTTGAGCTGGGTAAAAGATGGATGTAATTTGTGAGGATCTAAACCTAAGGCAGTAGCTCTTGCCCTTATATACGCTGCTTCAAAGGCTTCCTGTGAAGCCTTGAAGATCAAGGAGAAGGGAAAGATCAAGGAGGAGGGAATGAACTATCTCAGTCTGACCTGCCCTTTGGCCAGGCTGTCTGGGGAGGTGGCATGAGGGCATTTTTAAGCCATTGTGCTCTCAAACCCAGCAAGGGGGTATGAGGTCCACGGATGCACAAATTTGTGTGGCATTGATTCTGCCTCTGTCAACCTCATCAGCTGGACCATCAGGGGGACTGGAGGATTTAGGAGGTCACGTGCTGCTCCCCCTGGGGAGTTACACTCTTTCTCTCCTACCCACTAAAAAGAAAAAGGTGCTTGAAGGTTTACCTCTTTTTTACTGTCTTGGCTGGAAGGGGGTGCACAACTACTAAAAGAAAATATAGGGCGGGACTCAGGACTAAGAAGTAACTTGGAAGGATTCAGTTTAGGACAACTTTCTGGAAGCCCTCAGCTCTATCAATTTGCAAACTGTGAAAGTAAACAGCAAAAAAAACAAAAAAAAAAAGTTGAAAAATGTAGTCCGTGGCCCTCTTGACTCTATGCAGTCTGTAAAAGATCTTTTTAATCCCAACAGCAGAGCCTTAACACTGCTGGCAGTCTCAGCTGTATTCCTGCTGCCGGGGGAACAAAAGGAGAAAAGATGTAAAGCTACTGAATGACATAGGAAATTTTTAGTGAAAACTTCTGAAAGATGATTAGCTGGAACACATTACACAGACTCAGCAAATACCTAAAATTCCCATCAGGCTGAATTTGATGATAAGATGGTCACCTTGAGAGGTGACAGACTTAATAGATTTATGAAGTCCTAAGAGATTTTTAGAAAGTATTATTAAGCCTCAGTGAAGACAAACATGGAAACAGACAGCTCTGCTCACGTCTTGGGATAGTCTTGCCTCCAAGAGTTCGCTGCTCCTGACTACCTTAAATGTCTTTAGAGTGTGCTGTTCTTTGTTTCTATTTTGCTTCACAATTGCACCCAAAGTGAAAAGTACTTCAGATGAAACAGAAAAACTGATTAGCAAGTTCTACCAAGTGTGTGACATCCAGCCTCCTGAATTTGGACTAAGCCAAGAAACGTAATGGAAATTTTTACTGTATATAAAAACGATTATTGTCACAACTTCAAAGCTACTCAACCAGTTTTCTGCATACTTAATCTGCTTTTTACATTTCACTAGTACATTCAAAATATATTGCCAGTATGTCCAACCATTACAATAAACATGCTGTGCTTGTGTTGGCATCTAAGGCATCTTTGCTTTGCTTTTTGAAGCACAAGTAAACTATGCCCGTTTTCCTGATGCTTGAAAATGAACAGAATGAACACTTCTGATCCAATAAAATTTGCTTGAGAGAGTTTTGAGCAACTAAAATGCTGTGTACGTAGACGATAGAATGGAAATTGCATTCAGTTTTCACCCAGCGATTTGCTGGACCAGAGCCATAATAAAACATCTTTAATCAGCTTTGATGGAAGATGCAAGTCTGTTACTCCGAAGGACTCTATGGGAATAACAAAAAGCCTTTGTCTCAGGTGGGGAAAGGTCTCCAGCGTCCCTTCTGAACAGCACTGGCTCTCTAAACTAAAGACACCACTAGTCCAAAGTACTTTATGCAATCATGGAAAATAATGGAAATGAAGGTGCACGGCCAAAAATCCTATCCTGCCCTGTGGAAACATTTTGAGAAAGCTCACTATCTGTGGGCAGCGCTTACAGGAATACTGTCATAAAAGAAATGAAGTCTGGGCTTATGGTGGCCCCAGATGGGCCAGGCCTCATGAAAAGAAAATGAGAAAAAAGACAGGTTCTGTTTCCTTTAGGCAGGAAACAACAACAGTGAATGATCCAGTACAGAGCTGTGCTGCTTCTGGTACCTAAACCAGTTCTCTTAGAGCCAGCGTGGGTCTCTCTGCCCTCTTCTGCAAGTGATGGTCCCTTTGGTTCTTCCTTAAATGAACAAAATAATCAGCCTGTAGGTTCTCAATCCAGATTCCCCTCCCACGAGGCAAAAGTTAAGAGCCGTTCAGGTCACGTAGGCTGTATTTATTGTGCATTTCTGTAGGTGTAGCAAGAGGGAGCACCGGCGCAGTGCAGGGGCTGCTAGGGTAGGTGCTATGCAAGCAGAGGAGAAAGGCACTGGTACATGCCACAGGGTGATGGGGCAGCACACAGCCCTGCAGCTCTTTTGTTCCCTTGAGGAAAGCCAGCTAGGTCTTGTTAGCATTTGGCCTTAGCAAGAAAGGGTTAATTGCCCCAGTTTTTGCCAGCTGGGGAGGCACTGAGCCAACAGAAAATTGGGAGGGGAAGGAGGACAACCAGCTCTTCGTAGTGGGAGGGGAAAGAGGCTGCCAGGCCTTGCTGTTTGTGTTTGTATTTCTGTTCTAAGTTCTGTTTTGAAATAACACACATTATTACACCTCTGCAAACTACTGACTTTTATAAGCCAGCCCTGCGATTCAGCCTATGATCTCGCAGAAACAAGGTCTAGGGGCACATGTAGGAATACAAAGGCAAAAGAAGATAGGCTGTGGTCTCAGCAGCTACTTGTGCTGGCAGGAGCAAGTATCTGCATAAAAGCAAAACTAGGAAAACATCCATTTGATATACTTTCCAAACTGCAGATTGATTCAGTCAAGGCTCTTCTCGTGCTCAGCTCCTTTGTTTCACTCTCGCTACTGCTTGTTTTTCAAATTGACTATTTGCTGCAGGAATTTTGTTTTAATTTAGCAGGCAGCTGGAGCTTATTAAATGTGATTTTCCACAGTAGTATTTTATATCAGTACTTGATAATGGCACACCTGTAAACACCCTCTATAACGAGCACCTTTAGGCACCCATGGAATCCGCCTGCTGCAGTTGGCGTGGCAGGGATGCTGGGTAACAACGGCATGGCAGCTTAAGCCCAAACTTTCTTCAATGCATTTTTTCCCCTGCTTCCTAATCTCTCCTGACATAATGTTGAAAGTTATTACTTAGCTGCATAAAGAAAACCATCTGTCAATTATTTACCTGCTTACATGTGGGACCAGGTACCCAGAAGCTGTTACTGCAAGCCAAGGCAAATGCCCGGCTTCCAAGAAAGCAGAAATTCAATTGCAGTCATCTGATTCAACCGTCTAACTAGGGTAAGTCAATAAAAATCTGCTCTCCGTTAGAGAACAACTGAGATTCCTCCAAATACCATTTTTCACATCCAAGTCACGGCTGAGTAGCCCTTAAACTTCTTTTGAGAGCTCTTGGAAAATGAGATTTTTAGCAGCTGTGAGTAAGTATTTAAGTGCACATCTTGCTGAATAGATGTATGGAGATTGTTCATGCTCATCTATGAAGTGTATCCTCCTCATGTTGTGTAATGAAAATGCTAACATCTGAGCTCCAGTCAGCATCCAGAGTGCTCCTGTTATAAGCTGCAAAATTTACTGCTTCCCCAGTTTTCCTGGCATGAAGATTGGACCCTTCTGAAGTAATTGGTGTCTGCTGAAGCCTGGTCCTGTTGGAGTCGCTATGAGTTTATCACTAATTTCAGTGGAAGTAGACTCTGAATAGAGGGCTTTGGCTATATGTGTCTTGACTAAAATGCCCAGTTTTTCTTTCTTCCATCCTGCAAATAACAGGAAAATGTACCGAAGGTTTTGTGAGGCTGCTCAGAAAGACCATGTCGGAAAAGTCTCTCTTGAAGAAACTTGTGCTTTCCTCTGTCATGAGGTTGACTTTTGCTGATGTTAAACAGAGAAAACCAAAACTTTTTGGTTTAGCCTTCTGTGCTTGAATTTGCTGTAGCATAGACTTCAGTGGCTGTTTGCCCCCTGGGTTGACAGCATTGGAATAAGGCTGAAAGTCCATGTTTTAGATTGCCATTGCTTAAAATTAAAAGATACCTTTTGATAAACAGTTTCTGCCATTTAAAAATCTGCTTAATGTGTCCAACTTTTTCCTTTTTTTGTTGTGGTGTCGTCTTTCCTCTGGTAATTTCTAAGGAGACGCTACCAGTCCTGAAACAGAGTTGTCTAGATGGCTCTTTACTTACACCCTGGTCTAAGCTGGGTAAATCTGATCAGTTTGGTGGGGGTGCCTCCTCTGAGACTTACTAAAAGAAATAAAAGATCCTAATTCACAAGGAATTTATGTTATATAGTAGCAGAAATATTGCCAGACGTGGGGAGGGTTAAAACACTTGCTAATAGATAATTCCAGGCATATATTACTCCCTTCCCTGCAGAAGGACTGAAAGCTTGAGGAATAGATTTTCCCTGTCTTCCCTCACCCCCCTAAACTGGATGGATTAATTGAACTGCTTCCTTGAATTACTCGCAAATCATAGCAGTTATAACTTGAACTTCCAGAAATAACGTGCTAAAGGTTTTGTAGAAGATAAACTCGGATTACATTTGCTGTAAATAGTCAGCATTCATGTAGCAGTGTGTCAGCTACTGGAATAACTGCGTGCTGGCCTTAACTTTGGAAATGATCTTTTATTTGTGGATGCTCCGTCTTTTCAAGAAGAAAAAAGAGAGGAAAACAAACCACACTTGGTGTTGGTTACAGTGAGATCAGTTAGGTCAGTGCTGAGCATTTTTGGAAATCCCAGACAATGGAAGCTAAAATGCTTATTGTGCTGGCTGGATAGGAAAAACGTGGAACCTATAGAAGCCAGAAGCAAAATGGCCAGCTTAAGGCAGTATTATCAGCAGCTGCTTTTCAGTCTTAAGCAGAAAGTGCTTTTTAAGGAGGTCTGTTGGGAATACTCCTACAACTAAGTGAACCCATAACAGCGTGCTGGTGATGACTAAGTAAATGGAGATGGAGGAGGAGAGTTCAATGGCTCCCAAAGGAGCTGCCATATTTCTTTTCAGGATTTCTTGGACAGAAGTATATGGCTGAGCTGTTTGTGATGCCTTCATAACGAGTATGGTCCTTGTGAGACCTAGTATGCGTGCACTGCTCCAATGTTTTGGTGTGTGCAGAGGGTCCGATGCGCTCCGCACACTTGAGCTCAGTGGCTGCACCTGCACTCGTAACACAGGGCTTAGTTCTGGTACCTGATCAGCCATAACGTTAAATCACTACCATGGTGCGGGCTCTGTTTGGGCCAAATGTTGCCCTTCCAGGCAATATGCGGGTATGGAAACACTTCCCTGTTTTGGAAGGCAAAATAGGATGGGTGGGAACTGTGCTGAGCCCTTTGGCGTAAGTGCAGAACGGGCCCTGTGCTGTTTTGTTTCATATTAAAAATATGACCACTGTGTAAAGTAGCAAAGCTGAGCCAGGATGTCTTTTGCTGCTCTACAGGGGGCCTGTTTGAGATGTGCAGCGGGGGATGTCCTAGCCAGTTGTATAAAATCTTCAGATTTTCCTGGGACAGAAACAGAAAAGTGGAAGAATTTGTATAAAGGATATTCCAGGATTTATAACTTCCTGTCAGCTGAGGTTTTTTTTAATGACAGTTTTGCCAGCATCCTGTGTTGTTCTCACATACAAGATGCTGCACAGTCAATGCAGCAATGAAGAAATCGCCACTCTGCTACAACGTAAGCATAAACTCTACTTACAGCTTACACTCCAAGGATGTTCAGACCTAACCATAGATGCTAGTGAGAACAAGATCTTCCTCTTTTTTGGCTTTTAAACCACCCCTCCCATTCATGACGGGCTTTTTCTAAGCCCATTTTGTAGTCAGTTTACAATTTCTTTTTCAGAATACTTAATTTTTACCTGCAGTGGGAGCAGCTTGACAGCACAGAGGACTACTGTCAGGGGCACACATGCTGCGAATGCCATTGGAGGCGAGTCAGCCCTTTAAAAGACATTTTTAAAATATCATCTCCACAGCTTGTGTGGCCATTTGTTAAAAACAAATGGCATTTGGGGAGTCTGGAAACCAGGAGCAGCCATTAGGTGGATCTAAAATATGTGTCATCTGTTTAGTGTTGTATCCGCTTACCCACTGTCTCTTCTCAGAAGGCCAGTCCCTCGAGACTTGTGAGATCAGAGGGAAACAGGAGACCCATCTGCAACCTGCTGATTAGCGAGTCATCGACAGATTATCTCGTACAAAGGGACGAGGGTAATGGTCTGGGGCCAGCTAAGTGCATATATGGTAGTGAAAGCGTCAGTGCCACAAAGATGGGAAAGACCAGATGATGTGACTTCTGGGGAGGGCACCTTTAAACGGACAGAAAAAGAAGGGTAGGATTGTTGAGTAAGTCGCTGCAGAATACTTGGCATCAATATCAAATCAATGGGTTCAGCCTGGTCTTGTGGTTTCCTTTCTTTCTGGGCATGGATCTCTACAAGCCGGAGGAGCTGGTGGGTGTACGGTATTTTCAACCACTTTATTTTCTCTGGGCTAAAAATACTCCGCAAACTTTGGTTTTGTTTTCCATTCCTAACAGCTGAGCCCTGGTCTGGAGGGAATGAATGTGTTATCCCACTGTGAAAACATCTAAACAGGTGGAAAAGACAAGGGAGGGTAGAGAGTCTGGTTTTAGACAGAAATCATGTTTCCCTTTTGAAAACAGACTGAAGGTCCCACAGGTTATTTTAAACTAAAACTTGAATTCCCATTCTCATCTATTTGCTTCTGTGAAAGAGCCTTGTGTTGGGAGACATCAGGAAGAAAATAGTTGAGGAGAAACTGTCAGAGGAAAGGAAAATTGTGAGTACTGTGCTGCTGTTTCAGTCAGACCCAAACATTCTGCCAATAAACTTCATTTTTCACCTGTAACTTTTGTTCTGCCATCTGGAGTCTCCCATACAGCTTTGGTAAAGTGCTTTCTTTTCTCTTTTTCTGAGAAAGCTCTTTATGAAAGCTAACCTAGCTCTGAGACAGCTCTGTTGAAGCACCACCAGCCAGCACTGAGATGCTGTTTTGGTTGCCATCCCTGTGCCTCAGCACAGAAAAGGCTATCGAATAGGCTGAATTGTGCTAGATGTTATGTTTTCCATTTTTCAGTATGGAAACATTTTCCATTGAGACGCATGATCCTGCCTGGGTAAGACTCTTCATCCAAATCCTGTCTGGATTGCAAGTAAGTCTGCAAAGGCAAGGGCTAATGCACTAATCCATTCTGGTACTGTATGTCTTTATAGAAGCTTTTTTACAAAATAAGAATAAGAGTCCAGAGACTTGTACTATACAGAATGTAATCAATAAAGTTATTCAAAGTTTTACACAAAAGCACTCACACAGATCATTAGGGCAGAAACTTTAATCCACTGAGGTTTAGAAATGAGGAATTTCTTAAGTAGCACCTGAGATTTTTCTTTTTCCTCTCCAAGTCTGTAGGGCTTTGTGGATTGTAAATCCCGCCAAAACACTTTTTCAAATAAATATTGGGGGGGGGNGAAGCCAAGCTGAAATCTGATAAACAGCCCCAACATTTCAGCCTTTTCAGGGGTCACTGACTATTGTCCCAAATTCTCCCCCAGGTGATAGAAGTTAGTAAATAATCACAGACAGTGGGAAGAAAGAAGGGTGCTGGTGAGAAGAACAAAGCCATGCTGTTTTCACCTTTCCTACATCTGAGCCTTTGCGTAGGCTTTGAATTCCCTTAGACATACCTCTTACCAATTGTACTTTTTCTGCTTATCATCTAAGTAAGGGCTGGTTATGCATCCCACCTGCCCGTACTGGAGAACAGGTTGGGGTTGAGCGAGCCCTGGATTTGCCTTGTCTGCCCAACAGCAGTTTTCTGTCTTTCAGCCCAGGCAGCTAGGCTAGAGGAAGGCCAGTGGGCCGAGCAGGAAAGGACGGGCACTCTTCCTCTGGCAGGCAAGCACATTTTGGAGCATGCTCCTACGGGTGCCATCTTTCTCTGCAAGAACATAGGTTGGAGTGTGCCAGATGCAGCCCTGTGGGCCTGCTGTCAGATTAGTAACACAGATGAGTAACGCGTTGGTCCACCAGCCCAGCCTCAAGACTGTGCTTGGACAGCCCCGCAGACATAGCCACAGAACAGGAATGAGCTGCCCCTGCAGCTGCTGTCCAGCACTTGGCACGAGCATGGCCTGGAAGAGCATCCTGGAGGTGGGTACCAGCTTGAGGTAATGCAGTGGATCTTGCTGGTGTGCGGCTGTCTGGCAGAACACTCTCAGCCAAGGAATTCAGCCACAGAAAGGGCTTTCCTACCTGACAATTCACCTATATGACAATTCACCTGATACGAGTTGTCCTGGTGAACTGTGATTCCTCCCACATCTTCTGAAGAATGTGTGAGATTGGCAAGGAAGCAAAGGGATTGTGGGGCCCTTGCAAAAGATAGTGTTGGGACCGTATGTTGCTCTTGTGGCAACTTCTAGCACTGTTATCATTCATATGTCCTCTTCGGACCAAAGCAGAAAGGAGAGAGAGGTGGATTAGCACGTGTGAACTACATGATAAATGAATGAAAAGATAAATCTAGTCTATAAGCCATGCTTGTACAACCCAGACGGTTTCAGATATCGCCCATGCACATATCACACCTATTTTATTTGCAGTAGCGTTGGCATCAGACTGCATGCTCATTTAAGTTGTCTGTAGTACACCTGCACAGTAGATCTGGTGACAGAATAAGAAAGGAACTGCGATGCATGGTCCTCCCCCTCCACTAGAAGATCTGCATCCTCTACAGTGGAAACTGTTGTAGATCAGTGTTTTTTAAACTGCTTGGTGAGGCTGTGTGCATGATCTATAGCTCTCTTGGACAGCCATATTAACCCAGGAGTTGCAGACTCATTAGTTTTATGTGAGGCTAAGTTCACTGCAGGGCTGCTAAAGACCTGTTAGTCCAGGGTGATTGAGAATGGCTGATTTAGGCTTGCCTGGGGTGCCGCATCTGCTTGAGGGTGAGGGAGAACGTGTGTTTGAGTTCCTCAGAGGTTGCTTCTGCTTCATGTAAGCCATCAGAGCAAAAGCAAGTTGGCAAGTGAGTGTTCCTGCCTTCAGCAGGTAAATGGAGATTGTTATGATTCATTCAGACTCCGCTACAGAGAAGTTTCACTAATGGTCATTAAAATGGATTCAGAATAAGATCAAAAAAAGTACAGGCAGAACAACTGTTTGGTTATATCAACACCAACAGAGGTATTTTGACTTCATCCTGATTACAGATACTCACACTCAAATACTGAAAATGCTGCGATTGTGGGAGCTGATGTTCTAGAGAGCACCTGTGAATCAGAAGTCCAGCAAATGCAGTATGGTCAAAGCTTGGTATAACTATTAATTTGGAGGCAAACCAGAAGCAAGTGGCTGAGGGAGCAGCGTGGAGAAAGACGGCTGGAGAAAGAAAACATGAGGAGGGAAAAAATGATTTTGCTGCCTGACTGCTGGTTTCAAGCTTAAAGAGAAATTATGAAATCAAAGCACCCATTAATTCTAACTATTCAATCTACCTTACTTTGCTAATGCTGAAAAACCACTGGTTCACTTTTATCTAAAATTGAAAACATGTAATTCAAAGCCTGTTCAAAGAGAATAATGAGATAGTCTGGAAGACCATTACCTAAAAACCAGTTACAATTATATGTTATCTGTGTGGACTCAAGTTTTTATTAGCTTGCATTTGCCCTCCAGGGCATCAGACAAAGGCCATCTATTTGCTAGGCTTTGGAGGAGAGCTAAAATCAAGCCATTTTGGACAGGGTTGAGGGCAGGGCTCCCATCTCTTTCTCTGGGATTTCCTGGAGAGGTATAAGCATGTGTGGCATGGAGTGATTTTACCCTGTGCATGTAGTGCACCAGTGACTTGAAAACACATGGCTAGACTTCTCTGGGGTTTGTGGATGTCCCTGTATGGACTGTAGCAGTAGCTCTGACTTGGCTGTAAGACTTACAGTGTTATCCCAAGCAAATGTCCAAATTTTTTCTTTTTTGGTGGGTGTTTTTTTTTGTTTGGTTTTTTTCTTTTTTAGCTCAGCAAGGTTTCTGGACAGAAAAACTGGAATCAGATATGGAGGAAGCAGGAGAGGGGGCTGCTGTACCTCCTTTTGGTTAAATACTACTTGCTCTCGTGTGCTGGTGTCTGCCTGAAAATCTTGTCTGAGTTGCATATATAATTGCTGTCAGAGTACTTTACAGGTTATGTAGAGGCAATGTAGGTATATTAAATCCAAGTAAGTTCATAATGCATTGGACAGTTGAAAGTTGCTAATTCTTGCTTTCCCATCACAAGCCCAGTCTCTCCCTCTGCAGCTGTGATTTAGTAATAGGGTACTGTTTTGCAGTCTCATATTACTATGTCTTTGAGTACAAAATTAAGTCCTTACATAACTCAGTTGAAATTAATGGTTTGATTGATGCTGATGATTTGATGTTGTTCTGCTAAAGTGTTTTTCCAAGGGCAGAAAAATATGTCATGGTATGTTTGTTTGTATGCTGTGGAGCATAAATGAAAGAGTTGATTGAACTGTTTTATGAAAAAAAGGGATAATAATATCTTGGCTGTCAGTACTCTTTGTATCTTTATTGTCTTTGATTCTTTACAGCCTTTACTGGCTTTAGTGGACTTTGGATCAGACAGTTACTAATTCATCTTTGAATCTTTATGCAAATGACAACGGCAAGTTCACTATGTGTGTGAGTTCCCTAATCTTCTGGGAAAATTTTAAGTTTACATAGTAAACCAAAGATGTAACAGTAGGTTCTAAGGCTATTTCTGCCACCCCTATAAAATGATTTTTTTATCAACCATCTGATGTGTTTCCTTGCCAAACTGCTAATATGAGGAAAAGTAGGTTGCGTGTGACTCTGTGTGTAACGTTAGGTAGTCTTTGGTAAACGGGGATTTTTAACAATAGCCACTATTATAAGAGAACACATTTTTATAAGAAACTTTATAAGAAAAATTATAAGAAAATGCTGTCCACAAGAGGATGATGGCTGAAGACTAAAAAAAAGGGATACTCAAAGATGAAAAAACTATTATTTCAATGTCTAGTGCTAGTGTATTACATGTGAAAAAGAAGTTCAAGGTTCCCCTTATTTAAGTTGTTCAGCACAAGCAGTGCAGCAGTGGTGGAGCACAAGAGGTACGAAACTCTCTGCAGATTCTCTAGTACTTGAAGATAATAAATACTTTGGAAGGAGCTCCTTGCAAAAGAAGTTTTAAGAAAAAAGGGGGAGAAGCAACCACTTTAGTCTGGATTCAGATCCAGACAAAGCTTAAGGTCCATGGTAATTAAAGATAACTCCTCTAGCAGAGCTTTCCAGGTGACACGGAACAGTGTCACCATGTCCTGTCACAATGCTGAGCATCTTACGTGCTCTGGCTAATGTAATCAAAAGCACGTTTCTTCCACTCAATTGCTTCTCTTCTAAAAGTATCAAGCCCTAGTCTCTGGGGTGAATGTAGAATTTTGCTCATTATTATTACAGATTATTATATTTCCTGTGCCAGTCACTGGGAACCTGTTTGAAACGACATAGATCCCAATGGAGAAACAGCCACAACCTGGATCCCACCATATCCCCCAAAAGGCTGCATGATGGTAAGTGCTGGGTAATTTTTGAAGCACTCCCAAGCCACGACTGTTATTTTTCCCTGCTAAAAGTCATTAAAAAACTCTGAGGAGGAACACAAATAACAGAGATGAAAGCCTAATCTTTGTCAGAGATCCAGACACTGACTGTATTGTAGTTTCAGCACAGGCATGTGTCTGACATAAAATCAAGGAGGCAAATAAAATGGGAGCGCTCAATGCGATCGTGCAAAACTGGGATTTAACCCTTTTTCAGCCTAACCAGTTACAGCCTGGAGTGAATAGTGACCGTGTTTTTTGTAAAGGAGGAGTTGTTTGTTTTTGTTTTTGTTTTAAAAAGAGCATTCAGATCAGCTGAGTTTGAGCCAATACTGAAAACAGAGCTGCCAAATTTATCATTGACCAGAAGATTTGTATGGGGCCAAAGGAGGTTGGTACAGAGAGATTAGAAGCAGATTATCAGCATGCTTTTAGCTTTATCTGTTTCTAGAAGCAAATAATTAGCCTCAGACACAACCTCAGCTTTAAATAAGATTTTAAATATAAATTATTGGCATGAAAAGACTGATAAAAGTTACAAGAACTGTCATTTCTTCCAGAAGAAATAGAACTAATTCCTCTGGGAATTAATTTCAATCAATGTGCTTTCTGTAGCATCGCTACATTTTTGCCATGGAAAGACAGTTTGAAGAAACTCATTTAGTTGCTTATTTCAAATCCTCAGCGTAACCTGCCTGAAGAAAAATGGGAGAAAAGAGACAGTTCTGACATCAGAAACTGGCTCATTTACCTTCTGGAGCTTTGTTACGAAACAGAGAAAATTGCTGGTAATGGCTTTTTTTTAGGAGATAAAGTAGGTTGATTCATGCTGGTTTCTGAATTGCATGTGACCCAAAAACCCCAGCCAAAGCTCCAGGGACTGGCTCCCAGCGTGAGTGCTGTGAAACGTGCCCTGTGTAGCCGGAGCTTATCTTGCCCACGGAGAGATTGTCACCCAGGGAAATAAGTGCAACATAATTGAGAAATGGCATTCATTTGTGCTAGTGTCATGTGTGGTCCTAAATGTGGGCCTCTGACAGCTTTGGAAATGAAGGGAGCGCCCATGGTTTGTCAGCAATATCCAGGTTTCCTTATGATCTTCTTGACAGCCTGGATATCACCTCTTACAGTTTAAATAGCCTTGTTACAGTTAAATCCCGCCTTGTGGAAAGTGTTACAGGATTCTTTGCAACCATGGGGAAAAAGTGGTCTGATTTTAAACTGGTATGTTACATGTTTTTTCAAAGCAATGAAGATTCAAGTAGTTTCTGTATGCCCTGTTCTCTTATATTGCTTTGAAAACTTCATTTATAGAAATTAAGGACCTTTCTGGAGAGTAGGGAGAAACACTTTCTCATGTTTGAAAACTTAGAAACATTTATTGGAAAAAATTAGGGTTTTTTTTTTTAAAAAAAAGTCCTGTATCTCTACACAGGCAAAATGATAAAGGCAAATGAGAAACGAAAGAAAACTTTGCACACTGGACTAGACACCACAGATGATTTTTATAAGATAAAACTTTATGCTGCTGATAGTCTTACACTGAAGAATAACAAAGCCGGCCTTTTCATCTAAGTGATGGGCTTTTTTGCCAAACTTGAAAACTGCTGACTGTGTCCAGCCTCCTCCTGTCCTGGGAAAACATCTTGCCCACCCTATGCCGCTAGCACCGTTAAGCTTTCTTCTGCCTCCCCGCATGGGGTGTCCTTACCTGGTGAAATCTACGTCACCAGCTGAACACAAATCCTTAGGAGGCCAGACCAGAAGGTAAGACTGGGATCTCCGGTACATCTGTGCCAGGAGATGTTTTTGATCTTGCCCTTTGTGAGGGAGAGTGGACATCACCTTAAACGACAGACCTTGCTGCAGGGGTAGGACTGGCAGATGTGGATGGAAACAGCTCTGTTGCAGGAAATCCACAACCAGGGCTTTTAATTTCCCATAAGACAGTTTAGCTCTTTGTCCCACTCTGGCAGCTGGGTCACACTTGGTGGCTTATGACTTATCTCCTGCTTCTTTCCTAGGTGGTTTTAACTCCAGAAGTTGTAGGTTCAGTTGTTTTGTACCTAAAAAGGGCATTCTTCTATTAAAAAAAAAAAAAAGCAAGTTAAATCCACAGCTTTCTCCAAGTCATTTGATAAATAAGCTGCTCCTTTCACAAGGGTGTCTTGATTTCTCTATTCAGTGCTGTCATGATTCTACTGCAGGGAAGACAACAGTTAGGTGCTTGGCCGGGTGAGGCGAGAGTGATGCATCAGCCCCACTGGTGGCTCCCAGTGGAGGGTGGCCACTGGCCTGGCCAGGCAGCCACTTCGGCAAAGGCACGGCGCCTGCTCGGATGGTGAGAGCAAACCTCGCTGCCTCGCAGCGTCCTCAAGAGAGAGGGCAAGTGGTGCGAGCTGCCTGGATGCTCAATGGGCCTTCCCCGAGGACTGAAAATAAAACTGCATTTCTTAGTTATGGTAAAAGTGTTTACAAATCTGTGCCCAAGCGGAGAGGGGAAAAAAAATTTGACACAAACGGGGCCTGGTGTATGCCAAATATATGAGCGGTTCTAAAAGTACGATGTGTCATGGGCTCATTATTCATCAATGCTTCATCACACTGAGTTTATGGTGGCATTAAAACCGGAGAAAAAAAGATGTCATTTACATGAAACGCTGGAGACACTCCCTCCACCCTTTGATTCCTTCAGTAAGCTGGAAGGAGGTTTGTGTGCGCATGAGAAAGTGTGCTATACAATGCCGGCCTTTATTCTCTTCTTGAATTACTCATACTGTGCAGTATGTAGTGCAAAAAAAAAAAAAAAGTTTGGGGCTTATTTTGCTCTTAAGAAATAACGGTAAAACACTGAAGCAAAGCTACAATGCCAGCTAATGCACTGGTCGCTTCTGGAGTTTATTTTTCTAGTGGCTTTTTTTTTTTTTTTTTTTGAATGCTAGTATCTCTTTCTGTGCTTCACACTGAAGTTGTTACTTTCCTATGTACAGAGGACAAGCCAAATTCCTTCCCCAGCCCCCTAAGTCCTGACCTCGACAAAGGAATGACTGTTGTCCCGCTGCACAAGGTTCTGCAGGCTGTTAAGCAACTGAGAAGGAAAGCACCGGCCGGTCGAAGGGAGCTGGTGCGGAGGAAGTGGCTGGAAATTTGGGCCCGCATCAGGGTAAGGGATTGGGGCAAGGTGGAGAGTTTTGCATGAAAAAACCAAATCTCATTGTAATGCAGTTGTCTAGCGGCCGACTTGCAAACTCAATAGCTGACCTCCTTCCACGGGTATTCCTTTTTTTTAAAACGTCTAGGTTTTTGCTCCTGACAAAAAAGGGTGTATTTTAAAATCCCAGCCACCACACAAAGCAAGGAGGAGTATGGGAGGCTGCGTTCAGCAGCCTTCAAACACGGCTATCGCATTGCTGCCTCACAGCCAAGGGACCACGTTCAAAGAGGGGCATGAGACCCACTGGCATGACATAGAAGACAAAACTGAGGGTGTAAGCCTGCACATTTACATCTCGTTTTGATGTCCACTGTAAAGAATTTGGATGGGTGTGTTCTGACTGAGTTGTCTGGCCATCAACTAAGGTTTTAAGATCATTTGTTCACTCATTTTGGAGGCTGTTTAGTTTTTCAAAGTTAATTTTTTTTTTTTTTATTTTCATTTTTGTGAAGAGGGGAGAGTCAACTTTTACTACCTATGGCATTATCCATCTACGGTTTCTTCAAGCCCATGCTCCAGTCTGACATAACACAATAGACTGGACTGACTCCAGAGGAGTTTGTTTAGTTCCATATATAATTATTACCTTGTAAACAGGATGCACCTTTAAGTTATAATTTAAATACGATAAATGGGCCAAACCCAAGAGTTTTATTATCCCAGGACATAGTTATTACCAACTTAACAGGAAACACCTGCAAGTTATTGTTATGGTTAGAGATGGTTGAAAAATGGGGAAATTGTTTTGTGGAAAAAAATAATAGAATTATTGAAGTTATTTTCATTCTGAAAGGTTCAAATGTATGCATTTGGGCAGAATTCTATACATCCTTTTTATTGAAATAATCTTTTAATGTTGTCATTTGCAGAGAACCATTACACTTTTCCACTGAGAACTAGCATTTTGATAGAGTACTAAAAGGAAATTTAAAAACATATAAATTTAAAGTCTCATTGAAACAGTGATTAGAGATTTTGTTTAATACAATAATGTGGGAAATTTGTTGGTCAACAATTTTTGGTCCCTAAAAGAAGACTATTTTCAATTGAAATAAGGAAATGTCAAGCTTTTCTGATTACTATTTTACTGGAAAGCGTCTTAAGTTCTTTCTGTCCAAGGCTTTTCAGCCCGTGTGTTCTGGTGATAGCAGCTAAACTGCTAGGAGGATTATTGCCTCCTGTCCCTCAGCGCTGCCTCTGTGGTTGGGAGTCATGGTCCCCTTTGCTAGGCAGGCTGTGCTGCTTTTGTGAGCACAGTCTGAGGCACTGTGGCCAAAGCAAACTGTGTTAGGAAAGGTCTACTGCGTAAATGTTATAGGCCTCTCAGCCTTCCTCACTGCAGCCTGACTTCTACCCTAAGTCCTTGTAGTGGAGCTGGCTTCAACGCTCAGTCCTCGCTCCAAGCTTCATTCATGCTTCCTGGTTTTGAAGCTGCTCCGTGTCTTAGAATAATAGACTCATGGAATGGTTAGAGTTGGAAGGGACCTTCAAGATCATCTAGTTCCAAACCTCCTGCCATGGCCCAGGATACCTCCCACTAGACCAGGTTGCTCAAAGCCCCATCCAACCTGGCCTTGAACACTTCCAGGGATGGGGCCTCCACAGCTTCCCTGGGCAACCTGTTCCAGTGCCTCACCACCCTCCATGTAAAAAATTTCTTTCTAATACCTAATCTAAATCTACCCTCTTTCTGTTTAAAACTGTTACCCTTCATCCTATTACTACATTCCCTGATAAAGGGTTCCCTCCCCATCTTTCCTCTAAGCCTCCTTTACGTACTGGAAGGCTGCTACAAGGTCTCCCCGGAGCCTTCTCTTCTCTAGGCTGAACTGTCTCAGCTCGTCCTCATAGCAGAGGTGCTCCAACGTCAGTCCTGTCAGTTAGTCTCATCCCTCATCTTAGATACTGTTCAGATTGGGAAGTCTTATAGGAGAGAAAGGCAAAGGGAGAGATCATACATTTTTGCAAGAAACAGGGACAAAAGACTAATGAAATGACTTGGGGATCAGGACTCAGACAGTGAGAAGTGTAAACTTCACTGTAGAAGACTTTGGCATAGCCACAGCGCATCGGTGAAAGGTCAAGCAGTGTGTATCATTAGTATAGTCACTATCTGAGGGGCTTTCCCTGTAACTCCGGGATGACGTGTTTTTTTAAGAAAGTGTTTCATTTCAGAAAGTCCTAGAAAATAGTTTGAAGGTTTTTACTTTATGGTTTTGAAACGGTTATTGTTTTACTTGATGTACTACTACTACTGATGTCACGAGAGCTGAAATAGGCTATTTTATTTTAAAATCATGCAGGGCATAGAGATTTGTTATTCTTTTTTCCACATTAAAATGTCCACTCTGTAGGCTGTGTGGTAGGAGGGCACGATATGCGTTGTCTCAATGGTCATTTTAAATGTTGCTGCCACACTAATATGCCATTGTCAGAAGCTTGTCAGATGTATAACCACAAATATGCATGCATTTCAAATGACACCATGAGTCGAAACCTTACGGGGATGAAATGAAACATTTAATGGAAATAGTTTCCTAATTTTTGAAATAAGTTTGTATTAGATTAAGGGAGCATTACTCAATTAACGTTGAAAATGTGTGACAATGTTTTAATGAATGGACCATCAATCACAACAGATTGTTATGAAGGCAAACAGTTTACTTCTGACTTTTTAGTGATATGATTTTTAGTGCTGCAAAATTTTAAATTTAATAATTTTTTTCAGGAGGAAAATGGGACATGGTTGGTGAGCAGTTTAATGAAAAATCTTTTCAATAATGGAATATGTCTGTAAGGGATAATTTTGAAAGTCTATGAGTCTCAGTAGACTTCCATAGGCCTGAGTCACTTAAATGTGGGACTGGGTCTACCAAGTTTGTAGGCGGCTTTACAAATGTTAACCAACATACAGTGTCTATTCAGTCTTCCTAGACTAGGTTATGAAAAGCGTATTTTATAAATGCACTTTTAACGTAAAATGTATTACGCTAATTTAAAGCAGGATGCTGTTTGGGCAAAAACACTTCTCCCTTTTGCAACACTAACAGAAATACAAAGACCAGAAAGCCAAGCTGACTGGAAAATGTGGTAAACAAAAATTAAATTGAGTTATCTACATCCTTTCCTTCTTGCCATATTTAACTTGTTATTTCCCTTTAAATTCAGATTTGCCTTCTAAATGTGCAAAGGTGAAATGTCTTATTACTCCCTCTTGTTATATTATAATTATTGGCTTTTTAGTTTTGCTACAACTAAATGGTGAATAAGAGAAGTGACTCGAACACATGCTGCTTCTCTTTTCTCTGGTACCATCAGACTTTCCCATTGTGCATGCATAAGTAGGAGAGGACATGACTGAGTAATCAAAATGAGTCACTTTCTATCTTTAGTGAAATAACCCTCTGTTCAGCATTCCCCTTTGCCAAGTAGCAGGCAGCAATTGCAAGTAGGTAATTGCACTGCTAACACATGCCAAGGCTCAGATAAGAACCAATCTGGGTACACGCAGCGTATTAACAAATTCTCCAAGCACTGACTCTGCAGAATAAGATTCAGCATTTTCATCCAAGATAATATGCTCTAATTAACCAGTGCACGGTACTTTACACTAAATACAGGGCTTGAATAGAACCTTGGGAATGGGATAATGGAGGCTTATTAGGTTAATAAAGAATCATGTGTTCCAAGGCTGACTTAAAAACATGATTAGACTTCCTTTAAAATAGGCCAAAGTATTTCAGATTTAATCAGCCCCCTGGAGGTTATTGAAATTATGGAATACGTTTGGCAATCGATAAGTGACATCATTTATGCTGTTCAGAAAATGAAAATGCTCTAAAGAAACACCAGGAGCTTTGGTGGCTAAAAGCCACCTTAAAACAGCCTTGGAGACTCGCTGCTTTTTGTCCAGCATTTGGACAGAAAACATTTTTTTACAAAAGTGAGAACCAGTGTCTGATGCTGCGTAATATTTCTATAACAGAAGGTAAGCTATATGTTATGCCATCTGGCTTCATTAAGATGACTTGTTCCTATTCTCTAGGAAGAGTTCTTCTCTAGGTCTTTGGTTTGAATTTAGAAGCCATGCAAAATTACTTTGATGAGAAACCTTGTTCAACCTTAAGAGATGCAGTGTATGTCCTGGAATGAGGTTTGCTGGTTTACAGTAGTTAAGTCTAGGCATTCAATCAGAGGATGTTTTCCCCAAAGCAGGGGACTTCAGCTGCTTGGATGAGTTAACGGCATCTTAGAAAATTCTTTCATACCATGATGTGAAAGAATGGTTTCTCATCAAATGTTCATCTGGAAATACTACATGTTGTAGTTGTTTCACATGGGCCAGTTTTGGATCATCTGGTCTACAACCTAGAGTATCTTAAGCGGTCCATTATCTGGGAAGCACTGCTACAGTGGTATCCCTACTGGCCTATCCTTAAGCCCATGTGGCTTCTAGCTGACATCACTGGGGCACCTTCAGGTGGCAGCAGATGTTGGGCCGCAGATGTCCAGGCACAGGGAACTCATTTCAAATCTCTGTGCTAGATTTGTAGGACTTGCTGCATGGACACAAACTCTTTGAGGACTCCATCCCGTCAAATATTGGGAATTTACTTTCTTTCATCAACTTTCTCTCAGCAACTTACAATGCTTGCTGGACTGAAAATGTGTGGGATCTCAGTACTCACTTGACAGCATTGTCTGAATCCTTCCTTGAGTCTTTTATTGTGACTGGATGACAAAGTACCATACACAACATTATTGCCTTTCTATTTGTTTTTTTTGAGGGAGCGATTATTCTTACACATACACCCTGAAATGTGTTTGCTATGCCAGCAGTCTGTTCCATTATTCCTGCTTTTTATCAATTCAAATTTTACTTAGCTCATTACATTGCAACTGATGAGCCAAACACCCCAGGGCCTGATCATTAGGCAAAAATCTCACCTGAAATCAAAGGGAGTTACCGCCTCGAGGGTGGGACTGTCTGTCATGATTATTGAAAAACATTATCAAAATGCATCACGCCATCACATATGTGTAATCAGAAAACCCAAATGTGTTTTAGCCTTTTTAGTGGAAATAATATTTAAAAAGAAAAATACTGGAAGGGTGGGAACACATCTGAGGAAAGAGTCTGCAAGTAAAATTTGGCTCATGTGAATAGTTCGGCACATTTACAGGGGATTATTTCTAGGACTGAGGCTGGCAGAATTTAATCTTTCCTTTGCAGATCTTCTCAGATTATTGTGAGTTTTCTCACATTTTAAAAATAAAATATTCGTCCAGCTTTTTTCAGTTTTTCTCCACTTATCACCCATCTTCCTCCGTCTTAGCTGAAATCAAGCTCTTCTTAACCCATAACTAATGCTTGAAAGACTGTAACTCTCAATGCCTGCAAAGAAAACTGTTAAAACAGTCTAGGCTGACAGGGAAGAAACTGTTCTCCTGCTAAACCCCACAGTTATTCAGTGAATATCACAGTATTTTGTTGCTAGCTTCTCTAAATAGCGTTAGAGTAAGAACATGGGACAAATCCAGGCTTGTGGGAGGACTCGCACATGCTTTGCACTGAACCCTAATTTCACTGCATATCATAAAATTCCATTATTTCTGTAGTCAGATCAGTTCCAAAACCCCCAGCTAAGAGATATGCAGAAAATATGTGCAGAACTTTCAGGCAGCACCTGAATACCAGGTCAGCATTATCTGTGTATCTCTTCTTATCCTGCTATGTGACATAGGTCTGAACAAAGCTGTCCTCAGTCTGGACAGGCCATTAGGAAAAATATTTCCTGAATTATGTGCAATTTTTGGAATTATGTTAATAATTTGCAAGCCAATAAGAGTTACGTTTAGTCATGCAGTGCAATCCTGCTTTATATTGGCTGTACAGAATAATTAAGATAACAAAGCCCATAGCTGTCTTTTGTTTACCTCAAGTCACATTAGAATACAATGAGATAAGCAAGCAAAACCTGCTTTCATGTTCTGGAAGTCTGTTTCCTGCTTCAATTTGTATATGCGCAAGGAAACAGTAACTTAGGTATGTTTAGAAGGTCATCTGTCAGCCACTTTGTTCATATAACAAACAGTTGTATAATATTTGCCTAGAGTGGGGGTGACTCCACCTGGCTTTTGCTGTTTTTCAAGGCATGAGAAAACATGGAGAAATACCACTCAGAGAAGGCACTGGCTTTGGTCCCCTTTTTAGGCAAAAAATTAGTTTCTGCAGCCGAGTAATGTGTATTAATAATGAAAGCAGGGATTTCTTTTTTTCTTTCTTCTTAATATGTTCAGTCATGTCAAGAACAAATGCTTTATGTGTCTCTGTGGGTTGCCTCCTTGGGTCCCTGTGTTTTGCAGAGGACACTCATGAGGGATTAATCCCTTCATGTTCAGGCCAGTGGAGCAGGGCCAGTCCTGCTCAGCCAGGTCTGGAGGGGGAAGGTGGCTACATCTCAAGCCTGACCTCCATAAACTGATGCTCACCCTGATCTGCTGCTACTCAGTTTCTACTGGTAGTTATGTTCAAGGCACCGAAAAGGCCCTGGAAGTCTGTTCTGGCTGTAAAAGGTCACTGTGTCACTCGTTTGTCACAAAAAGGTAAAAGGAAGAATATATCTTCTTCACTCAGTTAAACAAAGTTTCAGTCCGAATCCTCTCATGTTTGGGTAACAAAGCACACATTTCTCTGGTGGGATGCTGGCCTCTTTCCCTTCAAGAAGATCAAGCACATCGTCAAGACAGGAGAAGCCAGGCGAGCTGATGGGAATGAAGTTGTGGGTACCCCGGAGATACTGCACTTGTTCACATGGTGTGTTGCGAGCACATGACTGGCTACTATGCAGGGTGACTTGCTTGGGTAACACAGCTCTTGCTCCTTCGGCTGCCGTTCTTACAGCCAGCAGGACCATCAGTGTCAGAAGCTGGACCGCTGAAGGGAGCAGAGCTGTAATAAGCAGGAATGGCCCTAACCAGGAAGGAAGGCAGGCCCTCAGATGAACAGCAGTAGACGGGGAGAGGAGGGAGGGCGAAGCAATTTAGGGCATCAGATCTGGTGGCGAGGGTAATGACGCAAGTCACTTCATGCGGGGACTCGATGTGTGCACGCTGGCTGCACCTGCCCAGGCCTGCTGCAGGAAAGGCTGGCATCAGCGCCCCAGAGGCGATGCCAGTTCCCTGCCCTGACTGCCCCAGGATGCTCACAGCTCCTGCCCTGCCTGCTCCAGGATGCCCACAGTTCCTTCCCTGCGTGCCCCAGGATGCTCACAAGCTCCAGCCCTGCGCTTTGGGTCCCTCCTGCTCAGTCAGTGGTTTGTCCTGGTGGCAGGGACCAGGGGTTGGGAGAGCTCCCGGAGCAGAGGACATTCATGGCACACTCCCACCACTCCTCCAAAGGACAGTGACAGGCCTGGGTACGAACTGTGGCAGTCAGAGCTCGGAGAGTCCCATCTTAGTAGGTGCGAGGAGAAACACACTCAAACTTCAGACTTTTTGAGAGGCAAGATTTTACCCTTTTCCTGTCAGTAATTCTTCATCCTGACTCTTTTCAGCTGCGGCCAAGTCAAACATCCCTAAGATCCGCGACGGCTGCATTCAGCAAAGCCACATGCAGCAACTTCTTAAAGATGCAACAAGCCTTTTGCCCCCTCTCTGTTGTGTGGCCACACTTGGGGCCCCCTTTGTTTTTGAAACATTTCAGTGCTGCACATCTGGAGCTGTGCGGTGCCCCGCCGGGAAAGAAATACGTTTATGGCAAGTGTAAGCGTAAATATTTGCCAGAATTCATCTGTAACAACAGAACAGGAAAACTATTTAAAAACAACAACAACAATAAAGAAACCAGCCAAGAAATAATAGAATGGTTAATCCCATTGGCTGGACTGATCTATTTTTACACTAGGAATAACAAACAGATTTGAAATGAATTGTACTTATTATTTTCAACACGGTAGCACTGAGGCCCCCTATTCAAGGATCGGTCTGGTGCTGACATTGCTTGGTTTTATATTGAAAACTGAAGCATCATTTTTTGTAGCACATAATGTCAATGTTCAGAAAGGAACCAAGCGCTGAGCCTTCATTCCCATTGAAGTGAATTTAAAGGCTCTCACTGACTTATGTGGGAGTTGGATCAGGCCCCATAGCAACTGTTTATGCCCAAATACAATGTATTGCTCCTGCAAGTAGGGCCAAGCTTTAGGTTTGTATGATGATGATGATATTTTAAATTTTGTATGGGGAACAGATGTATATTCTTGTTTGGTTTTTTTTCAGAACTGCTCTTATCTTTATGTGTTATGATAAACTTTTACTAACCAGTAAGCTGACACTGTAGAGGTTAAGGGAGGAGTAAATGGCACCAGAACCTTTGCCTGGGAATAGACTCAGTGTTAACGGCTGCCTTCATTTGGGTTGTACCATGCTCAGCAAGAACGAAGGAGCAATCACTCCCTGGTAGGGCCATTTTTCTGAAACTTCTCTGTGGAGAACAAGGGCTCAAGGAAGCACGCACCTCCCAGAAACGAGGCGAAGGAGCCATGTGTTCAGGTCAGCATGTACACCTCAGAAGGACCTGCACAGACAGAAGTCTTAGGGAGGGTGGAAGAGGAAAGGGGCATATACCTTTAGGGGAGGATCATGCTAAAGCTTCAAGAATCTCATTGCAAGACTCAAAGGTAGACAACATAAGCCATGTAAATCTGAAGTGACCTGAAATCTTGAGAAGGCACTGGTGTAATACATGAGGAACACTGGCCAACAATGAGGAAAGAGCAGCAGAGTGTGACCAAGAAGTATTTCTTTAATTTACCCATATCTGTACTGCACTTATGTTGCTTTTAAGAAAAGAATAATGTAGCACAAGCCTTTTACAAAGTTGTAAAGATGACCTTTTTAAAGATGAAAAATATGCCACAAGAAATGGAGGAAGAGGTGGACTGCACTACGGAAGATCAAATGATCACCTAGTACATCTTCTGTTTCCAGCAGTGGCCAGCAGCAGATATTTACGGGAGAGTATAAAACTGAGGATGTACAACATTATTCATTTCCTTGTTTGGCCTCCCATTTTGAGTAATCAGCTCTTCAGGGACTTCCTGAGCTGGATGTCCAATATGGACAGCCATGTCCCACTAACATAGCTTTCTGGAGTGAATTTGTCCAGTATCTCTTTGAACCTGTTCGAATATAACTCTCCTCACTGTCCCAATGGCAATAAGCTCTGCAAAGTTACTGTATGATGCCCGATAAAACATAGAGCTTTTTTTCCCCCCAACCTGCTAATGCCATTTTTAATGCCCTGTTGCTTGTGCTTTGTGTAAAACTTACGAACTAATGGTTAACTGCTGTCTCTCTCTTCCCATTTATGAATTTAGAGACTTCTCCCATATCTCCCCTCAATCATGTCTTTTCTGGATGAAGGGCTTCTAGTCTATGCTACTTGTGTGCTGGAACCACACACACTTGTTCGTCCTTGGTGTCCTTTGTTGGGCCTTCTCTAGTTCTCAAGTCTCCTTAAATGTGTGGGGTTCAGACCTGTGTATTGTAGTCATGCCTTCTGGAAAGCTTTTTTTAGCTATTGGTGAACATGGGGATGCTGACAGTGATCTGATGGTCAAGATGGTGGAGCCTGGACGCTTAGTTCTTACAATTGCCCAGCTATAACACCTAGACCTTTGGAGGAAGCACTTGGCAGTTTGTCAGGTTAGAAAAAAAATTTGGGAAAAAGATTGCTTGTAGACCTTACACCTCCTTTAGCATCCATCCTTAGGCACAGATTCAGAGGGATGAAGAACAGGAGTGGAGGTCTTTAATGACACCTGAAACATTGTGTGTGTTCCAGGATCACACATATGGATTTGAGAAGGACACAGCTTTCACTGTCACTCTGCTCTACACAAGATCTCCACAGAGACAAATCCTTCTGTTAGGCTTGTTTGGACAGGACTGACTTTTTCTGTTTCATCTGGAGTTGTGAAGTCTATGTAACTTAGCTCAGAATACCACAAGGATAAGAAATAGACCATCTTGATATATCTCATTTATAGTAAATTCTTTCCTTTCTAGGTAAATCCAAATTATGTTCCCAAGGATGAACAGGTACAATTAAGGTCCTTTGAGCCCGAACGTATTGCTGGTTTCTTCAAGAAAGCAAGTGTACATGTGAGCTGCAGGTAAAAATTACCTAAGGAAAATCATAGCACATATATTTGAAAATCCCAAATTCAATCTTTGGTGATTGTGGAAAGGCCTATAAGACAGAAATTCTTAAAAAAATAAGGAGGTAATAGTTTTCAAATTAGGTATTTAAAAAGAGTCCACTGCCTGCTAAGCACTCAGGACACTTTTACTGTTTGGAGTGTAGCTATCAATTTATGTAAAGAAGGCAGACAATTCAAATAATGGGAAGACTGCTCCTTCCCCACCCTCTACAGCTGATCCAGTGCCCCAGCCCTGTTTTCATTCCACTCTCTGAATTCTAATCTAAACCATTGACCGGATGCAGCGTGGAAAAAATATCTTGAAATAAACAGGCTTCTATATTTATACACATTCTGCTGTGCTTCTGATAAAACTGATCAAGAAGATGCATGTTTCTGGAAATCAGATCATTTTTCACAGAAATGAGACTAAAACACAGGAAAAAGGAATCCAGTGTTATATCAGTGGTCGAAGGATAGAGGAGGGATGTCATCTGAATTTTGCTGAAAGGTTTGATAAGCTTTGGAAGAGCTCTCCACGAGTAGAGCACAGAAACCTGGCACTACCCGTGCGACAGTGGCAGAAGAACACAGGATACACAGCGAATAAGCAAAAGCTGACGTGGTCTACCGTGGCTGGTATACTTTTCTTGCCACACTGATGTATTAATCTGTCTGTCCCACCGTCCTTTCCCTCCTGCCTCCTAATGCTAGCCATGTCTCAATGAGTTTACCTGTCCTCAGGGGCTATGATGGCATATAATACTTTCTCTGTTGTGACCAGTTTTAATTACAGATTTTAATGGAGCATATGGCTGCTCTGATGAAGGACACAGCCATATTGTGAGTTGGTGAGTAGTACACCTGGTATTTGTGGCATTTATTTCATTGTAAGTCAGCTACCTGAGTCACATCCACATGGGGAGACTAGTTCTCAAGTGCTTTTTTGCAACTGTTTGTTTTGGTTTTCCATAAAAACAAAGAGAGAAGAGCACTGGAAACAAAGTTTTGTTCATTGTTACCCAGAGTTTTGTCAGCAGTATGCAATTTTTTCTCACTGTTTATAATTTCAGACCAATAGAAAACACTGAGCAGAAGGCTTATTACCTACTAAACCTTATCTGAAACAGAAAGCCCGGGCAATACGCTTGTCTCCAAGGCAAATTCTACCAGCATGGTATTTATAATATTCAGATTAAGTCAGTAGACATACTGATGAGGTATAATAAAAGCACTATCATTTTAAGGCTATTGCTGGTATCTTGACAATGTGATAAATGAGATCCTGTCTCATTTCATGCAGCAATGTAACCCTACTGATTTCAGCAACAGTTATGTGAAAAATATTGCAGGGCAGAAACTGATCCAATGTAAATGGAAAAGAAAAATATTCCCCAAATTTAAGGTTATGCAACTCTGTGCCAACGCAGATTGCCTAGAAATCGAGAGCGCCAAAGAAACATATAACAGTGGGACATTAAGTCCATGCAAATGATTTATAAAGAGACTTTTTTTCCTTATTGAAATAATATACCATTAACTGAATGGCTTCTTGCTGTTCCATTAAGTCCTAACTGTGGCCTGTTGTGTTTTGGTGATAGCCAGAAGTGACTCTGCTGAAGTCAACAGAATAACCTCTGTATATAAGTGCTCCCTTAAAGTGAAGCAAAGACAGTGTATTTATTTCTGAACAGGAGCAATGGCAGTATGACATGGTAACTTTTACATATTGCTATAATGGTTCTTTTACAGTTGCTAGAATTTTTTGGCCTGCCAAATGGGGGATATATGTTCTGTGATTGAATTTTCCAGCTTCTGGTGTACTGCATCTTACCTAGAAAGCAAACTAGAATGTTTTCAGTATTGAGAGCAGAGGCTAGTTTTGCCATCTGGGATTGCAGAAAGCAAAGCAGAGGAAAAAAGATGCTGTGTGTCTGAACATGGGAAATATAAGAAGCAGCACACACACAGAGAAGCAAGTAAGGCAATATTCTATATACAGCTATATTTAGCAGTGAGGATTTGTTAAAAGAGCAAAGACAAAAGGTGCCAGCTCAAACCACACTCTAGAGGTCAGCTGTTTCAGGATCAAACTCTTGACACCTGTCAAATAAAAAATGGAAAACATCCCCAAGCAAAGAAAATGCAGTGAAAACCAGTCTTGCATACATGTTAAATAACAGCAGTGACTGAGATAAAACAGTATTGGGGAGAAATTAGAACAGTCATCACTCCTAGGGCTTTATTTCCATGGGGTTTACTTTAATTAAAGCTTAAATCACTCTCAGATGATTTCTCTTAGGGAAAAGCATGAGTTAAAAGAGAATGGGAAAGCATAAACATGAATGTTGAATGTCATAGCCTGGTAAATAACAACTAATGGTCCTATAGGAATGGCTACGGATTTCAAGGAGACATGGACTCATGCAGGATGTGAGTAACTCCCATAGACTTCCCACTATCTTTAAGTGGCCTCCCACTGACGTTACTGGTATCCTGTGGCAAGAAAATAGGACCAATATTTTTAGATTTGTGTATGCTAGCTGTTTTCTGGAGTTGTTACAACACTAGTATATTTTTAGTGGTTCATTATATTAAGTTGAAGAAGTTTTGCGTTGTGTTGTGTCATACGCAGCGTGCGAACTTCCTGGAGCTCCTCTGTTCCTTTGATGCCACCAGCCACAATAGCAGCAGAGCTGACTCATCTTCCACGACTATTTCTTCCTTATTAGGAGCTACCCAGGTAGGCGGAAACGTGCCATACAGTGGATGGTAATGGCCATGTTGACTCTGAGTCCGTCACTGACATGATGTCCACTGCAGGTGGGAAGAATCTGAGCAATATCAGCGATATTGCAGATATTTCATATGTTTGCCTACCGATATTCTGTAGTAATAATACGTCACCGTATCCTAAGCACGTTTTGCATACTTTGCAACTATATTGATGTCACACGATAGTAATGATAAATGTCTTGCCTGGTACAGCTATCTGTGCTTACTCTGTAGATGACAGGGTTTATTAGATAGACTACAAGGCCTGATGCACATTTAGAATGCATAATTGAATGGATAGTCACTAGTAAGTTGATAGAGAGAGGTAATTTCTAGGTGTTTTTTTCTGGTGCATGTTTCTAGTAAAGACTGAAGGTCAGTTTTCCTTTGTAAAGTTTCTTTGACTTGTCTGGCTATGATTGTTATTCAAAATAACAAAAAAATTATGTTCTACTAAAGCTATATTTTTCTTCCTTTTTGTCAGTGAACACTTAATTTGTGTTGTCAGTAACACATGCTAGCTGTTAGAAAACCCAAATAAAATTACATAAGGCCTTGTGACTTAGACATACCATATGCCCACCCCTCACTGCTATATGCACAATCCTTCAAGACAGCTATTTAAGATACATGGTACTGACTTTTCCATCATGCCAGTATCTTATAAGAATTTTCGAGGAAAATAACACAGTATTACTTTTAATTTTGAAAACATGTGAGTAACTAAATCCTTATGTACAATATTTTGAGAAGTTATATGAGTTTAACTATGCATTTCAACAGAATTTGCAAAATACTTATATTTGAATTACAGAATCATACAATGCAAATGCATTTCAACATTTTTTTTTTCACAGTTTTCTGTACTGGATCTTCAGATCAAATCCCTCAGCATAGCATATCTCAAAGATTTTCAGCAGTTCATGAAGCAACACGACTATTGTCTGAGAGGTATTTTCTTTTTTTCCTTGTCTCTCCATTTTGCTGTGAAGATAGAAGCCTGTGCGGCAATCATGTATGTCTGTCTGGTTTTTTTTTAATTGTGTGTGTGTGTGCACATTGCACTGCAAATTTCTATTAGTGAAAGAAGAGCTGAAGAAGAGCACCTCTTTATACTTGGAAGAGAAACTGGTGACATCTGAAGTAAGGCAACACATTGAACTACAGTGCACAGACAGGAGGGCAGTAAGTTACCCTGGTTCAAAGTATGTTTAAGATAACATTTTGGTTGGCTTGCAACACCCGCGCTGTGGAAGCTCACAAGCTAAGAAAGGCTGGGCCTCATTAATACTTGGATGGGAGATCTCCAGACAGCATTAAGATTTATTTCAGGAAGTTGCAGTAGTGGCTTCATAGCTGGCACTTTGAATTGGTGCTGTCTCAGTGTTTAGTATGTTGGTAGGGATACAATATTGCAAGGGAGAAATGGCTGTATTTTCGACCACTTTGCACAGTGTGTACTTCAGCGTTAACGAGAAAAGTCAGATCCAGGAGATAAGAGCAAGGGTTTTAGCACTACAAATGCATTGTTGCTGGTCATAAAGTTGGGGAGGGTTTAACTGTAGTGTTATTGGCTAAGCCTCTGCTTGGGTTCTTTCTGCCCATGACTGAAGTTTCACATGGGGCTTGAGCCAATCTAAAACCACCTTGCTGCTGAGACAGGAGTGGACCTGCTCTCCTCCACCACTTCCAGACACGTACTTTGGCCTACAAAACCCTACAAGACACAGAGCTGATTTAATGATGCCAGCGCAAGGGATGTGGTGGGAACCCATGGCTGGGAGCAAGGCAGGGCTGTTCTAGTGGCCACCCTCAAAAAGTCTCAGGTGACTGCTAAAGCAGCATCCTGCAGTCCCTTGGTGGTTTAGTTTTGAGAAGACATTCTGCTCATCCTGTCCCAGGCCTTTCTGTGCGGGGCTATTTCCATCAGATGTCACATCCCTTCAAAGGGTGGCTTCTGAGAGAATGAGTGACAGGGCTTAGTTTATCTTCTTATGCAAAGGCTGCTGGCCTTTTGCAAAATAAAAGACTTGAAGTTTTTGACTACCTTTGTTTCCGCAGAATCCAAACCCAATGAGACAAAAGAGCTTGCTCCTACAGCCTCCCTAAGGACACTGCAGAGAGTACGTGAGGCATGGGTTGCAATGTGAGCATTTGGGTTGCCACCTTATTTTCTCAAAACATGTTGCGCTTCTCAAATGCTGCATGATGCACAGGAGCTGTCTGTCGAGAGGCTTTTTCCTCCTTTGGGCTCATTTCTAGGGGACAGTCTGAAGTGCCCTGATACTTGTCATCACAGTACATGTGTATCTGTGCATACATGTAAGTATGGATAAGCATAAACATGTACACACGCAAACTCTTCTGGCAGAAAAGGAAGAACAAGTTGCTAATTACAGACGCAGGATGTGAAATTTAAAACTTAATGGCTTATTTAGAATATTTTAGTATTATTTTTGCTCTGCTTTGATAGACAGCAACTTCAACAAAAGGGAGGAAGAAAAAGCAGAGTTGTGCACCAGCCAGTGATGGGAATGGAAACATCTCTCTGTTCCTTCCAAATGTAATCTCCAGACCTGCCTTCCCTCACACTGTCTTTCGGCAGCGATACGTTGGAAAGCATTTCATAGCTTCAACTGTTTTTTCTATGCTCAGGAGAGATTCCTGGTCTCAGCTGTGTAAATGTTTTAACTGAGATTCATGCTTGGCTATTCAGGTCATTGCTTTCTCTTCCGGCCCACACAGGCCAAAATGCATCTATGTAAGCATGAAGTGTCCAAAATCAACACAGTATTTTTCACTTGAACACACCCATGGCACGTGGCTCGCTCAAAGTACAGGGTACAATGCCAAGTGGTAGAGTTGTACATTTGCCTGATATGAACTTAGCATGGTTTATAAAAAAAGATGCAATAGCCCTGTTGTGTGCCTTTGCAAATCTGTCTTGGCAGAAACCCTTTCCAAAGAAGGAACCCGAGGAAACCGAACTCTCCCTTCTGTCCTAAGAAAGGACTAATCTAATCTAGAAAGCGTTCTCAAAATACGTAATTTATATTCAGAATTACAGTGTGTTTCTTTCTGAATTGAAGTAACCCTCTAACTCCTTTTCTGGAAGAATAAAATAATTTTCCTTCTTCTGTTTTGACTTTATTGTATAAGGATTTTAGTGACACTTTGAAACTCAACAGCAGTCAAATGTTTAATACACCTTTAGTTACAGAAGGACCAAGGCAGCTCTAAAGACAGGTGTAATCAACACAGAAATTTGCAGGGACAGTGTTCCCACATATTCTTGTTCTGCCTGCAATGTCAAATGAAGATAGCAAAATCCAAGGCGTCCCCTTCCGTGGTGCCAAGACTCTCCTTTTGTGACACCTCCCTAGAGCTTTTATTCTAAAATTCAGTGTAATCATGAAAACAGCAACTTTTGTACTTTTTTTGGCGAAATTTGATGAGAAGGTCATGTGGTTTTTTGGGGTCCAAATTTGAGGACTTTCTGTACTCAGTGCTTAGGCATTTCACTATTTGACTTGTCCCCTGTGGGGTGAAAGAGGCCATGTCCTTCAGCACCCAGGAACTCATTTTGGTATTTCAGTAGCTAATTCACTGCCTCAAATACTTATCCCTGTTGCTTGGGACTGCAAGGCTATCTGATCGTTGGCCACCCAGACAAGGGCTCCCAAACAAAGGTCCATGAGGCCACTGCTTGCAGTTAGTTTGGCTCATGGGTTTCCCCCAGCACTGGGTCCACAGACACTTGCCTGCTGGCATACATGTGGGTCACTGCAGCACTACAGCCATGGGACCTGTCAGACCAAACACCATCCACCGCATGACAAGGAAGGCCAGTTAAAAAAGTGTCTCACAGAAGGCAAAAAATGAAAACAATACAGAAGTAGATAATATTTTTTCTGTAAGTTTCTTTTCTCCCTACAAAATGAGTTAAGGTACTATGCTGCCATTTTAGGGCAACTGTCATATTGCCTCAACCCCTTCAATTCAAAATTGCCTCAATGCCTTCACTATGTGTTTGCAACAAGATACATCAATATGGCCTTAATGCTAGGATGGCTGCAAAATCATATACCAGTGCAGATTACCACCAGACTGTGAATTAAAAATATACTATGTTTCAACTCAGGGTTGAGATATAGAAGGGGAAGCTTGCATTGGTGAAACATGAATCATTGTAGGGACAAATATTGTACCATACTCACATTCCTCAAATCCCATTTAGATCCTCTTGATTGCTTTTTTTTAACCTCACATTACTACCAGTTTCTCCCTTTGCTCCAGAAAGATGTGGTACCAGGACACTACGGAGTAGCTACGGGACAGCTTAGAGCTACACAGTTAGGTCCCTTTTGCTATTTTGGCCAGCTTAAGGGAAAGCAATAAAGCCACCCAATAATGCATAAAGTAGACCCCAGCTTGAATGAACAGGATCATTTTCATAAACCAACTTGTCTCTATGAAGACCTGAATACGCATGCTGTCCGTGTATCCACAACCAGTTACAGGAGGGCTAGAAGAAGTGAAAAAAAGCAAGTGGTGGAAGCAGCTGTTTGTTGATGCACTTGCCTGGCAGTAGGACTGGTTGGGGGGATTGCCTAGAAATAGGCCACGCGTTTTCTTAGTGTGAGACCTGGAGTCAAAGAAACACCTCCAGATATTGCAACTGGATCCCAGAATGCTGTTTCATCCTGTCAATCAATATTTTTCTGAACTTTTTTTTTTTGCCAGTCTGTGCCTGTCATGCAGTCTCACCTTTTGGCCTTGGCTGGGTTCACCCCATTTTCCTCATGAGGTGCCTTACCTGGAGGGTTAATCTGTTCCTGTTTCACCCAGAAATCTCACTTTGCACTAACTAGACATTTACATTTCTATTGGAATGTGAGGCTTCATATTGGAGTTTTTGGAGTAGAGAAGAAATGAAAATATTTCCTAAGTTTTCAGCCACATCCTATTAGTTTCTAATCAATTCTAATTGTGTAATGCTGTCTTCTAACAGGTGGCACAGCAAGTCATATTTTTAGTGTTTTCCTTATAGTAGCAGCCAGTGATCCATAAACACTGTGCTGGCTGTTGCAGAAACACTCACTTGTCCTAAATGTTTTACAGAGCCAAGATTAGTGAAGTGTAAAAGGAAACACAAACACCCTTATTATCAATAGGAAATAAAAAATGAAGAGTTATTTAGAGTTTTTCTCCAGTTCAGACGGGAGGCCCGTGTCACAGCTCCAGCTCACTTAATGTCTGACCCACGCTCCACTCACGAGAGCTATTCTCTTAGTAGATCTTAAGACTTGGTGTTGTCTTCTTCAGCACAGGTCACTGCCAGATACTGCGAGCCTGAACAATAAAACTAAATCAATTTTTTTGTTACATGTGGTAGAAGAGGATGCGGACTGTTTCTGACAGGCAGTTTATAATTTTATAAGTAACTTTGATTTGATAATCCTATTACAAGCATACAGTGAAGTGGTAATGTCAGGAGACATGATTTGGTGGCAGAGGCAATGCAAGATGTTTCAAGCCTGCACTCTACTAGTTCCTACCTCCTGAACTGTGCCAGCACAATTCTTACTGAGACCCTGCTGTGAAGGAGGTCAGGGAATTTGGTAGAGCCTCCCCAAAACGTTTTTTTTTTTTTAATTAAAATAAGGCATTTTATTCTCCTAGAGGTAGGAACGAGATGTGTTATACTGGAAAACCTGAAGTTGTGCTGCTGCTGAACATGCTCTACTTTGAAACCTCTGATGCAGAAAGGAAATGATAGGAAATTTCCTTTAATTACTGTGTTATATGTCCAACACTATATTCACAAAAGATAAGTGAATGTGCATCTTGAAAATGAGTTACTTTTAATGAAACACACAGGCTGAATCCCCCCCTACTCTGCTCCCCATGTTTTGTTGGGTTTTATCTGAAACTGAGCTGTGACTATTTCTATGGAACAAAACATCTATGAAGGCCGATGTTTTACTTGTGATCCCAGGGGAAAATGTACTATTACCATGCTAATTTAGAGAATTAGATGCCAGATGGATAGAACAGAATGCGGAATATATTTGACGTTAGGAGAGCTGACATACTGTGTAGGATATACAACATAAAATATTTAAAACAAAAAGAAAGATAAGAAAATGCTAAGTCTAGAGTAGCCTAGAGCTACTTTATCAGTCACAGAGTATGCATGAGTAAAATGTTGTTAATTAATGAGGGTCAAGATGTGCTTAAGGAGGAAGAAAGAAGAATATAAGTCTGGTATAGAAACTAACACAGCCCACTCAACGAGCATCCACAACAAGTGCCTGAAGCAAATCCTAGAACTGCTGATAAAAAAGCCCATGAGAGTTGCCAGAGATCTTAGTGCAGGAGATTAATCTGAGAAACAAAATACAACAGCACAATTCTCTGTTACGTATAAGAATATCCCAGGTCCATCCATCCATCCATCCTGTATCTGAAAGCATCCAGGAAGAGACAATGAAAAAGAGTTTGCTTTCCCTATTTTATTTTCCCAGCAAATTGTGGCTAAATCTTGTAACCACATTGTCAGAGCACTTGATACACTTTGCTTTTGTTAATTTGTCTACATTACAATTCTGAACCTGTTTATGCATATCTAAGGTATCTTGCAATGGTGAGTTCAACATGTTAGTGAGAAATATGGTATTTCCTTTGGTGAAGTTAGTAACTGCTGTTTTTATTTGCTGTTCTTGTACAATTGAAAGCAGGGAATAGCTTCTTCTTCTTCTTCTGTACATTATGTTTGATCTGATGGACCTTCTCCAGTGCCTCTTTTCCAGGCTGAAGAGTGCCAGTCTACTCAATCTACAGTTGTACAGAAAGTTCACATGCTTTTGACCAGTCTTGCTCCCCAGCTATACTTTCTTTCTAGTTCTATCACAGTCTTTCTAGAACTGGATGCAAGATCCACAGTTTGGGGTCACCAGGGGTTTATATTGCAGTATAATGCAATATATCTTCCCTTCACTTTTCATTTCTCTCCAGTAATTCCCAAACGCCTTTTTCACTGCTGGCCTCAGATGGCTGTTTTAGAGAGCTGTAGAACGGACTACAATGTCTCCTTCGTGAGTGCTAGCTGCTCATGTAGGGACTTGCCCATACAGAAATTCTTAGGGTTCTTTCTCTTTTTTTGATGTGTTATTTTTCATTTACTGACTTTGAACTCAGTCTACTGTTTTATTACCCTGTCAGCTGAAGTTCTCTACAGTCATTATAGTTCTGGGTACCTTGAATAATTTTGTAGCAACAGAAGACTGCCACCCATAAAATCCTAAATAATCCCACATTACTGGCTTTTGTTGCCACTGGTCACAAGAAAGAACAAGTTTCACTAACACTTTGATCTTACATGTTTATCATATTGGAGGTATATTCAATCAATCTATCCTTTACGTAATGCAGGGAAGGAACAGATAAACAGTAAAAGATACATACTGACAGAAGAAAATGTCTGTACTATGGAAGGGATTTGCCTGTTGCAGCTCAAGTCTGTGTGAAATGAAATCAAAAACATAAGAGAGACGATGGTGCAAGTCAATTATATCAGCCAGTGTTACTGAACCCCAGGGATCTCTTTCCCCACCTGCTATGGATGTTCAGATGAGCCTGATGTCTCTGCAGCCCCCAGGGCATTGCTTTGGTCCATGCATACAGAACTGCAGTCCCAAACTGAAGCTACTGAGGATTTATCACCGCCAACATAATAATCCCCTTTAATTTGTAAGCCTGGTTTCCGGACTCTTCACATGTATTATCCATTGCGTCAGAAGATAAACCTTTAACTATGTAACTGTGGCAATCCTTCAGTGATTCTACTCAGAAAATATGTAAGAGAAACTGTGTATGGTATTTGCCTCTGATTCTTTTATGTAGTTAAAATACATGAGACTTATTCTCAGTTGTTGAACCAGCCCCGCTTTTTTATCTTCCTGACAACTACTTGTAACATCTGTCAGTGCTTATTTAGAAGTGCACCAAGACACAAAGACTGCTAGGACAATTACTCTGTGCTATGTACTCCATTGTCAGGACGTTCTTGTCTTGGCTTTGAAAAAATACATTCAATGGGAATAAGATAAAGCCATGTTACGTTTTTATGGTTTAGAAAGTATATATTGGCAAAGGCTTGTCTCTAACAAACAGTGTTTCTTCTTTAAATAACACCAGGGGAAAACCCCATCATAACACTTTTAAAATATTTCAAGACAATAAACTACTCTATCCAAATAACATATGGCATCTTTCTGATTTCAACCTGCAGTATACATCTTTGACAGACTTCAAAAAGCCCTCATATTCACAGGGGGGGGGGACAACACTGACACATACAGACCTCAGGAAAATAAAACAAAAATTTTCCAGTTGTTTCAATGGGAACAGATCTTGGCAAAAGAAGGAAAAGGATAAGACTATGGAATTTCAGCTGATGGGGGTAGCTGGTCCTTCTGCTGCTGCAGAAAGCCTAATGTATCTGCTGACAACTGCAGAAAGATGTATTTCCTTCACGGTTTTTTGTTTGTTTGTTTGATTAATTTTTGTTTTAATACTTGTATGTTTAGAGACAATTCTGTTTTAATGCCTACTTAGTGTTGAAAAAAGAAAAGAAGGGCAACTTGCTTCACTTCCAAACAAAAAGAAAATTAAATGCACAATTTATTTATTTTTTTTAGTATTTCAAAGCAGCTCATTAAATACTGTGAAAAACAGCAATTAAAAGCACAAATACAAGCAAGCAATTACTTGTTGAGCATCACAAGAGCACCAGTCCTACACTCATTTATGTGGCAAGGTCTGGGACCGCCTACTGAAATCACTGCAACTGACAGAGGTTACCTGCCTGAAGCACAGTTTATGTGGAAATATTTCCAAGACCTGGGTGTTAATGCACGTATTTTCACAGAAGATGACATTTTTTCACCTATCTCAGGCTTGATTAAAAGCCAGCTGAAGTTGACAGGAAGGGTCCACCTGTCTGTAGAAGTCAAACCAAGTCCATCCATAGACCCCATCACCCTCAGGCGTTCAGTGCAGCACCAAGTAGCTGTTCTTTGCGTTGTCCTGTTCGGACAAATGTGTCTGATAGTGCTCGGGTAGAGCTATCTAGAGCCTGTAACCCAGTATAAATATTTCCACACTGCATCTAAATAACTAACACTGGGTCTGTGAAGTAGTGTAGTGAGGTCCTCTGCCTACAAATAGGCTGGCGCTGTGGGGGTGTTGTGGTGCGTAGAGAAAGTAGGGGACACCAAACCACTACTGAGTTGCTGCAGGGCCCTTCCTTTGAGAGGTGAAAGGGAAGAGGCTGCCCACCATGCCTGCATACAACTTCGACCCAAGTTTGTATTTTCAAAGGTAAATTGGGTATCTCTCCTATTAGGAAGCAATCTGCAATACACATTTGCCTTTACATTGATCTTTAAAGATCAGTATTTTCCCTTTTTCAGGTTGACACATATGTACAACTCCAGACAACCTCCCCTTCTTACAGACAAAACCCACACAACAAAAAACCACCACAACTCACAGTACCGTGCTGAAAACTTACCCTGAACTGAAGAAGCAAAAGTGCTAATAATTATGGTTGCTCAGTAGGTATAAAATAATTCATCCTCCTCCCCTCCCTCCAACACCCTCAAGAATTAAAAAGAAGCACAAACACCGCAGTGTAGTTTAGATGAAAATATTACTAGTTGAATTAAATATCTCGGATATTAAATTACTTCACTTGCCCTTTTTGTTAATTGACTATAAGGGAGATTTACTCAGTATGTGGCCAGGGCAGATTTCTGCTCAGACTTGTAATCTGGGTGGCTGTGAAAACCCTGTGTATACTTATATGTGTGTACACATAAATAAAGGTATAATAGGTATAATCCTATTGTGAAATCAGTGACTAAAAGTTCCAGGCCTTTGTGACTGACTAGCATCATGGATGATCTGAGGCACAAGAAGTGTCCCCAGTATTACCTGAGATGCTAAAAACCTGAAGTTATCCTAGCCACAACTGCATTACGTCGACAAGATTTAGAACATTTTTGAACTGGCCAGTGTTACTGCTGGAGTCTTCTTGTGGTGCTCGGCATGAGGGCGCAGTACAGCTAAGAGCAGTAAAGTTATCTGTGAGAGACCATGTCACAGGGTAGGGTAACAGCCTTCTCTTCTCTGGAGAAGGTGTTTGGGTGTATGACAACAAATCGGGGGCACGAGGATCATCGGACCCATTCATACAGGTCTGAACTTCCCTTGCCAGGGTCCCCAGACATCCAAGCTCTGTGGCGCTGCAAAGCATTTTGATAGGATGCTGTATGTGGCAGACCAGTTCAGGAAGCTGTTGTGCACCTAAAACTAAAAAGGAAGTATTGCTTGTGCTCATGGACAAGAATTCAGGGAAAAGGTTTTTTTTTTCCAGTAAGCAGAATACTCTGAAATACACTGTTGATGTGTCCATAATAACTATGTAATTCTCCTCCTAATAGCCTCAAAGGCCCCCAAATATATTTTGCAGTTATAATGGGAGATATGTGTCTATTTTGTGAAATGACTGACAATTTAAATAATTTTTTTAAATAGTCTCAAGTGTGGAAGTAAGTGACTGTATGGATCTGTGGAAATACACGTGTAGAAAAATAATGCCAAATTTTGAGAAATTAATGAAACAGTAATTTTACCAAATGACTGGATAAAACAATCATTTTGCAAAGTGACTGGAAATTTTAGTCATTTTAGAAATGACTCACTTTGCAATGTGAATAGAGCATACTTATATGTTTGCAAGTGAATTTAATGCCCAAGAAAATGAAGGACTACCAAGCAACCACTACTCCCTGGTTTCACTCCCCAGTACTCTGCAACTTCTCAGACCCTGGTCTAGTAATCCATCTGCCTCTTGACCTGAGCTGTCCCTTCTAGATTAACAGTAGGCTTGCTGGAGAGATGATTTTATGTTGCATGTTCACTAAACAGAAGTCTATTTCACTTTTGCTCCAAGCTAATGTAAGAGCAGATGTCTTAGAGCTGAGAGAGTGATATGGCTCTTCGGCTGTTTATGCTAATCTGACCCAAATGTATCTGCAGTTTGAAAAATAAGTAGTATGTCCAAATGCCACAAATTCTACAGCTAAATATGCAAACAATTACCAGGCTTGTGCGAATGTGTGGGTGTGCGAGCCTGTGGGTGTGCGTGTGCATGCCCACAGCAAATCCACACCCACATGGACTGCCATTAATCACTCTGGGATGTTTATTCCTGGCTTACAAGGATGCATTCAAAGAACAAATATTTGGTTTTGGAGTGCACTAAATGACATTAAAAAAAATGCAATAAATAGTGTTTCTTCAGGGAGGAGACCCTTGACAACTACACAATGGGTTTTCTCTGCTATGGTGTTAAATAGGCTTATTGGTAGAAACTACTGAAGATGACAGCCAAGTTGTAAACTGTGTGTGACAGGGACCATCTCTTCTTACACTTGTACACAACATGCAGAATCTAGCTTATGACCAGTGGCAGAGCCTTGGTTAAGGCCTTTTCCAGGAACAGGGACCTTTATTCTCCAGGCTTTTTCCACTTACCCTGTCTTCAGCCATGACACTAGCTTAGATCTCTTATGCCAGCTTGCTTAGTTCATCAACTGATGACATTAGGGAAAAAATATAGAACATGTGGTGATCACATGAAAGCATTTATACTAGAAGTTTTGATTCTGGCTAGCATGGTAGTGAAAATGAATATACATATCTGAAAATGAATATATGCATTGGCATCTACTGCACAGCTCTTCTGTAGCAGCCCAAAGAAGCTAGAAGCTATTAGTGGAGGAAAAAACCAAAAGGCTCAGCTATGCTCAGAGGTACCCCGCATCTTCCTTTGGATGCAGGGTATTAAGTTCTGCATTCCCCTAACTCCTCAGCAGTGCCCCTCCGCAACACATCTCTTTCTCAGTCTGCAGCTAGCAGGAAAGGGCTCATCAGAGCAGCATAGCTGCATATGGGAATAGGCCAACAGGAGCAATGAAAAGTAGCCAGAAGCAGTAATCTCTTTGGCTTGGAACAGTTGTAGCTGGAAGGAGATGTATGCCTGCCATCTTAGTCGCTTTTTGTTTTGTAATTACATAAGCCCAAACACCAGGAAAATGCAATTATTGCCTATACAGAAAGAGAGAATAATTAAAGAGAGTTGGTTATGCACGAAGAAGAAGATTTGAACAGAGTCTCAGATTTCTGAACCTTGTGTAATGTATGGTCCAGAATTCTATGGCTACGTTTCTCAAATGAGAGACGTTTCCCAACTGCCATGACAATATTTGGAAACCACCTGTGAAACATACACACGGACTGGCATAATTTCTTGGGTTTGCTGCATACCATTTCCAAAAATAAGGATCTTCAGACATGTGCACCTGGAGGACACTATATGCAGTAAAAAAAAAAAAAAGTAAAATACTCAGAAATACTTCTTTACCTCTAACCCTACCAAGACTTCTTTGGGGATGTAAAAATTCAGTAATACTGAACAGCTGCTAGGGTAACCCAAATACAATACCCAGAATCCTTTTTCTAGCCTGTTATTTTATAATTTATCAAAATCCTTAAGTGTTCCTTCACTTGGCTATTAAAAAATATTATTAAATGGAAGAAAGACTCTTCAGAAGACTGAGCTTTAATGCATTTCACAGAACACCCAGTCAGAGTGGAATGAAGGTGCAAAACTCCTGCCAAGGGCTCAGTGAACGGATAAAGTGTTAGAGGTGATGTGTGTTTTCAGAAGACATTAGACAGTATAATTTCAAAATTAGGACAGGACACTCCCCCCTTCTCAGTCTGAAGGCCAAGTGTTAAAGCATATGGGCACACTGCACCGGACAGACTGCATCCTTCAAGTCTTATGGTAAGATATTCAAGGGATGAAATGAATGGGAAAAGGCAGATGCTCGGCTTGGGGACCTTGAGGGCATATATTAAACCTGAAAGTTTCAGTTTAGTACACATGCTTCCCTTCTTTAAACACTAAATGCTAGCCTATGTCTGTCACAGTAGATCAGTTTATATTCTAACTTGTATACGTTTCAGAGTTCTTATGCATCTTGCTTAAAAGCAAGGGCACGAGTCCAAAACCAGGAGTCCATTCTCTGATACCGATAATATTAGCTAAAAGATGATGGAGCTAAACCCCATTTTAACCCTGATACATAAGGGAAATCAGAAACTCTAGAAAGGAATGTGCTCAAATCCATATTCTGTATTTGAAAATTGGGAAGACTGGTGAGGAAGGAGCAAAGCCAAAATCTAGATGTGAGTTTGGCAAATGGTACAAATCCCAGCTCAAACCACTTGGGAGCTTTGGACGCTCAAGTTCTGCTTCGAAATCTGCTGCTGTGCCTTGAGCACATCTTGAATCTGGGGTGGATAAATAAATCGTGACACCAAGAGAATAATTTTTTAACTTCTCTTATAATGCAGTGAGATTGTTTTTATATTCAGTCATTCTTAATACATGCCTTGCAGACAGGATTTACAGCTGTCTCTTTCTTGGAAACTCCTTTGGCTGGCCATTGCACTTGCTGTTTTCTCTCTAGCCAGCAGGGAATGCTGGTGTATGGAAGTAACTCTCCCTCTCTCTGTCGTATGCAAAAATGCCTCTTCCTCAGTTAGGAAAGCATGGAAAACATTCCCTGCACAATCTGGAATTTATTTGTTTCTGGAACAGCAGTGTTGAGACAAAATGCCAAACTGGCTTTCAAGTGCAGAGTATTCTCACCTTAGTCTACCCTGCTTTGCTAGGGTTTCTAGCAGTCTTAAAGTAGGATGTCCTATTTTTACAGCACTTGCTACTAAAGCCAAGAAGGATCTTCATGCTGCAGTCATAGAAAAACGAGCTTGTCTCCAAGCCGGAAGACACACTGATCTTTAAGTTGCCAGCCTCTATTCTTGAACATGTACATGGTCCAAAGATGTCTCAGAGCTTGACATGATGTGACAAAGCAAAGGTATTTATGTTCCATGATTATTTTCCCTTGTCAGCCCCAGTGAGGATAACATACAGATGTACTCTAAGACATTCAGTATTCTCAAGCGAGAAAGCCCTTTTGGCAGGCATCCTTACTTTTTCAATAAACATAAGGTTTTTCTAGGTTTTAATTTATAGCAGTGAAAGTTAGTATCTTTTCCATTCTGCAGCTGACGATACCGAAAGCTGGAAGTTAACAGTACCATAAAAAAACCCCTAAAACCTTGTTTCCAAAACCTGTATATATTCTTTATACTATTTGAATGAGGGGATATTTGGGAGCAGATTCTCCAACGTAACTGAGGTCCAAGATAATTTTTCATGGAGACATTCACCACTTCACACTCAAAAACTGCAATCCCAAGAAAAAAGTTGCTCCACACTTACTGTGGCCCTCAAGGGTACCAAATGGAAATGTCTGCCAAAGGAGAGTGGAAAGGAGGATGATACTGTGTTTGGGCTGCAGTTGCAAACCTGCTGGAAGTGAAAGGAGGTGGCACAGCTGTGGCAGAGAAATGCACAAGTTTTATCTGACTTGCCAGATCATAAATCTGCTGATCTTGAGGGTCATCCTCATTCTCTGACAACATTCACAAGCCTCTAGCAAGCACTGGCATAGGGATTGCTGCCAATATCTACAACAGCAAGGGCTACAGTTTGGCAGCTTGGCAAAGAGTGCAGCACAGCAGAGTTTCTGCCACCCCAGAGTTTTGTACCTCTGCCTCAGCTATGGGTACTCCAAATGCCCAAGGAGAAATCAACCAACTGAGTACTCAGGCTCTCAAGTCCTGCGTGAGAGATGCAATATCATGAGACAGGCAGATGTGGCTGCTACACAGGGCCATGTAACAGGGGAGGTGACAAATTGCGTGCTATCAGGAAGAAGGTGATGCAGTTGGAAGGAGAGAGCACATTGTCTCCTGGGACTCCTGAGCCAGCAGGAGTCACACATGCCAGCTGTAATGCCATGGGACCATTATTCATCTAATATATATGTATGGATACACACCTATACAAACCATATACTAGTTCTAGCCAGCGACTGAAGTACCACAGAGGCCAACCATCAGCTTGGTACAGAAGACACTGACTAGGATGGAGAGCTATTGGACAGAGATGTACACGGACAGAATGACACCTATCCACCTATCCATGGGGGCACATAAGAAAAACGTCAATTGCATGAGAGTTTTGACTCATATCTAACAGATTAAGTTCAGATAGATGAAGAAGATACTGCCTCTCCTTTCTCTTCTCTTTCAGTCTGTCATTGCCTGTGGTAGAAATGGCTGATCCACACCTCAACTGCTGTGGTTTAAGCAGCTGAAAACCCTCTGAGTTTAACCCACCAACATTTATGAATCAACAAGCTGTGCTCATTGTTGCTGTGCTGGACATGGTCCTGGGCAATTGTCTCAAGGTGGCCATGCTTGAGCAGAGAAATGGACCAGATGACCTCCAGCTGTGCTTGTTGATTCTCAGACCTACCCAGGTCTGAGAATCTGATGCTGTACACTGACCCATACATTGCCGAGTGGGAAAGGAGTCGCTTTAAGGGAGCCATTTCAACTGCCCCTCAGCAAGTCTGCAGATGACACCAAACTGGGAGGAATGGCTGATACACCAGAAAATTGTGCTGCCATCCAGAGGGACCTTGATAAGCTGGAGAAATGGGCTGGCAGATGACGGAGCCAGACTCTTTTCAGAGGTGCCCAGTGACAGGAGCAGAGGCAATGGGCGCAACCTGAAACACAGAACAGTCCATCTGAACATCAGGAAACAATTTTTTGATATGAGGGTGACCAAGCATTGGCCCAGAGCGGTGGTGGAGTCTCCTTTCCTGGAAATACTCAAAAGCCATCTGGACATGGTCCTGGGCAATTGTCTCAAGGTGGCCATGCTTGAGCAGAGAAATGGACCAGATAACCTCTAAAGGTCCCTGCCCACCTCAGCCATTATGTGATTCTGTGATCCCGCACTGCATCACATATTTTGCAAAATGCATTCTGGGTGTTATTTTACTGAAGCATTGGCCCTAACAACTCAGTATGCTCCAAATATACCACAGCTGAATGAAATGTCATGAAAGATACTCTCCAGTGCCACTCACAAGCTGACAACACATAGGAACATTTTAGGCTGGTGTTGAATGATAGGTAGCAGTTGCTGCTCCAGGTGAGGACCTCTCTCTTTCTCTCCATAGGTAAAGGAAGCAGACCTATGATGAACATCCTACCTTCTCCACTGCTGATGACCAGATATCAGGCCAAGTATAAAGGCCATCTGCTGATGACAAAATATGAAGGCCAAGTGCAAGATCCTGCACCTGTGTTGGGGCAATCCCTGATATCCGTACAGACCGAGCGATGAATTGATTGAGAGCAGCCTTGTAGAGAAGGACTTGGGCACACTGGTGGATGCAAAATTGGACGTGAGCCAGGAATGTGTGTTTGCAGCCCAAAAATCCTGGGCTGCATCAAAAGAAATGTGGCCAGCAGGTTGAGGTAGGTGATTCTCCCCCTTTACTCTGCTTGCATGAGACCCCGCTGGAGTACTGCGTCCAGCTCTGAGGTCCCCAGCACAAGACAGACATGGACCTGCTAGGGCATTTCCAGAGGAGAGCCACAAAAACGGTCAGAGGGTTGTTCAGCCTGGAGAAGAGTAGTCTTTGGCAGACCTTATTGTGGCCTTTCAATTGATAAAGAGAGCTTATAAGAAAGACAGAGAGAGACTTTTTATGAGGGTGTGCAGTGACAAGACAAGGGGCAATGTTTTTAAACTGAAAGAGGGTAGGTTTAGATTGGACATAAGGAAGAATTTTTTTTTATGTTGAGGGTGGTGAGACACTGGAACTGGTTGCCCAGAGAAGTCATGGATGCTCTGTTATTGGAAGTGTTCAAGGCCAGGTTGGATGGGGCTTTGAGGAACTTGACCCAGTGAAAGATGTCCCTGACCATGACAGGGGGGGTTGAACTAAGTGATCTTTAAAGGTCCCTTCCGACTCAAACCATTCTGTGATTCTGTGATTCTGTCTCCATGATATCAAAAATTTTACTCTGTGACCAAATAGCTGTAACAATGATAACTCAACCAGTTTCACTATTAGCTAAGCATCTTGCTGTTGGTTTCAGGGCTGGCTTTGCTTTTGCTGAAACTCCTCACATTATCTGGGCAGGAAGCCAAACAGCTTTGAAAGATCAGTTTATGACAAGACAGAGTTATTTATCAGCTTTGTAATGCAGGGCACCAGGGTACACACTGTCCTGATGTTTCACTCCCTGCGCTGTTTCCCCTCTGAGCCTCCATCCTGTCCCTGGGACTTCTGGAGCACCTTCCCTGACACCGCCATGGGGGACTGACTTCCCTACATGCAGGCTGCCTTCCTCTCTTTTTGCAGACTGCCCACAAAGAAGGGCAGATCTGTAAGTGGTAGGTATGAAGGTTTCACAGGAACTAAGGCTGGACTTGCTCCTGCCACAGAGAAGCCCCTGAATCAAAAGCAAAAAAAAAGAAAGTGGAGTTTTTTTGGTGTTATGGGTTTGTTTTTTTTTTAATAGTGGTTGTTTTGGGTTTTTTTGGGTTTTTTTGGTTTTTTTTTTTTTTTAAATTTCTCTGAATAGGCCACATTTGCACAGACAAGCAATGACGCAGAAAGAATATAACGATTACTACTGCATATTGCTGTTTTTAAACACTAAGCTCCTATCCTGATGGAGGCAACTAGGCAGAGATAAGGCTAAAGAGCAGTTCCTGTGGAACTGCAGTCTTAATTTTTATAATAGGATACTGTGGAAAGCAGTGTTATTTTTAGAGACCTAGTTTATCTGGGAAAGTTCATCTTGCAGCTGAAATATTACTTTCAAGATCCATACACATGGATTTTTTTATGAATGGTTCTTAAGGGATACTTTTTGTTTCCAAGCCAGTGCTTGGTGACATTTAAAATTATAATAGCAGCATTATGAGGAATAACCTGGTCCAAGAACCCTTTGGATCCATGAACACACGTAGCAGATGTGTAGCATCTGCATGTAGTAATAGGTCTTCAGTTCACCACTGTGTGGGGCTCTGCAAAAAATCTCATGGACAAAGCTGCATGGGGGCATAATATCCACATTACTTGGGCTGCTTGGGCTGCTCCTTGGCTGTTTCATGTCCTCACTGCACAGACAGGAGTCATTTTCCACACTTGTGGAGACAGTTTCTCTCAAAGATCACAGACCTACGTGGTACAGCTAAAATTTTGCAGCACCTTTGCACCCTGACACTCCCCTGCCCTCAGAAGCATGTACTTTATCCAACAGTTAAGTATTGCTGGTCCCCAGAGTCTGTTTCTCAGTGGGAAACACATGAAAAGTTCAGTATTTTTTACGCCAGGTAGTCAGCCTACAGAATGATCTGCACACATCCATCAGGACCATGGCCGAGTGCCTCGTGTGTAGTTTCCAACAGAAAGACTCTCCCTATATCTTTTTTCTCTTTCCTTCTTTTTTCTCTGTTTACTTTCCAGGAATTGTCTGAAGTGTTTCCAGTCTGACTTTACCCAGCTTTCAGTTCTGATCTGACCTTCTTTCTTTCTTCTTCTTGTTTTTTTTTTTTTTGTTTTTTTTGTTTTTTCCCCTCATGGGCAGCCTCACTTGAACCTCCCGGCAGCTTAATGGCTAAGTCGGCTGACTTGCAGCATCCCCGGGGAGTTGATTCAGTCAGCTTCTGTCTGTGGGTCTCTTCAAAGAGCTCCAGCTCAGAGCTGCAGCAAACTGGCAGCTTGCTCTGCTTCTAAATGCGTAGCCAAACAAACTGAATGTCAGCACAGAAGAGATGGTAGGGTGGTGAGCAAAGGACTGGATTTGTGAGGGAAATGGTGCGAGGGAGGGGCAGAGTCTTGAAAAATATCCCAGCCCAATCCATAGATATATTGTGGGGAGCAACCAGAGGTGGAGAGAGCAATCTGCAAGGTACTGAGATTTTCTGAATTGTATTACAAAATGGAGGAACTTAAAAATTTTCTTTCTGGATTACTTGAAATGTGTCATTTTCAAGGGAGGTGATTCTGCCTCTCTACTACATTCTCATGAGATCCCACCTGGTATACTGTGTCCAGCTCTGGAGCCCCCAACATAAGAAGGACATGGACCTGTTGGAGCAGGTCCAGAGGAATGCTACAAAAATGATCAGAGGGCTGGAACACCTCTGCTATCAGGACAGGTTGAGAGAATTGGGATTGTTCAGCCTGGAGAAGAGCAGGCTCCAGGGAAACCTTATAGCAGCCTTCCAGTACCTGAAAGGGGCCTACAGGAAAGATGGGGAGGGACTTTTGGTGATAGGACAAGGGGTAATGGCTTCAAACTGGAAGAGGGTAGATTTAGATTAGATCTCAGGAAGAAATTTTTCACTATGAGGGCGGTGAGACACTGGAACAGGTTGCCCAGGGAAGTTGTGGATGCCCCATCCCTGTAGGTCTTCAAGACCAGGCTGGATGAGGCTTTGAGCAGCCGGGTCTAGCGGGAGGTGTCGTTGCTCATAGCAGGAGGGTTGGAACTAGATGATCTTTAAGGTCCCTTCCAACCTAAGCCATTCTATGATTCTGTCATTCTATGATTTTGCTTTGGTATGTTTATCCCTTTAAACCTCTCCTTCCCTTGTTTTTAATGAAATATGTCTTGATTTTTTTTTAAAGGTCATCTTGGAGTAAAAGAAAGTTTCATTGCAGGATTGATGAAAAACAACATTCCAGCTTTCCATAAGCAATGCATTTTCATTTTTAAAAGTGCTGAATTACTTTTCTTGATATTTTCAAAATCCTTCCCTCATTACTTTTGCTGGGACTGATTCCTAAATTTAATTGGACTCACGAACAGTTTTAATTTTCAAAATCTCTATTTGTCAATGGATTTACTATCTGTTGAACACAGAAGCTGTATGATGCCAAAAGACCCTGTAGAAGAGCAGTCTCATGGCAAAGCATTGTGCCGGAAATCCTGAGGCCTGGGTACAGCTTCTGACTCTGCCAACTGACTTCATGTTGGCCTTTTCCCAAGGCCAAACTCTTAAAGGTATTTTGGCAGTTTTTTTCTTTTTTTTTTAAAAAGGTACCAAAATAAGCTAGGCAACTAATACGCACACTGACATCATTTCCTGGTAATTACAGCTACTGAAAACCTTAGGATGATGTAGGATGATATAGCTTCCCTTGTGCTTCTTCGCTGTGTTGTCTTATGCTATATTCAGTGTGCAAAACCGTGCAAACTGATCACCCAGGGGGTCTGCTGGACTCTGAATCCGGCACCCAGATCAACAAGAGGCAATTCTAAGAGGTCCCTGATCAGCTCATTACAATTAGTTGCTATATGGCAAACTGTCAACCCAGCATACTAATTAAGAAGATAGCACAGGAACCACATTGAGCTGTGGAAGGTATTACATAATTCAGAAATGTTTTGGGGAAATGAATCCAAATCAGAGCTAAAGAGAGGCCAAAACACTAGAGCGAGGTTTCTGTGAGCCTCTCTGGGTTGGGATCTGCTCGGGAGAGCACTGGCAATCTTCATTCCGGCCAAATTCTCCTCCTTTTCCCTGAGACACCATGTTCCTGGGTCACCCTGTGGCACAAGTAATTAACCCATCAGAACAATTTCTTATATCCAGATAGTTCTGGGATTGTTTTTTTATGCCCCAAATATTAAAGATTGTGGTTGCTCTGAGGGAAGGCGCTTTTGCTGTTACTGTACAGGTGGGGAAGGTGAGAGACATTTGTCCAGGATCACACTCAGCAGCAGTACAGGGAAGAGACTGTCACGATATATTGAATTTTCTCTTTTCTGATCCTGCAGTTTGGGCCCTGGTGATATTCCACACATTCGTAACAGGCTTTGAGCTCCTCAGAGCAGGAATGGCCCTGTTGGTATGCTCCCATTGCAATCAGAGATACAACCAGAGGTACAGACACATCCAAGCTATCCTATGGCTGTTCCACTCACTGCTGCAAGCAGAGTGGCAGCAGCATGGAGTTCAGGGAGTACTAACTGCAAAGCTAGGAAGTGCTGGGTCTCAGACAAGGTCTCAAATTTAGCTTAAAGTTAGCTCTGATGCTGCAATCACATCTCTAGATTACACCTTAGACATAACTGTATGCACTTCACTGACACCCTGAGCTGTGTAAAGCATTATACACACATATATATCACTATACCCATACACTACCTTATATACAGATTGCATGAATCTGAAGTGACAGTCTGACTTTTGCATTGGTATTGCCTCCTTTACAGTATCTGGGAATTATAAATTAAAGGATATGAAGAAATTAATATGGCTGAACTCTGGACAGCTGGACTTTCCAGAGCTGACAAAATGCATACTCTCTTTATGCAAAACTCCCTTGTTGAATCAGTTACACTTACTTATAAATTATCTTTTTTGTTAAAACCTCTTGATATTTTTTGTTCAATGATAGTACCCAAGACAGTAAAAGTTCCCATCTTTGTAAAGGAAATCACATCCTTCTTAAAGCAGGAACTTGAATGTGAGTCTCCTGCATCTCAGGGGGATGATGCACCAGTTTCTGCCCGTCTCTGAGAGAAATGGGAACCAGAGAGAGGTGACACCCAGGGAGGCCCTGTCCCAGAGGAACAACACGGCAGTGTCGTGCGTTGCCGTCAGTCTCTGCACCCAGCTCCTCTGTTGGGCTGAGAAAGGGCCTTCCCTGCACCTGCCGCCCACGGCCACCAGCCAGCTGCCGAACCTGCTGCCGGTAACGCCATGCTTCCGAAAGGCCCTGGGTCTGAGATCCAGCAGGGCAATGCTTGTAGCTACCGCGATCGCCAGTGAGAACCTGCCATTACAGCCTCTCCTGTGAGAAGACCTGTCTTCCCTTCCTCCCTCCCCTGTCACAAGGCTCATGCCAGGGAAGGGAGTAACCCAGAGATGCTCGTGCCATATCTGCCAGGGCAGATCTCGCTCTCTAGAGCGGAAATCCTTCCCTGGACTTGGCGGAATCTTCCCCATTAACGTCACTGCCGATGATAAATTACAGTGAAAGACCATGTTTGTGGTAAGTCAGTATTTTGTCAAGCAAAGCACCTTTTGCTGAGAAATTCTCTACCCACTATCACCTTGTCGCTGCCCAGCCCCTCAGTCCGCTGGCTCTGCGGAGGCAGGGACAGGTATGAAGCGAATTCCCTCCTCTGCTCCCATTGCAACCCCAGCCTGAGGGCTACTGTATGGGTGCACACAGCCGCATCCTTCTCCAGCACAGAATAGGGGGATATTTCAGCAGAGAAGCTTATGGAGGTGCAATTGCCTCCATGGCACCTGAGCCTTCACCAACTTTTTTCTCTTCGTCCTTTACAAGGTGCCCATGCAAAACACTAAGTTCCCATGTAAAAAGATCTGAAGATACGAATTTTTAAGCTACAAAGCATTTAAGAAAGGATCCTTGCAGGACATATCGTGCATATACAGTTGAGTGCTAGGGTGCTTGAGAAGAGGAGGAGTTCATAAAATAAATGTCTTTGTGAACAGTCCCTGTGAAATCATCACCCATAAGAAACCCTCCTGAATCAGACACTTGTACAGATACTTGCTCTCTTCGCTGTCACTGCATCTATTTGACTGGTTGTGTAAATATGGAGATTAATTCAGATTTCAGGCTGTTAGCTTTTCACAGCAGTCAATTCTCTCTGAAAATATTCGCAAACTCTCTTCTCATAAAATGAACATAACAAATGAAGCATCTGTACTCCAACAGAGGAGCGGAACACACTGTCTTACAAAGTGCAGTTTTAAAGTCCAAATAGAACTCAGAGAAAAGTATAAGTAGCAATAAAGGGCTATGAATGCTAAAGAATCATCTGCACATGAACAATAAAAATAAGCAAGTACTGCTCCTTTTGGAAATGAGAGGTGCAAGCCTGAGGGTTGTTTGTGCATTAACTTGTCATAGTGGCTTTACAAGTGTGTGCCTGCCTGTTCATTCATGGATGCAGCATGATCAGTGTGCTTTCCACAGCAGACTCTGTACTGCAAGAAAGAAATACAAGTCTCAGATAAGTAGTATTATATGGACGCAAAACACCCATCAAAAAACTGTGGGAACTTTGGTGTCTTTATAAAACATATTTTGATGGGGAAAGACATGTATAACAACAAAGCAGTCTTACTGGTAACAGTATTTAACATTTCTCCTAGTTCCATTAACATTTTAATTCTTACAGGAAGAAACGCTGGCAAAGTTCATTTGGTTTTAATTAGAGGGGTGAAGTAATAGGTGACTAGGGTTTGCAAGTCAGTCAAGTTGTTTTGAGAAACTAGTTTACAGAATTCTCTTTTTAATGATTTGTTCTCTTAAAAAAAAAAAAAAAGAAAATCTTCTTAAGATATATTCCCTAGCTTAAATGAGGCTTGTAGTAAATATTAGGGAAGAAAGTGGAAATTCAGGCATACTAGAAATAGAAATTTTTAAATTGGTTTTCCCTGTCTCAAGTTTACATTCAAGCTTTATGATCTCTTCCCAATGTATGTCTTCAGAGCCTATTACCACAGTATGCTCTTCTCAAATACAGGCCTGTTAAACCAACAGGGAAGACAGGCAGTCACCCACTTTATGATTTTCCTTAGTGTGGTTTTTCATGCTGTGTGAGCTCAGAGCTGGGTTTGAAGAAGAGAGTTTGTTTTGCTGTTTGGGACCTATTTGCCTGAGTGACAAAAAAGCCAGAAGAAATTTGGATTCATTGCAATGGTCACAGAGAAGGCCATAAAGTGATTTTTACGAGGGTTCAACTCTTGGTCAGTGAGATTCGTGTTTGCATATGTATCACCACGCCGTGGGGGTCCTGCAGCAGGTGTTCTGTGGGGAAACGCTCGGCACCGCAATGGCACCTGTGCCCATAAAGTCATCACCTACCACCCAGGATGGGCGCAGAAGCCCCGCGGGTTGCGAAGGCACCGCTGCACGGTCAGGGGTTGGGCTCCTCCGAGGGACGAGCTGGTTGGGAAGGATTAATGGGAGAACTACACTCTCCCCTTCTCGGGGCAACAACTGCCAGCCACACGCTTCTCTCCTCACCCCTGCCAGCCCCGCTCCGAGACAATAGACAGATTTGGCTGCAGCTGGCTGGCGAGCTGACATAAAACTGAACACCTGTGGACCAAATATGCACAGCTGCAGCGTGCCAGGGCTGAACTATCCATTGTGCAAGCCCTGCACGTGCCGCCTGTGAGCGCCTGTGAAATGACGCAAGTTCAAAGACAGAGCCATTGGGGGTGGGGGAAAGAGAGGTTCCTCCGGAACCTGGTTAACTGCTTTTACTCAAGTGCCCCCAAAAGTCTTCTTGCGGCAGAAGGCATTTCTTAGAGCTGCGCAATGTATGGATGAATCCACTTGGAACACTAATCAGACTATATGCCTGAAGAATTAAACGTCCACTGAGGACACACTTGGTCATGGCTTGCAGTGTTGTTGCATTCAGTTTTTGTGTTATCTCTGTGATCCACAGAGAGTGATTCACAAGAACAATTAATTCATGTAATGGCCTATTCTAGTACTCATCAGGTACAGAAAATACCTAAGGGGTCACTGAGTTGCTTCTTTGTGAATTAATTTCTGTACTGTACTCTGAATAAGTAAAATAACATATACCTGTTATTAGCCACAGCAAGTGAGTGCAATGCAGAACCTTATGGGCAGATACTTCATGGAGCTGCTTTTGTTCATGAAACATATAGATCTGTTTAGACTATTCTTCCTACCCAAGATTACACAAGCTTCAGCAAATTAAGAAGTAGCCTTTTCCAAATTTGGAATACTAAATTGTTACAATCTTTTATCATTAATAGGGTATGATTACTTGACTAAAATTTATTTAAAGCTGCTCTGAGAAACCACCATCATCCAGAAATCCCCCTTGGAGATTTCAGCTCAGGCAGAACATTGGGGGATGAGCTCTTGAATTAAGAAATGAGGATAGCAGCGGCTGCATGCTGAAAATTTAAACCCAACATATTTGTACCCTGAAAATAGATGTGTGGTCCAGCCTGAATGGCTAAGCACTCTGGCCTCAGAGCTTCTTTTAATTGCAGGTGAAGGCCCATTCAGAAACTCCTTCACCCACGTTACCACGTCTGCCAACAAGATAGGTGCACATTATGCCTGATTGCTTCTAGAGACGTGCTCAGTGTTCCTAGTTCTTCTGAAGAGTCCTTAGGAAAGAGGACAGTCAAAACAGGTCATGATGTCCCAAACAGTTTGTCCTGTCAGCCTTTGTACTTAGGGATGCTTGGAAATACCCAGGGAATAGATTGGAGGCCTTCCATTATTCCAAGGTATCCTGTGATCTCTTGCTGGGTATGTGAGAAGTCAGGGGCTCTTAGGCCCCAGGAAAACAGAGACAAGGCATGGGATAAATGGATTGTCTTGATGACTACATATGTCCCATGAACATCGACTGGACACTGCAGAACTGTCTGGTTTCATGCCGTTACTTCAGATTCTTAAAGAAGTTGTGTGGACTAGCTGATTGCTCCATGGCAGAAGCACGAGCAAAGGTACACTTTTTTCCTGGTTGGAAATTGACTGTGGGACTTCTAAATTTATAAGTTAGTATGAAAATGAAAAAAAAAAAATTGAGGCGTTTGTTTCTTTTTTTTTAAATTTTTTTTGGGGGGGATAAAATGGCTGTAAAGCTGTTTTTCACGGTGAAAGTTTTATATATTTAAACCAAAAGAAATTTTTAACTTGAATTTAACATGACAAAGTGCTTTGAAGTGTCTGTGTTTATTATGTACTCTGCATGGCAGTGTGGGATTTCTGGCTTCTGGGAAGACGGCACTTCTAAAAACCAGATGCCCCTTGTCCCACAAACCAGTCACCAGCGTAACGAAAATCACTATTCAGCCAATGTACCCTACACTGATATGAGTGAAACCTCTAAAATGCCAGTTTATGGGAGCTATTAAAAGGGTGTTGATTTCTTTACGCTTACTGGGAAATGGACGGAGGCCACCAAACTCATTTCACAAAGGCTGCTACAAATCCTCCAGTCAGTAAAAACTTTCAGTCATCCATGGCTGGATTTGAACTGGCAACCCATATGTAAAAGCTGCTGTATCCCTTCATCACTCAACTCCTCTCTCCTCAGTTTTTACGGTCAGCAGGTGTGTGTGTAGGAGAGACTGTGGTCTCTCATTTCATTTGTTTCTCCTGATTTATTATATAATATCAGTTAGGCAGGCTTCATAAAGTCGGAGGCCAGGAGGGACAACTAGATCATCTGCTCTGACCTCCTGTGTAGCACAGCCATTACGTTTGACCCGGACACCAGTATATTAAGCTTCAAGACTACAGTGAGACTACAGCACTTTCAGTACACAGTGGATTAAGCTATGTTCCACAGATGGAAAACACGAGAGATGAAAAGTCATTGCTGCACAAGACCTCTGCAGTCTCAAAGAAGAAGAGAGTTGAGAGAAGTTCAACTGATACCAGCAGAAAAACCCAACTCTGTCATGTAGAAAGAGGGGAAAGTCCCCCAAAACAACAAAGCAGGAAAATCAAAAGTGAGAGCAAAACAGCAGCCAGAAACTTCTGCCAACCTGATTTGCGGGAAAATCCTATCTTAAGTCCAGATACGGTGATCAGCAGAGCCCTGGATGAGAATGAAGAGCAGCAGGAATACAGGAAATAGAACTCTCTGCCATCACAAGATCACTCTTCTCTTTCCCTCTCCCTTCAAGCTCTGAGGAAAGCCAAAGGAAAAAAAAAAAAAGGAAAAAAAAAAAAGGAAAAAGCTGCCTTGCATGGCTAATTGCCTTTTATAAAGGTTTATAAGGGCACCCAGAGACATTGGGCATGTGATGCTGAGAAATAATGAGTGTAATGTCATTTGAAGATGAGAAGCTAATGCGTGGGGAAAACCAGTCCTCGGAACAAGCCATGATGCTGGGGCAGCTCTCACGAGCCCTGACTTTCCTGACTAGGAATCAACTGACTAACAAGGATCATTCATGGAATTAACTTACTGTCAGAGGGGAGGGGGAGGAAATAATAGTTTTGTTTTGTTAGTGTTATTCCATCAGGGTAAAAGTGTCACTGGAGAAAAGCCAGTCCAAGCTCCATAGTTTTTAACAAACTAAGAATAGGACAAGACACAAGCATTGCAAGGAAATATAAAGATTAAAGTAATATTTGGTGGATTTTAGCATCTTGTTTCTTTCAACCATGTAAAAGTTTTAGGGAGAAAGCACACAAACAGTGTGTCTCCTGGTGTTATTAGGTGAAATATTAGGGGTATTTAACAGATCAAAATTCTCAGCAATCATCTTCCTGCTGACTTTGTTCTTCCATTTTCATATTAAAAGGTCAGGTGCCCCAGCAGCACTGTCTATTGCTGCCAAACAGCACAGTGTGACTTCACTTGGGCAGCTAATTTTACTGATTTTCATGGGATTTCTCAAGCAAGTAAAACTGAATGCATACTTAGGTATTTTTTCGGATTCAGATTAAGGCTTTGCCTTTGCAGAGAGCAAGAGAGAGTCTGTCTGTCTTACCTTTGCATTTGCCTTGTGCTTCTTTCAGTTTACCCAAGTCATACTAATGAATCTGAATCAAGGGGGACTTCAAGAAGTGAAACCATGGTTCATGGGGTGTATTGGGGAAGTATATTCAGAGGAGTGAAGAGTATAATGCTGGGTGGCTGGTTCATGCAGGTCTCTGAACAGTCACGTACTAAAGAGGCAAGTCCCACCGATCAGTATGTCCACTACTAGCCCTGAATAATTTTTCCTCTGATATTTCCAAGTTTCCCCTTCTGGCCATTTTCTGAGTATCATAGATATAAGGAACAGAACTATCTCCTGTCATTATCTATCTAACATATTTATCTTTGGCTGCATTAACTTCAGAGAAAATACACTCCTGTGGATGCCATCATCAACTAACTCTTGTATGCTGAATGACTACAAGGGAAAAAAACCCCTTACTATTAAAAAAGAAAGGAAAAAAAAAAAAGGAAAGAAAAGCAACAAGAACACCAGAAAATGCTGGCATAAACTGAAGATTTTACAAGGTTCTGGATATAAGTATAAACCCAAGTTTTCCTGTGTAATGATGTTATGTGCACATACAATGTGATTTGTATAGCCCCTTTCACACCAAGCTCTCTCTTAATATTTTTCTATGTACCACAGAGACTTTGGGGTCCCCCCATAAGCAATGGGAGGGAGGGAAAAATTAAGAGAGCTGTGGGGAGAGACTGGAAGGGAAAACAAGAAATGCTGAAAGTTGTTTTAAAAAGCTAAAAGAGAGAAGGACACAAAGTGCTGGAAAAAGTGTCTAGAAGGAAAAAGTGTAGAAATGGAAAGGAAGGAGGAAATTCAGCAAAATATGTATAAGTCAGAGACCAACAAGTCAGGTTTTCAGCCAGGGTAAGCCAGTCAAGCTCCACTAGAGTGAGTGGTGCTGAAACGACTTCTAGCAATTGAAGCTCTATCCTATTTGTTATATTAAAGAAATAAAGAACAGCAAATTTACTTTATAGAGAAGCTAGAATTCATGAATTAAATGTGATTTAGCTGCCTCCCAGAAAAAAATGAGCAAGAATCCTCCTAAGGCCTACTGTTCTATATTCTATTCTATATTCTATTTATTCTATAAATGCTATTCAATTAGACTTGCTATATTTTAGAAAGCTTGGTATTCATACACTCAGGGTGGATACTGAGGGTGCCCAAGAAGATCCAAATGTGAAGCCTGGGATTCTGGATGCGTCCAAGTACAGCAGGGAGCATCTGGAGGCAGACTGGGATTTGGCCACTGCATCTACACGTTCAACACAGGTCACCCAACCTTTTCAAAGCCTTCATGTTTGAATTGCACAGTCCTTGAGTTTATCACAGCAGGCAGAGAAGGCAGCAACACATGCAGTAAATCACAGCCTCTTGTTAACAATTGCCATGCCAGTCCATTAGAAAGTTTTAGAGAGCTGCTAGCTCAGCTTTGGAGGACAGGTCTATTTGATTTGACACAAAACAAATCATAAATCAAACAGAACAACCCCCCATAATTAAGTCTCATGTAAGGCTGCCCTTCTTGAAAAGCTGGAATAGTCAAGGCTAAAGCCAGCCATGTCTTTTGGGGTGGTGGGGAGGACTCCAGAGTCCCCCTCCCACAGGCAATCTCTCCTTGCTGCACTGTGGCAGTCCTCCACACATCTGGAAATGCTCTGAAGTTCAGAGGAAGCTCAAGAGGAACAATGTGCAGGGCTCCTTCTCACAGCCTAGGGAGCTCTGCCAGGGACCAAGTTCAAGACCTGAACAATGCCCTGCTTGGCTAGTTGTTGGGATAGAAAAATTAATTTACAGCTGAATTGTGGAGGAAGGACCAAATTCCAAGGACCACTGAAATCTCTGGAAGCTTGGCTGAAAAATTAGTAGTGCTGCTGCTGCAGCAGCTGAGATTTCCACTCGTTGCAAACAATGGCAAAACTTGATGGCCACGTACACAGGTTGTCCAAAGTGACCTGCACATCACACTGTAATCTGTCACTGTGGGCACCAACTGGGAATGAAATGGTGCATCTTTTGCACCATGACTACAGTTAAGGTTAGGTCTCCTTGCCAATCTAAGTGGTGGGTGCTTAAAATAAAGAAAACACTGCAATCTTGGAGCTGCAGTGCGTTATGTCTTATTGTAACACATAGAAATGCTTCTTCGTATTAAACGTGAGAATGGTTGCAAGCAGGTCTTTTCCTGGAGGCTGCGTGCAAATTCTCCAGCTCCTGGAGAAGAGCCAGTATTTCTCCCAGGCCAGCAGGAGTGCCTGGTGCTACCACGTACCACATCTACATTTCAGTATCTTGCTGATTCCTCCATGTCAGTACATTGAGACAATAGAAGGATTGCTGAATTGTTATACTCAGGAAAAAATCTGCACCAATCTGGAGTGAGGGGAACCATCCAGAACTGGTTTTAGTAGTTCTGAAGTAGAATGTGACACCCAGCCCTCCACACTGAGACTGTGGCCACTGTGATGTGAAGCACAGGGAGCAAGGGAAGGGAAAGATGTTGAAGAGACTTCCCTAAAGCAAGGGGAGATGTTAATAGTTTCCCAGGGGAAGACAAGAACTGTTTCACAACAGAAAAAGTCCCTGGAATTTTAGAAAAGCGCAATACAGATCACAGGCGTATTTATACTGCATCCAGCGAATATTTCTGAAGAATTTTCAAAACCTTCATTTCACATTTATACACAGATTGTCTATTATCTTAGAGAAGATGCACTTTTTGGCAATAAAATACAGTGCAATAAATGTTGCAAATTTAGTTTGACTTCCCATGTTTTGGGATAAAATGAAAGGTTTTGAATGTGCCAGAGGTAAAAAACCCCAACGCATTCTTGTCTCTGAGTGCATGGCTACTAAAAATAGATCCTGACTACTTGCCTCATTCATTGCTCTCAAAAGGTGGGGGGCTGAGCACACAGCCATCACTGGCAAAAGGTGTGCCAAGCCCGTTCAAAGGAAGTGGCTTGTGAAATAAACTTTACAGCTAAAAAGCTAAAAATAAATCTTCAGTTCTTCTCAAGTGTCTGGGTTAATATTGTCTCTGTTATTCTTCTTATTCTGATGATTCTTCCTGTTATTTGTATATCTGAGCCAATGTTTCCAGGCAATTCATGAAGTTACTCGGAAAGACCAAGTGGGACATGAGGTATTATAAACTGTAATTTTGATTCTTAGTTATACTACAGCTTCATTTACAACCAATTTTAAAATGTCTGTGCATTCAGAGAGGTACAAAAGGGCTTTTTTTGTAACAGTATCAGAGGTTTTCTACATGTATTGTGATACTATTATTAATTTAATTATAATATCTCTAATCAAGTTTTGGGGCTTTACAAGAAGAACTCAATTCCTGGTAAAATTTCGCAAAAATCAAGGGAATAATAAAAAGAATTATTTTGACCATTCCTATTATTTTTAATATTTTTTCTACTACATGAAAGAAAACCTGTAGAGTGATATAGTGCAAATTAGGTTACTTAAAACAGGTTCTTTCTGAAATGTATATGCAGGAATGCTATCGACTTTTGCAGCCTCGTAAAAAAAGAGTTCTTAATGATAGCGAGTCACTTTTCACTATTTAATCATACTTCTCTCAGGGGAAGATATGATTATTAAAAGACTTTTCAGCATAAAGGAAAGGTATTTCTACTTCAGAAATGGTAGATTTTTTTAGGGGCAGTCTTTTAGTTAGTGCTGTAATTGCAAAGTTAATCTAAACAACTTTTCATTATCCATGAACCTCCCACACCTGGTTTCAGTTGACCAGAGTATCAGTTACTCACTTACCTTTCCTAACAATTGGGAAAAACATAGGAAAATAATGTTTAATATAATGATATGCATATATTCTTGTAAATAAAATAATTTCATGCCATGTAAGGTATTTTTCTACTTGAACACTGCACTAGTATTTTATTTTAAAACTTCACTACAGATTAAAAAAGGGAGATATTTGAAACTAATACTTCTGTTCAGTTTTCGTAAGCATTCTTTTATTTCTCTGCTATCTTCTGCTTCATTCTTTGACTTCACCCCCTGTTCTGTCTTTTCTTGGCTGTTGCAAATGTACATTCCCTTAACATGAGAATCTCTCTTAATGAAAGCTCATGACGATTTTTTCAAACTATTATTTCATAGGGATAGATCAGGTCCAAAAAGCATGCCTGTACATGTGGAGATTTTTGTTTCAAGACATACGAGGAGAGACGTCTTGTATTTGAAGGTAGTCATAGGCTGAATTGAGCTCACCCCATGTATTCCACTAATATTTCATTGTAAGGGATGACATCATTTAAAATGGGCTTTTGATACTGGGAGCAGGGCTGATTCAGAGCTTGCTGAAATCAGTAGGAGTCTCTCTAGTCACTGCAGTGAACTGTTGATCAAGTCCTTTAATGCCATCTGTAGAAGACAATTTCAAGGCATTCCTTTCATTTAAAAAACTCACAAATCCTCTGGTGAACAGCAAGGCTTGTAAGAAGCCTGCATATATCCAGTGGGGATGTCAGCCTACCTGCTCACTGCATGTTCCAAAGCCCTGCAAATCCCCCTCAATGTTTATTTGTCTAAGAAATATCATAATAGTCATTGTACCATTTTGACAGCTGGATGCAGAGACCCCTTGAGTCAATAAAGTATTGCTGATGTGCCAGAAAAGCCTTTGCTTCACTTTGACTTTTTATTCCTACCAAATTGCCATTCACATTTCAGCAAAATTAAATATCCTTCTTTTTAGGTGCCAGCAACTGATGGGAGCTGTAAAAGAAGTTAATTGAAAGCTATTGGCTACAATACTCAAACAAGATTAAAGAAAAAAAAAGAAAAAAAAAAAGAAAAGAAAAGGAAAGAAAAGAAGGGAAAAGTCGTGGTTTCCTAAAAGTCCTGTAGCTGTGACAGAGTTACTTAGGACTATAAAATATAAAACACTCATATTCTGTGGCATTGACTTTCTTTTTCCACTTAAATTACTCTTTTGACTTTATAGCAGTCTGTCGAAATTGCCGTTTATGTCAGGTGGCTCCTGATACTGTACAGCTCACTGTTCCTACTTTTCTCTTGCTCACGAGAACCAGTGCAGGGCCAGATACTGTCAGCCTTTACCCACAGCGAGAAAGCTCTTCCCTCCCAAGTATTCCTGTTTGTAGAACAGCTGAGGGATCCCTTTGGGAGAAAAGGAGTCAGGGCCAGGCCCAGAGCTGTGCACAATCTCTGCGGAAGCAGCAGGCAGAGGAGGAGGGAGATATGGGGCAGCCTGGGGGTGGGGGCTGCTGCTGGGGAGAGGTACATGTGGCTCCCACCAGCACTGGTGCTTCTGTCTGGCTCGCAGCATCTGGCATGGAGGGTGGAGGTGCTGGAGAAAAGCCATAGTGCTGTGGGGGGAAAAATGGGAAGCACATGGGAAGCAGGAGGGAGACGCTAAGTGGGGAGAAGGAAGAACAAAGCCCCTCTAGCCCTCTCCCAGCACACTGGGGGCTGCCCAGCTTGTAAGGTCCTACAGTTAGCAGCGTGTAGGTGGGCTGCTGCACCCTTGTGGGGCACCTCTGAAGCTGATTGTGCACAGCCAAGTCCAGGATCCAGCCCCCAACTCTGCAGCCCACTAGACCAAATGTTTTAACTCAGGAGAGCACGGTGTCCACCAGCAAAACTCTGCAAGATCATCTCCAAAGAAATCAATTTTACCAGGAAGAGTTTTGAACTACATGTGAGGAACATGGGCAGGGAAGACTGCAGAATGGGAAGGAAAAGCAGATGGGACTTAAATCTGTGCCTAGACCTATGAAGTTCTGCAGTATCTAGCAGTCGAGCAGCGTGTGACTGTTTCCAGGCCTCTCCATACCTTTGCTCTTTGCTGGTGTGCCCCATGGCCACAGAAGATGCTGGTGTTGATGGAGCCACCTCTTGCCTCTGTCCCATGCTTTTGCCCCAAACTTATAATTTAGTAATTTCTTGCTCTCTTTGTTCTACTCCACTGATCAAAAAACCCAGCTGGACTCAAGCCCTCCTTCTCCGCATGTACAAGACTGTGCATTTGGGTTTTCCCCATAAGGTCCACCGTACAGAGCCAGACTGATCTGTACAGGTCTCGCTACTCCTAGTCTGTCTTTGATGCTAGTCAGCATCAGAGTTTTCTGAGGAGAGCTCCAGAAACACTGCAGAAGGCAACTGTGCTCTGGGTTTTCTGTCCCATTCACTTCTCTAGTTCTGTCTGCAGAAATAAAGATTGTCCACAAACATATACTAAACCCTTCTTTGAACAGTGCTAAATTCTCACCTCAACAGGTTCCTGTGTCCATGAATCCCATAGTCTAATTACACACTCTGTGAGAAAGCATTTCCTTTTACCAGTTTTTAATATGCTGCTTTTTGGTTTCATTTTCTCCTTTTTGTATTATTTTTAGGCAGAATTCCACTTCAAGCAAATGACTTAAAATCCCCAAATCAGCTCTTCACTTACAATATATATACAGACTGAAGAATGATATCCCTCTTTCTCCTCTGAGGCTTTCTTGGGATTTTAAGCAGAAAGTCCAAAATTGAATTTTGGATTGTTCTGGCAGTGTCCTGTGTCTGCTGGGCTACTTGTGCTCATACAATCTGGACTATGTTAAGAGGGGTTTTTGTTTTTTTGGTTTTTTTTAAAATTCAGTACTTGGCTAACTGAACAGAGTAGAAACAGGTACCTGCCATGGGATGGACTGATCTCACTTCTAGCCACTTATCTGTAATACTTGAGTTTACACAAATACTGCAAATACTTGAGAATCTCTGGCCTCCATACACTGAAGACTCCTAGTTAGATTGGTGGTGAAAAAACACATGAACTTGCAAGTTTTGGATCGGAAACAGCCAAAGAAAAAAGCTTTTCACATACTGAGAGCTCTGATGATGTCAAGCCTCAAGTCACTCAGCATATGCAGCTCCAGCTGCAACAGCCCCGCGTTCACATGGCCAAGTAGCTGCCCAGAGGGGTTATTCCTTACTGCTGGCTCTTCCTGGTTTTGGGAAGCCATGTAGCACTGCTTTAGCCCTACTTTGAGCCTTGCATGGCCACATTTAGCTCCAACTGGTTGTCGCTGGAGCTGAAAGGCAGCAGCCCCTGGTTGCTTATCACTTCTGTCCGCCCCACCTTTTGCTAGGTTAGAAAATCGTAGGTGGAAGGAGATGACAAAGAACCTCTCTGCTGGCACTGGGCCACCCTGAGGGGGGTGGTTATGCTATCTTTCTGGCTGTGTTGAGCTGTCTGGGCTAGGTAAAGCAGCAGTAAAATCTACTCACTGAACAGATGCATGGTTTCAGAAATGTCACCTCCCTTCTCACTTCTCCTTTCCTATGTAGAACTGATAAAGTCAACCCAGTGGTTAGTAAACATTGTGACAGGCCCATAACTCAAAATGTATGGAGCTTGTACAATGGTTTCACAGCACAGTTAAGTTCCTTGTGAATGACATGGTAGCATTGCTCATGAAAAATATTATGAATACTCTGCATTCACTGTCATAAAAATAAATATACTGCGACTCTTCGAGCCAGTTGTGCTATGGTTACGTACTTTGCCATTATAATGTAAGAAATCTCTGTTGCCAGAACTGACGCTTGCTGCTGAAGGACTTTATAATCTGGCCATTGCAGAAATACTGATTTCCATTTGATGAGTATTCAGTCTGGTAGTTCGAGCTTTCTTTAGACTGGGCTGCTGTTAAGCAACTGTTGGGGTTTTTTTTGTTTGTTTTTAAGGAAGAATTAAAGCCTGGAAAATTTTCTTCCTGGTCACTACAAATTATTAGGCAAATCTGGTTCTGAATTCTGGGCATTGTGATCTCCAAAATCTCCCAAAGGACAGTACTATGTTACTGTGTGTAACATGGAGTGTTTGTTAAAACGTAATAGGTTTCATCAACAATAGTTACCAGAAGACCTCTAGTTTCAAGTAAGAATCATAGATGTTATGTTTCCAAGGAAGGACAGGGCAAAAAGATTTGCTAAATCTAAACTAAAACTTTCTCAGGTTTCCAAAAGAGCTTGTTACCATTTTAGCCATGATATAATCTGTTAAAACCCTATATTAAAGTATTCAGAGCACACCTCCATGAAACACCAATTGAAGTTAGCCAACTTAATACATAATTCTATTTAAAAATTATAATGAACATTTATCTAGCTGTATTCCTACAGCTTCCAAGACTCCAAGACTATTTGATATCCTTCTGGGATGTGCATTGAAATATGTCCAATATTACACTGAGTTAAGATGGATAAGCTTGTTACTGTAAAGTAAATTCAAGTGCAAACTTGCAGCAGTACCATAACTGTTGTGCACATGTGGCAGCTTGTTTAGCTGTCCATACCTCAAATTACTGCAGGTCTAATTCAGTGAAGGACTTTTCCAAAAAACAAACAAACATAAACTGCCTGATCCTTTATACAGAATCAGCAGCCACAATGGATTTGTAAAATGATCTAAACAGCTCGTTTACAAACAAACAAAAAGATCATACCTTAATTCAATGAAACTCCTTTCAAAGAACTTTGTTTTAAATAACAAGTTATGCTCATTCAAGTACACTGCTACCTACTTCCCTTTTTGACTCCAGCAAGGACAGGCCTAGGTCTGGATGGACTGCTCTTGGGATTATGAGAGACGAAAAAAAATCCTTTGTTTCAAGATGGGTTTCTTAAGAGACTGTGGAGGAAAGGGGGACAGGAAAGAGGAATTGACCATCTGTGACAATAGAAAAGAAAAGGTTTATATTATAAATCAAGGAGCAAGGGCTAGAGGAGATATATGTGGTCACCATGCCTGGTCCTAGACCACAGAGCACACATGATAAAGGGTATTACAGTGGGTGAAAGAACAGGGGAGAATAGAGGGACAGAGCATAAGGATCAGAACAGTAGCCAGGCAGATGATAGCGATAGGTACAGTCAATGGGAAGTAGAAATGATATTTTGTACAGAAAGGACAGGAAATATCTTGAAATGAAGAAACCAGAATATTTGGTGCAGGACATTAAACATATCATTGCAGGAACAATCCAAACCTGGTCAAACTATGGTTGGAATAGGGGCTGTGATCAAAACAGTTGCTGGAAGTACTTGTTCCACAAAAACACAATTAATGACAAAAGCCATGGGTAATGCTGTATATTAAGAGAGATATAACATGGATAAACGGAAACAAAACTGTGACTATCTAGTCACCATCATTTCAAATGGGAAAAAAAATTGGGCTACAGGCTGGAGCCACATTTTGGTATGAATAAACATATATATAATGCTAGCAGAGACAGAAATATTTTTGAGCATTGTACTATGTTGAGATACTGTAATTTTCCAGAAATACATTGGAGAACAAATTCTACCAATAATGTCAGAGACCAGAGGTTCCTGGCAGGGGTACCTGACAAGTATTTTTCACTGCTACTCTTGTGGAACCAACAGAAGATGTTATCTTAGATTTGGTTTTGGTGAGTACTTGAGGAAACCCTAGCCACACTATTCAGAGAAATAACCTTAGCTTGAATGCTCATGATTCAATCCACCTTAAACTTAGGAGACGAAAAACCAAAATAAAACTATAAATAAGGAAGGAAGAACTTCAGTGAGCTTAGGGAAACAGTGACACAGACTGGTGTGATTATTTCTAGGATTTGAATGTGGAGGAAACCTAGACTATCTTTGAATTAAGGTACACAAAGTTATCTGGAACTTTTGTCAGACTGGTGTTTGGAGAAGGATTTCACAGCTAACCCTATCTCAAAACAGGGTAGCAGAAATAATAAGAGATCCTCCTAATATGGAGAAAAGGATCCATCTTCAGAAAAAACCTGTCAAAGAAAAATTGCATCTTAGAACTGGAGAATTGTAGGGCTATTTTGAAAACTTCCCAGTTCACTTTGTTCAAAAAATTCAACTTCCTTAAGACAAATGGCAAAGGGTTCCTCACCCATATAAGGACAAAAGAGAAAAGGGAAAATAAGTACAAACCTTCTGTGCTTAAAAATAAACTACGTATACAATAAAACAGAACAAAAGCCTTGCCAATTTTTTCACTGAGTACAATGGCATCGGCCACAGTGACAAGAGCAGGAGAGGAAATGGAGCACAAATTCGGACAGTGTAAGGAACACGGAAGTATTTTCTAAATTTGCATCTTTGCTGTGTTTCTACCTCTCAGTGTGGTGTTTTGGATACAGGAATGGGTTAAAGTCCTCTCTTGGGCTGAGAGACAAGAAGTCTGGAGATATTTGAATCTCCCTGTTTTACTTGGACTGAATAGTACATTACCTGATAGAAAACACTTTTCTTCAGGTACAATGGCAGCACCATCCATTTGACATTAACTTTCAAGAGTGTACTAGAGTATGGATAAAAGGAGTGACCCAAAAGACCAGTTACTTAAAGAGAGTGCGGGGAGGAGAAGAAGCAGAGAAGAGATAGAGAAGCACATGAAGAGAGGCATGCACAGATACTGACGCTTGTTCTGTGGGGTTTTTGGAGACCCATGAACAGTTGTTCTCTGACAGAAAGAGACCTTGCTAAGATGGTTTCTCACCTGAAAACTCTGCATCATTACCAGATGACCAGCGAATGTAAAACTATGGCAGAAAATTTATCTGGCCTAGCTGCAACACAATTCTGACTGCTGATCTGTCCTGAGGGACCTGCATCAATTTGGGTTTCTCTCTGGTGGGGCCATAGAAACAGTACGCTGTGACAACCACAGCAGAAATTGTCAGCCAGGCCTGTAAGTACTGGAAGCTGCAGCCAACTTCACGAGTTTTGCGAGGAGATTGCGTCAGGGCTGGGGTCAAGAGAAAGATGTGTCTTTGTCACAAATGCACAGTAGGGATTACCACATCGGAGGTGGAAGCAAAAAAATTCCTGTGCTCTAGTGAAAGGATTAGCTTTTGGACTGATCTCTTCAGCTATTTTCATGAATGGTCTTGGCACAATGATAGGAATGCAGAGGAACGCATTCATCAAACTTTTTGATGAGAATTTGGGATATTGCCAGTGCAGCAAAGGATCAAACTGTCATACATGAAGAACTGAGCTAACTATTAGAATAAAAGAAGTGTAGTAGGTCATGCACTTATGAACTAATGATAACATTTTCTGGAAAAAGTTGGGAACTCTCCAATTGGAAACAGCTCAGGAAAGCTTGAAAATTCTGGTCAATACAGCATGACGTTGAGTCCTGGTGTGAGGCAGCTACAAAAAAGATTGCTGTAATCTGACAATAACTATTTCCACTCAAAACAGGAAAGTGTTAGTATTACTGTGGAGGGCAGGGGCAACTTTTTCCAGAAAACTTTGTACTGTTCTATTCACCCATGCTGAAAAGAGAAGAATTCAAAGTGGGACAAACACACAGGCTCATTTAGGATGCAGTTTCTACATCACAGTGAACTGAGTCCTACTTGATCTCACACCATTTCTTGTGTTCACAACTGTGTGGTGAACCACAACAAGAGAGCAAAAAACTTTTGAGGCAGAGATTACCCTAACAAGATTAGAGGATATAGTTCTTGTAGAACACGTAATACTTAAAGACATGTTATTTGATTTCATTTTTAAGAGTTTAAATGGATTTTTAGGGATATTTAGCTCCCATTATTTTAGTAGGAACTTCAAGTGTTCAAAATACTAAAAAAGCACCTTAACTGCCATTTTTCCAAACCTGCTCAGCAGTTAAAACCATGGGCAAACTGTCAAAGAGCTGAACTACCAAGGAACTAAAAACAGTTGGGTTTCCAGAAGTGCCCTGTACCTCCCAGCTTTTCTCTTCAGATGGAGATGGAGCACTGGAAAGAGCTGAGTGGAGGAAACCTCTGTCAATCTGGCCACTTCATACAGCTGTGTGCCTTTATGAAAATCTGGTCCTTCATAACTACAATAGACTGCATGGGAATTCCTGGATGCTGATTTCTTATGAAAATTTAGTGCTCTACTGGATTGTCTGGGTTAATAAAAGCATTAGTAGCCCTTAAAAGCGGCATTCACATGATACCTGTCTTCATATGACATACAGTAGTAACGTGCACAAATACATCCTGTGAATCAGTCAGGCTAAATATTGTAGCACTACAAAAGACAACAGCTCAGTAAAATCCTGCCCACACAAGAACGGCAAGGATTTTTGCTCAGGATATTTACACTTGCATTAAGTGTAAAAAAGGTTAATGCCCAGATCCACGTAGGAACTTAAGTATTACAAGTCCTTTGATTAGCAGTATTGGTGGGAATTGGGTGTTTATGCTCCCAACAGCATATGCAGAGCATACTGGGTTACAGCTCTGTGTGTTGATGAAGAATACCAATCCTGCTTCTCTGAGTATGGTCCCTATCCACCAGGCATTCCTTGCCTAAATGGAGGCCATGGGGGCCCTGGTGCTAGGATGCCATTTAAAATTGCCCAAATGTCAAGTCAGGGACAATTCTGGCAGAATTCATACTCCAGATCTACCTCCTCATGAAGAACAACTCAAAAACTGAGCCAGATTGCTCAGTTGCTATCTTTGTAAACACAAACCAGGTTTGGGAGACTCCTTCTTTTATGATATGTGATGGTGGCTGAAGAGTTGGGCAAGAACTGGCAGGTCTCTGATCGATACCCCTTCAATCTGCTACCTTTGATTGTGTGCTGCCTCACATCATGCAAGAGCAAGGCGGCATGAAATGAAATAATCACTTTGCAGCATGGAAAGAGCACTCCAGGCGGTACGCAGCTAGACCACGGGACTCATTGCCACAAGCCACTCTTGATGTCAAAAATCAGCAGAGGTTCAAAAGGTGATTGGACAAATACATGGAAGGAAAGTCCAGCAAAAGCTTTGCATTTAATACAAAGATAGCATGCCTTTCTTGGTAATTTCCCTGGGACAGACTGCTGGAGGCTGAGAAAATACCATGGAATATAGCACCAAAGGTTTGCCATGCACTGACACTCTTCTCCTGGCATCTGCTACTGGGCCCTGCTGGAGAGAGGGTAGCGGCTTAGTTGGATCTTTGGTCTGATCTAGAACTGCCATTCTCATGTTCCTTTGGAGCATTATTAAGCTAATTTATCACAAAGAAAACAGTAAAAACTCTCTCTCTCTCCTAGCTACTCAGAAATAAATTTCTTTTCCTTCCCTGAAAATTTAGGCTGTATGGATGAATATGAATTTCAGACAACCAATAAAATCAACATGTTAATGCAAAACTTCTAATAACTATTTGTATGAGTAAAACAGTGACTTTTAATGACTTCTAAGTTCTTCAAGGAGATAAACACCTGCAAAATTTAGACAGATTTTTGCCCCCTAAAAGTAGGTTGCTACAGGTAGGCTCCTAATTTCATATTTAGATATCTGTCTCTTATTCAGAAGCAGCAAGAACCGAACTATTTCTATTTCTTCATTTCTTCTGCCCAGTAACTGGTCAGTTGCAATCTGTATTAATAAAGAGTGGTCTGTACTAGTAAAGTCTGGGTGATTCTTGCCGCCTTAAGGACATCCCATAGTTTAAAGAATAGCTTATATTCCTCAAAATTGGAGAACATTGAGATTTAAAAGTCTGGACAATACCTTCTAACCTGGAGATGGAGGATGTGCAAGGAAAAAAAAAGATGGATATTATTTATACTGGAGAAAAAAGTTGGATGTCTTTTTCCCCCTCAAAGCTGATAATGACTCAGCTGTTTTCTTCTGAAGTTATGGAATAAAGCTGCTGCTTTAACACTCATTAGTTGTGTACAACGTGCTTTCTTTAGCCAGACTGCGTATGTGAATGTATTCATGGAAAATAAACCACTCCTACAAATGAGATATACATTTATAGGGTTGATGTTATCTTATGCTTCATAAATAGCAATCCATGTGAAAAAGCACTGACAAGATAAAACAAGTGTCCATAAAAACGTTTGGCCTGGGAAAATGCTGCTTCTGAATTAAAAGCTACCTATTGTCACTGTACTGGACACAGACTTTCTGAAGCAGTGCCAGCCGCACTTTCAAGACCACCATTAAAGACTGACTTTCAAGACAGTGCAACTCCAGTGTAAGCACTTGAATAAATACTGAGCTTTCTGCAAATGCTGACAACAAGCAGGATAGGCTAACTGTTGGGTAACTCTTGACAGACTAGCCATGGCTTAAAAGATAAGCAGAGATCATATACAAATGCAGTCTGATTTATGGGTCTTAAACACTTGGAATGGTAGTTCTGTAGAAGAACATCAGTATGTGAGCGTCCAGAATGTCTTTCCCTTCAGCGAAATTTTGTAGGTGCAATGATGTGGTTGTAAAAGAATAAGGAAAACCAGTCTGGCTTTCTTGTAGATGGATTTTTTACTCCCTTGTTTGTGTTTTTCCTACTTTCAGACTGTCATTTATAAACATTAGACAGCTCTAAAGTATGTATGTTGAGTACCAGTAAAGTTACCCTACATTCACTGACCCATACAATTTCTCTACCTTAAGCCATTTATTTTAGTACCTAATGGAGACTTCTACGCAGCAACTGCGATCCAAGCTGGCAAAAGTTTCAGGTGCTGGACTGCATCGTGATACCACAGCCTAAGTGCCTCCCTGCTGTTGTAGCTTAAAGCAGAGTTTTCCCTAACACAGAGAGAACTTTGTTTCAGAGCCCTCTTAGAGTCACTTCAGTAGATATTAAGCATGGTAGTGTAAGCCTACGGCATGCCTGAGACTCAGCTAGAGGACTACTGTGTAAACAATGGTAACAGTAATGCTGTATGTTAGATATAACACCTGGTACTGCAACAGGCCTATTCCCATTTTGTACATGTAGACCAAGCAGGCTGCTGTAATCTGAGAAGAAACATCTGGTTCACAAGCTCTCGCTCGTTCTTTTCTAAACTGAAAAAACCCCAACCCCAAGTCTCTCCAGAACCCCACCCCTTCAAACGCCCACGGAAATGTCCAGTAATTATCTGCCTTTTCAAAATTAGCTAAGTATCACTAGGTTGTGATTAAGCTCATTTCAAACCTGTTCCTCAGGAAATGCCACTATTAAATTCCAAGCAATTCTTTAGGCGAACCCACTTAGCATACAATAATAGAAAAATACATTTGTTCCAGGTGCTTTCTTGGCAGAACCTGACATTCGAGTCTGTTTATTCTTTCCACTGTCTCACAAACCCCTTTCAGATTTTGTTATTCTGTAATCCTCCAGGTTGCCCTGTCTCTTTCTCATGCAAGAAGGAGGGAAGGAGCTTTAATGAAAGGAGCGTGGATAGGAGCCACAAAATTATTCCAAATATGGCCTTTGTTTTCTTATTTTGCAGCTGACCCACATGCATTGTAAAACAGACTCTTCCATAACCGCTATCCCATTAAAAAATTACTTAGAGCCTCAAATATTCTGCATGCTTTAAATGGAATTTATTCTTCTGTATGCATTCTTGTTTATTAACTAACATTGTGCGAGGTACTGTATAAAGCACAAAGTAGAGCATGCTATTTTCTTCAAAGGTCTTGCAGTCCAAGTAGACAGGCAAAAAGCAGAAAGAAACACTGCAGTATTTTGCTGGAAATTATCGGCACAGCTTCCAAGTGACTTAGAATTCTATGTATTTGATTTAAAAAAAGGTCTGTGTCATGTTTGATCATTTTCAGGGGGTGGGGATGGGATGATTGGCAGGTGCTGAAAATTAGGTGCACATAGGAAGTCTTGAGCAGAACCACTAAAAACAAATGTGCCCCAAATACTTGATCAATTTTAAAAGCTCAATACTAGATTTTCTGTATTACTTTGTACATATTTTGAGCTTCATTTGCCATTTCGATAATAGGTGTTCATAGTACTTTTATTATGTGGCCTTGTATCTGTGGAACTCTCAAAAGAAATAAGCTTTATCCAGAAGCAGTTCTTATTACAAATTAGCTTCCTCTTAACCCAAAAGTCAATGCTAAGGAGGTTTACAGGTCAGGTTTTTTTACCTCTGCGTTTGAAGACAGCTTTGGCAATGGAGAAAGAGTACAATAAAACAGGACTTGCTACAGAACACAAGTGCACGCCAATATCAAGATCCAGAGAGGAGAATCATAGAATCACAGAATCATGGAATCATAGAATGATTTGGGTTGGAAGGGACCTTTAAGGGTCATCTAGTCCAAACCCCCTGCAATAAGCAGGAATGTCTTCAACTAGATCAGGTTGCTCAGAGCCCTGTCCAACCTGACCTTGATTGTTTCCATGGATGGGATATCTACCACCTCTCTGGGCAACTTGTTCCAATGTTTCACCACCCTCATAGTAAAAATATTGTTCCTTTATCTAATCTAAATCTACCCTCTTTTAGTTTAAAACCATTAGCCGTTGTCCTATTGCAACACACCCTGCTAAAAAGTTTGTCCCCACCCTTCCTGTAGGCCCCCTTTAAGTACTGGAAGGCCATAATAAGGTCTTCCCGGAGCCTTCTTTTCTCCAGGCTGAACAATCCCAACTCTCTCAGCCTGTCCTCATAGGAGAGGTGCTCCAGCCCTCAGATCATCTTCGTGGCCCTTATCTGGACTTGCTCCAACAGGTCCACGTCTTTCCTGTGCTGAGGGCTCCAGAGCTGGACGCAGTGCTCCAGGTGGGGTGTCACAAGAGCAGAGGGGCAGAATCACCTCCCTCAACCTGCTGGCCACACTGCTTTTGATGCAGCCCAGGATACATGTCTGGCTGGCTCATGTCCAGCTTTTGATCTACCAGTACCCCCAAGTCCTTCTCCTAAGGGCTGCTCTCAATCCACCCTCCGCCCAGCCTGTATAGATATTGGGAGTTGCCTAGACCCTGCACTTGTTGAACCCCATGAGGTTCACACTAGCCCACTTCTTTTCCAGGTCTTTCTGGATGGCATGCCATCCCTAGCATGTCAATCACACCACTCAGCTTGGTGTCATCTGCAAATTTGCTGAGGGTGTACTCAATCCCACTGTCTATGACATTGATGAATGTATTAAATAATACCATTCCCAATGTAGACCCCTGAGAGACACCACTTCTCACTGATCTCCATCTGGACATTATATGATCTTATCAATCATGAGACTAGGATTTTCTATTTGGGTGACAGTACAGATCTTAAAACCTGAGCCACTGGGCTTTCCTCTTATCTGCTATATATTTTATTGTCCCTCTTACCTCATTTACTCCTGAATCATTTCAGTGCAACCTCTCCTTCCAGGTTACAGTTGTATTAGATTAGGACATCTGCTTCATATTCACGGTAGGTTTTTGTTAACAATGTACTTTCCTGAATTGAATTCTGGAAAGACAACACAGTGTATCTTCCTTCTGTTTTTCACTTAATTAATTTGCACTGTGGACAAAATCTTATGTGTAAAAACCCCCTTCCTTCCACAGTTTCGCATGACTAATGCAGGCAGGGCTTTGCCCTACAAAAGCAGCAATAATACAAATCACTTTTTGTGCTTTCAGCCCTCAGAGCACTGTACAAACATGTCGTATCTATTCATTTACAATGGAGACGTCACTCTGCTGGCCTACATGACAATTGAAACTGGACTTAAAACAACTTAAGGGACCATTTTAGAGCACAGGCCATTTTTAATCATATTTTTGCTTTCCTTGTTTTAAAAATCTTCTAAACTCCAAAACCAAATGGATATTTAAGGACAGATCTTTTTAGAGAAGAATTCCAAATTCCCTCTTATGTGTAAAAGGGCTTTGCAGTGCCCATCCTGGTCTTCAGAGGCCGTAACAGACCTCCATAATAAACACATGCTGATCATGCTGGAGATCTCTGGCATTTCTAATATTTGAAATAAAGGAAGAGATGATACCCCAAAGAAAATCAGAGAAACAAATCTTCTTACAGACCTCCAGACCTTCACTCTATGCAATGCAACATTTAAGGGAGCACATGACTATTGAAAAAAGAATATTTTGCACTTTAAGTAGAAACTGTTCCATACCGTGAAAAAAACAGTGTGATTGTTACGCTGGAAAAATGATTTGCTGCTTCACAGAACAGTACTCTTGCTAACCCTTCACTAGGAAACATGTTTTCAGGGCTAGAACTACATAGAAAAGTATGATGTGCACTAACAGATCACCTGCCTACATGCAAGCTAGATTCTTCACAGCAGAAAAAGCACAGAATTCAAAATCTGGATTCCTAAGTTAAATACTCATACCTGCTTGCTTGTCAAAATGGTTTGCTTTCCTGACAGGCAGCAGTGCCTACTGCCTTTTTTATAAGCTCAGGCCTCCTTCATTCAGCAACCTTGAAACAAAATTAGAAAGCTAACTTTAGATACCCGGGTTGGAAAATGTTGGTGGCCTGTAAATATGATTACATGTCAGACAGTGCAATTAAAGTTCCAAGGAAAGAATTGGTATGCTATATATACATCTATCTATCTATCTTGCTATACTTATACACCCATACATCCCTAACCACTCCCCTTTGACATACGAAATTAGCACTGGGACCATGAAATACATCTGCCTTCACTTAACTCTGGCCCATTCTTTCTGAATGAAGTTAGCTACCTAAGCATACTTCTTGCCTATCTACTTGCTTTGAAATTGGAAAATAAATGATATGCGATGCTATTTTGCCCATCCTTGGTTACCTCACTGAGAAGCTCCCCCACCCATCTTGGCACCATCTTTTCAAGACAGGAAGCAGAAAATTGTGACCACATAGGGTAAAGGTGGTGCCCCAACAAAGCCACAAGGACTCTAAATTTAAGGCAGCCATAAAGGCTTTGAAAATGATGACACACAAAGAAGGAGAAAATATGGGGAATGAAACACCTTAATTTTGAAAAACCACAATGATCCACCCAGCACTTTTAGAGCTTTGAGCTCTGAGGCATGAATTAACCACAGGCAGAGTTTTCAACCTACCAAACACAGGCACTCATTCTTTGTAGCTTTGCAGCTGCTTAAAATGGCATGGATGTCTCTTACAAACATAAAGTGGACTCTCAACATGTCTATGTCTGTTTGGAAAAGAAAAGCACACTCCCAGTCCAGTAGGCTGGGCACCTGCTTCCACATATGCCTGGGATTCCCAAAGGTGGACTGGTGACCCTTCATTCTGGAATGCAAAATTCAGGGTACCATACTGGTACCTGACTTAGAAAGCCCAGAACACCCTTGTTCTGAAAAAAAGTGTTCTGCACTATTTCATCTTGAGCTTGGGTCCCCCCCAAAAAGGCAGTTGAAATAAGCAGTGTGAAAATCTTGGCCTGGAGTTTGTGATTTCAAAACTCTTGTGGGTTGGTCATGTTCCACAGAAAGGTGCTGACATTGTATTTAACTGTGACTGTAATTAAATCCATTTATTGCATCATTCGTTATTCATTTGTATTCATTAGTCAATTACTGTTATTAATTAGGTGTTCTTTAGACTTCACTTTCATTTGAATAACACTCTTTAAAGGACATGCAAATGCTTATGAGGTGCTTTCTCAAACATGACGCTATCCAGAACCAGCGGTGAGTGGAAAACTGTTATGTACATTAAGCTAAGCTCTTCCCTGAATTAGGGAAATGCTGACTAGTGTTTCCTCTGAAGGTATGTTTTTGGGGAAACTCTGTGTGCTGGTGAATGTGAATATCAAATAAAACTGAAAATAAAACCGTACTCTCTGGAATCTGCTTCCCCTCAAAACAGTCACAGTGTAACCGCTGCTTTCCTTGGAGCAACACTATGTTTTAGTTTTGGGGGTTTTTTTTCCACATGTACTCAAAAGACAGGGTGCAATCATAGGAATACTGGGACAGAGGAAATTTAAATGGAAATAAAACATGTGACATGGCCAAGACACAGGTTACAACCATCTGCAGGTTACTGCACTTGCTCTTACAGCCAAGATTTGCCAAGCAGCCCGAGACGTGTCTTCGCTGAAAAAACGAGTCCGCTGCCCGGAGCTGTACAAAATATTTAGAAATCTCAGCCCAGAACCATTCCAAAATTTGTTATAAACTTTAACTCTGTGTCCCTAGCAATGCTGAGTCGCAAATTTGAGGTGATTTTGGCAGCATCCAAGAGCATCTTCAGGCTAGGACCCAGAGGTGCCATGAGCACCCTTGGTGGGGAGCAGGCACTCCCAGGGAGGTGCGCTGTGGTGTAACTGGGAGCTGCAGCGCTGGTCTCATCTTCCCTGCTGCTGCACCTTCTCCCTCTGGCATGCTTTACCTCCCATTCGCTGGAGCTCAGCAGCGGTGGGAGAGACTTTCTTTCCTGGTCCTCCACTGCCCAGGCATGCCCCAGCAGGTTTCTCGGTCCCTGCAAGGCAGGACCCCAACCCGACGAGTGAGCGAGGCACTTCTGGGTGAGTCAGGCGGCGAGGATGACTACAGCACCGGGTGTGCCTGGGGATGACAGCATCCGCTGGGGAGGTAGGCAAAGCTGGCCAGCAAAGCAAAGTGCCTACACCCGCTGCGCCAGGACACGGGGACGGGAAGACGCTGCGGCGCAGGTGCAAGGCTTGGCTTTGTGCATCACCGAGCATGGAGGAGAAGCCAGATGTGTAAATCTGGCCTGGCTTGCTGTTGAACTTGACTGCCCAGGCAGGGCAGGAGAGAAACTCCTTTGCATACTGAAAAGCAGCTAATTTTTAAAAGACTTTTTCTTTCCATTAGAAGCAGCCAGTTCTATTTTTCCTGATAAGACAAACTTTGTTTTTAATACTATATGCTTTACAGAGGCACTAGATCTAAGTCAGGCTGAAACACGTAACCTTATGGAAGACAAAACTCTAGTAGATATCACAGAAGAAAGTTTGAGGATTTAATTCCAGCTCTCTCTGTCTGCTCAAAACCTTTTCCTCAACAATTGTCACATTTTTACTGAAATAAACATGGGAAGCTCTAGTCCAAAAGTTTAGAAGAGATTTTTGCACGTGTGCTTGCATATATGCCTGTGTATATGTATATTCAAACAATTTTTTTACAGCAAATGACATTCAGAAACTACATTTATTATTGGCACGTGGTGTTACTCCATCTGTCACTGACAACAGAAGCAAGACCTCTAATCCATTACAATCTCAAGACATCACCAATTTACTCAAATTACTTTAAAATGCACTGTAAAATACTGTTTTTCATAGAAATGAGATGTGGGGGATATCATCCAGTAGTCAAGAAGGTTCAAGGAGTCTTGTGGTTGCAATCAGCCCACTACACTTGTGGGATCTGTCAAACAGTAGAGGAGAAACCGAGCCCTACTCTGCTGTAGCCAGAGAGATGCTTTTGAAAAGCTGGAGAGGAGCATGGACAGGGCTCCCATTACAGGGATCTCATTGCCAAGACACAGTCTCTGCTTGAGATAAGAAAGGGAAAAGATGGTGCCTTGTTTAGCTTACTTTCAAATTTGGGACACTGTGGCTTCTTGACAGCATTTCAGTTCCTCAGGAGAGGCTCATGACAGGAGCAGGTTTGTGCTTCCCAGGGGACACCGCAGAGAGGCAACCCACCGGAAGCCTTCCAAGGGAGTGGAGTTTGTCACTGCTGCCTGCTCTACCTCAAAGGAGGAGGAGGAAAGAAGGAGCTACAGGAGGGCAGATTGCCTGGCCTTAAAAGGAGATTTCCAGTACGGAAATGTTGCGCACAGCCTGACTTTGCTGGTTGCTAAATGAAGGGGAATACACAAATAGGCAGGCACACTCACACAGATGTTCAGAAGGGAACCTTTATGCCCCCTCCCCCTTCTTTCTTCTAAAAACACATTTCCGGTCTTCACCTTTCAATTATGGAAAAGTTCTCATTTCTGTGACCTCAATAAGGAATTATATTCCGAGACCAAACTGCTGAGTCCTCTCTGGTGAGGGGGGTAGCTGAATCTTATACACCATCCTGGAGATGGACTGTTTTTACTCTGTGCAGTTTCTAAAGGCGGGGTATACTATTAAGAGGCTTGTCTGCAGACATAAGGGCAATAATCTGACTGGAGCCAGTCGGTCCGTGACCTTAAGTGCGCCATTTAAAAACCACACCTCAAGACTTGCCCTCATTCTTACTCCACCCGCTGCAGAACAAATCACACCACTCCAGTTTCATAACTCTGGGAGGCTATTTACCCACTTTGGCTGTGGTGCCATCAGCAACTTACAGGAGAACCAAGTTAGATTTTGTGGGATAGCTTTAAGACAAAAATCTTTCTTCTGACTTCTCTGGAGTGCCTCTCCTTGCTTTCCACGTCTCCCTTTCCTAGCCTGACAGCATGTCTGAATGAGTTTGCATGGAGTTTATCAAGAACAGCATTATGACAAGCATATTTTCATGGGTCACAGAACAACTTATATCAATCCAGCTAATTAGCTCTTTTCTGTGGTACTTTTTTTTACACAAAATATTTATTCAGTTTTCTTATCTACTGGAATTTGTGATGTGCAGACAAAGACATACCACAAAGAGATGCGTTATGAAAACCACAAGCCACTGATCTTTATTTGTTCACAAAAACATTAAAAATTAATTTCTCCTAAGGGATAAAAGAGGCAGAGAGAACAAACTGAAAGAAGATGAAGATAAGGCAGACTGAAAGAGGCAAAGCTTTGCCAAACATCTGGATCTGGCACCTCACCCTACAATCACCTGAATTTTACTTTCAGCCTCTTTGTTACATTACTGGCATTTCAGGCTGACTCCTGTCCATTTCCTGGCAGCTCTGAGAAGCCACAACCTGCCTGATGACACATGTTCCCTTGCCAAGTAAATCTCTATCAGCCCTTGTAGAGCTGGGCGAGTGCTGGAGTGGGGCTGTGCTCTGTACCAGCCCCTCCAGGCTGTTGGCAGTGGGCTGTAAATCACAGAGAGTTACCCCATGGCAGGACTGGTGAGCTGGAAGGAAGGTCACCCAGCTCATCCCTTGCCCAAGGCAGGTCAGCCACATCCCTGTTCTTCCTGGCACACGTTTATCAAGCCTATTCTTAAAGATTTCTATAACCCTCCAGGTAATCTAGTCCAGGTCTTTTCATTTTCTCTGTCATTAAAAATTGAAGAGTATTCTAGCTGCATATTACTTGCCCCGGTTTATCTTATCTAGCATGCAAATGGAGAACAGAGCACCCTTTTCCTCCTTTTCGCTGTCTTTTAGGTACTTACGGCATCATGATCCTCCTTCAGCCTTCCCCTTTTCAGACTAAGTTACCAGAGATGACTCATGGTTTTTGTACGCCATTTCTGAAAAACCTTTGATCACACCCTCTGCTCTCCTCTGCTTTCTCCAAATGCCCCAAAATACAATACCCAGGGCAACAGTCCAACCCTAATCTAAAGATTTACTAGTGCCAGAAGAACTAGAGTGGAAGAACTGTTTCACATCTCAATCAATGACTCCTAGTTACACATCCCAGGCTGTCTGTGTTGAAAACCATGATATTGCTGGTATTGTGCTCAGCGTGGATCCAGTATACCACTTACGAGCTTTTCTCTGCAGAATTGCCATCTTGCTAATTCCTTCCCATTCCTCATGCCTGCAGTTGATTACTGCTAAGTGTAGTTTCTGGCACTCGTCGTTGTTGAAATGCATCCTATTTTTTCAGCTCATTTCTATATTTTGTCAAGATCAATTTGAATTCTAATTCTGTCCTTCAGCACACTTGCAGTCCCTCCCCAATCTGCCATTTGCAAATTCGAGAAGTGTGCTCTCCTCCTGCATCACCAAGATCATTAATGTAAACATTGCAGGGTATAGGACCTCTTTGGAACTCCCCAAAGAATTTTCTGCTGAATACAGCTTCTCACCTAGATTTCCAGCCACCCCTTTGCAGACATCTCCAGGCCACATTTCCTTCCACGTTGATGAGAACAACCTGTGGGACAGAGTCAAAGGCTTGCTTGTCGGCTGCTCGACCTCTGGGCGTACAGTGTCGAAGCTGGCATCAGACCCCACGGCTTAACACAGGGGATTTAAAACCACCGGGGCTGCTATCACTCACTTTGGATGCTGCCCTTTACGGAGCTCAGCCAAACCAGAAAAGCAGAGCCTTTGTGTTTCAGCAGGCTGCAAAACAAGCCTCAGAAAGAACATATGAAATCAAAGCAGGTTCTACCTTTAGGCTGGTTTTGCATTGCAAGCAAGAGGCCCAAATTCAGTGGTGTGTCACTGGAGGGGGAAAATATGCAAGTGTTTCAGGGCTGAATTTGGACACGTTGCTTATGCACATGCTTTCTCTTCATGTCTACATGCAGAGAACTGATATGATCCTGAAAAACTCATTATCCAACACCCAGGGCCACTGAGCTCCAATTGTTGTGGAACAACAAAGTTTCTTGTGTTTGGCTTATGTGTTCCTTCACCTATCTCACTTGTGATTTGAGATTTTTTTACAAAAATTAAAAAATATTGTTCAAAAAGAACTGTCTGCTTTTGAAATAAACATTTTACTAGTCGCAGATTTTCCTCAAAATATTTTTTTACCTTTCACTGCAGACAAGACTTCTACTGATTTTGAAAAAGATTTTGCCAGAAGGACTGATGTTGTATCCAGATCTTGCAAATAAGACTTTATTATTTTGTTCTGCCCTTGGCTTGCCATTTATCTCAGTGGAATTCTCACCCGCTTCTTCCAGGTGCTGCCAACACAGATTCATAGGAGCTCTATTAACTTTTAAAGTGCCAGTTAACATCATTCTAAAAAGCCACTTGTTTTCATCTTACTGCCATCAGTGAAAAAAAGGCAGCACTTCTCTTTTCAACAGCTCATTAAATCTTATTAAAATACATGCCTGCAAAATAGGTAAATTGACTCCACAAATCCACTGTGACAGTGTCCAGCCTGCCAGCCATTCTTTTTTCATCATTTTTTTCCTCTATTCTTTCTTTCTTTCTTTCTTTCTTTCTTCTCTTTTCTTTTAGTAGCAAGCTACCAGACTGGTAAGAATAGATACTTAAGTGCCACTCACTCTCTCTCTCTTTTCCCCCAGCTTCATTTAATTTGAGACTTTACTAATTCATGCAAAAGAGATTTGGTTCTTCAATCCTTACATCAGGATGACTCCAGTGACATTTTCCTTTACAATAGCTCAAATAGATGAAAATTAAGGCCCCAGACTTGTCTATCTTTAGGCAAAGTATTTCTGTTAAACCCAGCTAATATATGCTAAATGTTTTGCGGTAATTTCACTTTCTTTCACTTTTCTTACATATAGATAGGTATTGCACATGTGTCAGCCAGCAGAACATTCACAAAAGAGCAGCTTGTGTGTCTCTAGTTTGCAAAGAACAAATAAGAACCAGTTCTGATAAGAGTAGCTGATTAAGTGAAATACAGATGGAATAAAAGACTGCCATCTGCCTTCCTGTTTTAATTTTTGTGGTAAATTCTGAGAGCCTGTATCTCTGATTTATGCATATACACACATATGAATCATAGCCGCAGGGCAAATGGGGAGTACATGAGCATTAGTAATTTGATAAAACAAAACAAAACATGAAAAGAAAAATAATTCCTTGTGTTATTTTTAAAGGGACCTTTATCTTTTGTTTGAACTTCAAACAGAGCTAATGCCAAGTAACCCAACCTTAATTTACCATGAAAGGCACCAATATCCAGTCCTTCACAGAAATGATCCACAATCAGAATTCCCTGCAGGATCTTTGCAAGAGTCAGAGAAGATTTTTCATTGTTGTTTCCTACTGGTGAATAAGCTTTACAATCAATTACTCATCCTATGTCCTCTACCTCCACTGCCTTTCATTATCATCTCTTAAGAAGGAATCAAGACGAGAAACGTAATTGCTGCAGACTCATTACTTTATAACTGTTGCTATCTTCTGTGACTCCCCGGACCAAAAGAACACTTCACTCATTGTTGGATTGCTCGGACCATTTGTAACTTCTAAAATACTATTACTACCTAACAATTGCTCAGTTAAAGTTCAGGCTTATCGGGAGAGGAGAGAAAATAATGGAGGGGGCGGGACACAAACTGGGTTTGACACAAGCATGAGCACTAGTGCTAGCAAAAAAGCTCTGAGGCCATAAGTCTTGGTCATGCTGTTGTCCAACATCCACTTAGACTGGCGATGCATCTAGCTCCTCTGCCATCTCCCGTCTGGACTAGGGACCTTCCTCTGAGAACAGCTGTGATTTAGGGGAGTAGGGAATTGTCCCTCCACCCCACAGAAGCCCCTATCCATAAGGAAATCATGACAGGCCTGCTTGATCTAACTTTATTCCTATTGCTGCTTAAGGTTTGGCTTGAATAGCTGCGTAGTTACCTGCTAGCTATAAACAAGAGGAAGCCTTGTGGTGAAAATCACTCTTTGTGTGTGAAGAGACACAGTGGTACAGAAAGGAATATTATGGAGAATATCCTCCATAACATTGCACAATTATGGAAATGAGATTTTTGTTAAAGTTTAGGGCACTAAGATGTTTTGGCCAGAACCTATCACTCAGATTGAATTTTACTAAAAAAAAAATAACAGAAAGAAAAAATAAGTATATTCCTGTAATTTTAAATCTAAGAAGCAATTTGACACTATGAAATCTTTGTCAGTTACAACAGTACCCCAATTAAAAGGACAAAAAGACCACATCTGAGGCCAACCTTTTGCAAGCTCCTTATGAAATGGCAGCCAGCAAAGCGGCAACTGAGCATGAGTAAGAAACCTGGAGCTGGATGAAATACCAAGTACCTCATGGATAACGCCTGAGCTCAGCTGAAGGGAATGAACACCTCTCCCACTACAAGAGCGCAACAGTCCGTTATTGCTTTTCATCTTTAACTCCCTAATGTAAATAAGATTATAGACCAAACTGCACAATCTTTCCGTAGATGGCAAATTAAGCAGCTCATGTTTCAAGCTATTCTCTTTGCCGTGTCCAGTGCACAAAGGTCTTTCCTGGTAGCTGCTGTGGGTGGGTGTAACCCAGTAAGCAAGATGAGAAAAAGAGGCTTGGGCTTGCCGTGCTGTTTAAACTCCCAAGTTTAATTGTATCTGGTTGCAGAGATGCACTTAGCTTTTTAAAACTGTAAATAGAGATTGGCTGCTCAAACAGTAGCTGCAGAAGCCTGCTGACAATTTCATCTGGTGACAGGAGCTAGTTTCAAAGAACATTAGTCACTGCTATTGAGAATATTCATTGAGAACTCACTCTGCCTGCCTGCCTGCAGATTACAAAGGTTTACCAGCAGTCCCACTAACTTAAACAGAGTGGGGTTGTTTTAACTATCCAGTTGCAGCAGTTTTCCTGATGTCTTCTGGACCCAATTTACCACCAGCTTCTTTTAGCTGCAACAAGTTGCAGAAAGGAATATGACTCTTTTAAGACTGATTTTAGCCAAGAAAACTATGTTAGGGAAGAGCTACATCATACATTAACTGGGATTCCATTCAGTTCTAATTAGGCTGCATAAAAATGTCTCCAAACATATTTAACTTGCATGCGGTGGCATCATGTTCAAGGCTTAAAATTTTAATTTATGGGTTTGGGTGAGTGCCTGATACTTCTAATGTTTAATGAATCTGTCCTCACTTGGCAATTTGCCATTGGTGATCATAGAGTTTGTGCATGCCCCTAGGTATTTATATCTGCAAAATTGATAGTGTGTGAAATGTCTTATATTTGACAAAACATGGCTGTTTTATTTTCTTCTGAAATGACATAATTACTCCTGCAGGATATGTGGTCAGTTAAAGATTTGCAATTTTTCATATTAAAGAGTTCTATATATTATTTCTGACAACCAATGTTTTATTTTTGTGAAAGGTTCAGATTCTGTTTAGTTAGTGGCTGTATTTTGTTTAAGTCTCACAGTGGATGCTCCCTGGGACAGGGGCTATCTTTGTGTTGTAACGCAAATGAAACAATAACTTTAAAAAGCTCTGTAAAAACGGGATTTTCCATTAATTGTACAGATGGTAATTTGCTAAAACATAGATTAAAGCAAAGTGGCACAAAAGCTAGTAAGAGTAAACACAACAAAAAAATCTCTTAGTCTAAGTCTAAAACAGAAAGGAACAAGAGACAAGAAAAAGCTCATGGATGTTAAGAAAATAAAAAAGGGAAAATCCTTTTGTTATTTAAGCAGGTCTTTTAAAATATCTATTTTTTCCTTTCAAATACCACCAATGACATATTTAAGTAACATTTCCATTCCCTTGCCAGTAACTGCTTAAAAACTACAATGCTAAAAAAAAAAGAAGAACAAAATCAGGAAGGCATGCATATATGAAAATAAACCACATCTAAAGTCCTCTGGATACAGTCTGAGGGTTCAACGCTGGTACAACAGTAAGTTTTTTGAAGGCCTCGCAATTCAGCTACAGTTAAGAAAAATGGTGGTGGTGTCAACCCCAACCCCTCTGTACTGCTCTGGCTTTTGTGGGGTGGGCCACCGTAAAAATTCAAAGCACCTACACTTTCATTGTCTGATCAGGTTCATGTAGCTTTAAAGTAAACTTGTTTGTGTCTCTTCTACAACAGTTGCACTGACAAATCTAGCAAATCCAGGAGTTACTCTCTGTGCACAAAACTGTCTCCCTTGTACCCTCTAAGAAAGAAATACACTAATTTAAAGGAGACAACTTTTAGAAATGGGTTCTTTTTTTCGTGATCGTTGCTAACCCTTACACAGGGCTAGTCTGGGCTTGTCTGTGAATGATTAGCAGGTAAAAGGGCTGGTTTGTTCTGATGCTAATGCACAGCAACAGTGAATTACATTACAGCAAATACCAGTTCTTAGTGCCTGCAGTGCCCGTTATTTTTGCTATGCCGAATCTCCCGTGTAAAACAGAGCAGAAAATAGTAGGTAGTGTCCCTCACTACTTGTCTTTAGAGTGTCAGGAAAGGTCTTATAAATCAAAGGGTTTGAGCTGCTTTTTGTAACAACTCTGTTTGCCTTCCTCTCTAACGCACTACTTCCTGATCGTGATAGACCCCTGGATATTTTTAACAACTTCTTTCTCCTACATCTTCCATCTTCTCCATAGCTTCCATTCTCCAGGGATCCTCCATGCTTCTGGATGAAGGATGCTCAAATTTGCTTGGAGCCTTGCAGTCCTTTGTGGAGGTCATTTTGAGGGAGCACTGCTGCATGATGTGCCACTCAAACTACCTGGGCTGAGCAAACTAAGCTCCCTGGCCTCACAGGTGTAGGCGTGAGAGTTTCTCTAAAGAAACTAGGCAACATTCATCAGTTTGGGTTGGTGCAGATGATAACACATTTTCCTATGGTGTAGGCTTGCCTGTGGAAGAAACTTATTTTGTTAAGATGGAGACAGTTTGTGGGGGTATGGTGGCTACAGATAAACTTCTGAAGAATCCAGGCAGGCTTTTTGACCAACTTGTCTACCTGTTGGCTTGACATCCTGTCAAGGGTGCCTGTCTACTGTTGCTCTCCTCCTGGCCAAATCTGGTGCATCATTTGCTATCTCTCTTCTTGGAGGTTGTTCCTAAATTTCCATTCAAGAAAAGTTAGCATTTTTTACTTTTTTTTATGACCTTCCGCAATTTTTCCTCCCCCAAAAGTTATTTCCTTTCCCCTGACGTGAACCTGTCTGCACTGCTTTTGACCTTATTTGAAAATCTCTTCGCAACAGCCTTAACATGCTTGTGGTCCCATATAACGGTTCATCCTTGGAGCTTTCCAGCTTCAATTTTATTTCAAAGTTCTCTGTCCCAAGAATACCTTATACTTCACTTCAGTATTTAGCAAAGGCATAGATTCTTCCTGAACCTTTAGGGTTCAGGATAACTGACACTGTCAGATCTGTCCACTGAAGTCAATATTCTGAACTGATCTAGCCTCTTTACTTACTGAATCATTCTTCTTGCACAGGTTCAAGTATTTGAGTTAAGGTTTCACTTAGACCAACACAAAGGGGATGGGTATTATTTGTCCCAACAGCTATAAGTTATTTATTTGGCCCACTGTGCCAGCTTGGTTATCTTAGCAGAACAGCAACCCATTTTGGCACTGCAAATGGGCTGTAGAACTTGTGTAACATTTTCAACCTCTGACACAGTTTGACAGTTTGAGCAGAGCTCAGTGATACTGATAGCACACAGAGAAGAGGAAAATTACTGGTGTTTCTAGGCTGTTTCTGTTCACTTACTTAATAAATTATTTAAAACTTCAAGGCTTTTTGTCAGATCAAAATTTCACCTAAGCTAAATAATTATGTGCAAGAGAAATATAAGAGAACAAATGTATATAAACAGACATGCTTGGCATCAGACCTTGAAAGAATCCTTCAGTACGTTCACAAAAGCACATGCAGACAGAAAAACATGCGCACGTGCAGACATACATGCGTTTGTATGCACACACTTCTTCAGGCTCTGTCACCGCATTTGAGGTTTTGCAGGTCTCAGAAAATGCTACAAAATTAAATGCGAATACAGCACAGAGATTCACATTTTTCAGATATTATTTTCCTGAAGTGATATATTCACTTTCTGAATTAACATGCTTTCCATCCCAAGAACCCATTATGAGGAGGGGGGACAAGGAGGGTGAGGAAAAAAAGGCGAGAAAAGGCACAGAAGACTCCAGTACTACTAACTTGATTTGAAACTGAGTGATACTCAGATTGTGATGTTCATGCACATGTCTGTGCAAAGTAGATCAAAAAGGAAACAGTATATACACTTGAATATGTATTATTTGTTAAATTCTACTGTAAAGAGTGGCTGCACATTTGTGTGTCTCATAAACTCCTCTGACATAAAATAACTAGTGTTCCTGGAATATTTCAGTTTAGTAAAGAGGTTTCACTGCTGAGCACAGCCTTTTTTCTCCTCTTTTTTCTTTACCCTCCCCCCTCTTTCTTTTTGAGTCTGACGACAGGATAAAACCTCAGTGATTAGCTTCGTTGCGGCAACAAGCCTGATTCTTTAATGTAGCTGCTCTGCTCCTTAGCTTTGTTTTCATTATTATTTGCATTGTGCAGCAGATGACGAAGAGATAGTCAAAAGATCAAAGGTTTCCTTTGATGGTTTATATCACGGATCCCTGCTGTATTAAAAAGGATCTCAGGTCAGGACATTCTTGTTCACACGCAGATCTGAACAAGGGGCTGCACGGGGTGATCAAACTGGATGAAGGCTGAGCACATCCATCAAAGGGCTGACCATGTTGGCCCAAACAGAAGAGGAGGTTCTACCTCCATAACGATGATATTAACTAGTGACAGATGTCTCCCTGTGGCTGCTGCTTTGATGTGTCAGGACTAAGAAGAACCAGAGAACATGCAGAGGTTACACTTTCCACATTACTCTAGAACTGTTTTATAAAAAAAATAAAATCATAATTCGTAACGAGCAATTTCTAATATCAAAGGATTTTTGTTCGTTACAGAAGAAGACAGATAGGCTCATCTTGTGTCAGGTCACAATATATATCTCTTACACGTTGCATTTAATCTTGCAAGCATTTAGTAAACAATATTAAACTAGTCATCACTGCACCTCTGTGAAGTAAAGTACTGTCACGCAAAGAAGGGAGATGGAGATTCTGAGGCCAAAAGGAAGGCCTAGCCTACAGAAGGTGGGCTGGTGCAGCTTGTCCACGTCCATATTTAAAGCTCCTGGCTGTAGGCTAAAATGATTTTGTGTGTTTCTTTGTGCTTGTGAGTGAGGGTGATGACATTTTGGTACCATTTAGGATCTATCAGGTGAAGATTGCTTTTGCAGCAGGCCTGTCAAAACCCCTGCAGTAAGCACGACACTCGCTTCATGAGTGTTGGCACTCCTCTCTTGCTAGGTGTCTCACCAGTGTGTGGAACAGAGTGACTGCCACTCTCCTCCGGGACCCATACGCCAAATATAGCAGCCTGCCCTGATTTAGAAACCACTGCCCAGATGCATCTTAGTTGCAATTTCATGGAGCAGGGAAGAGACCGTGGCCTGAACTTGTCAAGAGGGCATGAGGCCAAGGAAATTCTGTGCAAAGGAGAGCCTACATCAGTGCTGGATATGGTCATTTCCCTACCCTGCAGTCCAGAGGGTTTCTTCCTCCTGGACGTGATTCACATGCTTCTGGGTTTCCCATCACATCAACAAAACTGCCTCTTTCTCCTGCACAGAAGACACAGCTGCTTGGAAGGGGTGCCCAAACAACCTACAACAATTTCTGGAGTAAAATAGAAAAAAAGCAATGATAAAATCCCATGTTTTATGCCAGGCAATTTTTGTTTACATTAGGCCAGGGTAAGTGCTGTCAAAAATAATCTCATGCCTCTAAAGAATATTAAACTATCATTAAAAGCTTTAAGTGTTGACTTACCCTAAATTTTACAGACCATCTCCAGCTGCCATTACTTGCCACAGCAGCATGGCTACACCTCAAGGGGTAGGACTCAGCTCCGAAAACATCATGTGAAGAGACGTTTGTAACCTGAAGTGTTGAAGTCACCTCCCTCATGTTAGTAAGGCTTCTCTCTCATAGCAGTGATCTCATGGCACCTCCAAAGCTCTCATAGCACTGCCAAAGAACAGTTCATTTTGCCTAGCCTGCCACCTGCATTATGATGCCACAGAGGAAACCCTGTTAACAAATTTCACTTGGATATTTAGACATTAAAAGTTAAACAAAATGAATCCCACTGTAACACATGATGGCTTTCCACTGCCCTCTGATGTCAGAGCTGGGATTTTAGAAGGAATCTTGGCTCGTGGTTTTGTATTCCTTCAACAGTTCTCACTCAGCTCATCATAAATTGGTCCTTTATTAGAAATCCACTAGGCTGATTTCATGTTTGAAGTAGCACGCATCTGACAGTATCTTTGAGATGGCTTGTTCAATTGTGTTACATTCTGTGCCTTTAAAAAAACAATGATAACCCCTCCCCAACCCTCGATGTAGTCAGCAGATGCTCACAATCTGAAAATCAAAGAGGAAGTTTAAATAGAAAGGCCATTGTTGAGTAACTTTGTAAGAGTATGTATAAGAAGGCATATGTTCTTTAAAATGTGAAAAAGCAACCTTCTCCATCTATCATCAGAGCGAGCTTCTCCTGCTGGACAATGGGGGATACCAAGTGGCAAAAACCTCATTATGTGAGTGTGCTTATGAAGTAATGGAAAAATTCAATTCTTAGTCTACAGACTGCTTAAGGGAGCCCTTGCATTAATATCAATGTTAGCTGGATTAGCCACATAGTTACTTGACTTAAATTCCAAAAACCTAACAGGCTTACAGCACAGATTTTAGCTGTCCTCCTCCTCTCTACTGAGAAATTACCTGACATCATAACACATTTTTCTCTCTTCTCAGTACATCAGATATCTAGTTCCAGTAACAGAGAGTTCTTTCTCTGTCAGTTCCAGTCTTTGGCTGGTGGAAAAGGAAAGGAGATTCTGTTTTGTTACCAGTGGACATTTGCACATAATGCCTGGCTTTCCAAAATGATCACTTTTTAAAACCCAGCTAGGAATCATGTTTGGAAACACTTATTCACAGCAGTGAATGTGTATGTAATAGTTTTAATGGTGGTAGTGTGGATACTTGTAAAATAGAAAAAAGTCACAATTTAGACTTGAAGACACGTTGCTTTTGAAGGACTGTTTGTTGTAGGTCTCCTATTCAATTTCTCATCTAAAATGGAAGCACATGTTTCATGGCTGAATATACCAGAAATTTTTAGATTAATATTCTTGATTTGATGATGATGTATTATGAAGAGTAATAAGGCTTGTAAGCAGTATTCTGGCACATAGTATTTTCATGAGCTGTGTTTTTGTTGAATGTAGGCGCCAGAGTTACACTGCTGCTTGCAGAGAGAATGCCTGGCAAAAAATGTGAGGGCAAAAGCACATTTGTGTGTGCACAGGCTATATCCCAGCCTGTCAGCGACTTGAAATAACATGCAAATAGGTGCCAGTACATCTATCATTCTGTTTATTGTCTTTACTCACTTTCAGTTTGACTTCTCATACAATTCTGGCTCTAAGCAGTTGATAAACACCATCGGACTACTGGATTTTGTTTCCCACCAACATCACATCTTTATCTTTTGGAAAGGTTGATGAAATACAAACAGTATAAGAAAAACTTTACTGGCAAGGGCCTCTGTGTCTTGCTGCACCAGAGCAATGTACTATGGTTGCTTTGTATCTGTTGCATAAAGTTTGTTTGAGTGACAGTCTGACAAATGGTCTTTTTAGCACTGAAACTTAAACAAGGAGTGGATTGAGTAAAATCACAACCTGGACTGACTCAAAATGACATATCAGGACCATTTTTCAGTGGTCAGTTTCCTGATGGCTGAATTAACTGCAATTTTATCTTGCTCTGTATTAGCTGTTTTACCTCACTTTCACCAAATTGCTTTCTTATCATCATAAACACTACTGAATTACTGCAAACTGCCAAAGTGGCAGAACTCTGCTCTCCAGCCCATGGGTGCAATCACTGGATTTTCCTCTCTCAGTTGTCCATTGTATTTGAAAACATCTCAAGAGAAACAAGCCAACAAAACTGTATTTTATTTTGAATTGCACAAACTGTTACATACAGTAACAACTCTATTTCCATATGCCTGGATATGAATTTCATGGACAAATATATGCCAGACAAATACATGACAGAAAAATAGCTTTGCTCAATCTTCTGGCAGGTTTTGGCGAGTTATAAAAACAAACACATTTCCACGCAGACGTCTCTATTCATTTTGTAGTTGCCAAGATGACATCCAGAAGACACTGAAGGAAAGGCATTGAGACTTTGACACGGATGGGTTGGAGGATCTTGCAATTTCTCTCCTCTGAGGGTAAGAAGTCTCACTGAGGAGAGGTGTCAGAGGGCAGGCTATATTATTCTGCAAGTTAGGGATGAACTTTATGTCTTATTACCTATTTCAAAGGAAGTACAAGGCACCTAGTCAAGATCCACCAAAAGACTTCACTGGTCAGTAACACGTAAGGAAAAAGAAACCCTAAAAAACAGGAGCCCAAAGTCAGCCCCACAGCTTCTAAGAAATGCAACAAAAAGTCCAATTTTTGAAAGGACTGAAATTGTTACCCTTTCCTCTTTAATTTCTTTGCAGGAGGAAGCAGGGTCCTTCTGTTCAGGAGACAGAAAAAGTGTCTAAAATTTATCTTGCCTTTTCAGTAACTAAGAATCACCATTGCACTGACTTTGTGACCAGTAGACATGCATTGGTTTTCTGATAATCACAAACCTCTAACAACTAAACCCATTTGCCACTGGAACACAGCGAAAGACAGAGGTGAGTCAAGACAGCCTGAAAAGTATGCAGTGATCTGATTCTACTGCATGGTCCTGAGCCCATCAAAACCTTTCTCCTGAAAAACTCCAGATTTTCCCAATCATCCCTTTCAAAGGCAAAACAAGGTCATAAAAGTAACTAGAGGACACAACTCTGTGTTGGTCAGAAGCTGGCAGATTTTAGGAAATAGTTTGTGGCCCCAGCTCCAATTCTTTTCACTTGGCTGTGGCTGGAAAACTGCTTCTGGCCCTTTCCCTGTTGCAGAAGCTCAGAGAAAAACATGTTTCCACAGAAAAAGATGAACTTTACCTCGGTCAATAATGTACTGGGACCTGGCAGGAATAACTAAGCAGTTGTGTGTGTATAGGATTCATTAGCAGTTTACAAGAAGCTTTCACCAAACATGTAGTAATAGCACAGCGCTGGCAAAATGAGACAAGGATACAGGACATATAGACTAGTGCTTTATGTAACGTCCTTGAACTATGCTTTCTAGGTTGGCTATCCAACAACCTCATGTTTGTACTAGCAGTTCTGTCATATGGTGCCCATATTTTCCTGGGATCTGAAAATACAAAGTCACCATAAAAGCTCCAGTAGCGAATGGGACAGGATGTTCTACACCCACCATTTGATATTTATCAGTGATCACTGGGACCGGAGAGGAAGTGGTTATTGAGAAACAGGGCTGCCTAGGCTGCTGATCTCCACTTGGATTACAGCACTGGTGACAGGCAAAGTCTTTTTCAACAGGTTTCTGAGTCATCAGCAAACAAAAGAATTAGGAAGAGATCTTGTTCTTCTGAGGGGCTCGGAGCCAGAGATAGGAGAGTGTGGGACTGTGGATGCTACACAGGCTGCCTTCATTTTAGCACTTCTCAATGATTCTTCCCATGCATTTTCTAGCAGTACCTGTTTTTGAGCAACAGAAACTAAAATCCAGCTGGTATGGATCACTAGAGTGTTAGTGAAGCTGTGACCTCAGTAGACATTAACATGCATTCTTAGTGAAAGTTCCAGGTGTGTCTCTTTATACCAGTAAAAGTTGAAACTGTGCTTAAAATGGGTCAAGGAACCTACGTATAAGCACTCAATTTATCTGCTCTGGTTCAAGTAGGAAGGGTTTACTATCATTTGTGTAGACTATCTTATTTCTAAATACGAGGCCTTCTGAGCTGCCCCTTATCAGCTTTTGAAACAGACAGCAAAAAACCAGCATCTTCTCATGATACTGATTCTATGATTCCGGCACTTCATTGAGCTTCCTCGCTTCCAGGAGCGGGGGCCCTGAATGCAAACCCTACCGAGGGGTCTGGCCACATGGGCACAAGGCAGGCATGGTACATATGGTACAGCCTTGCCGCCTTGGATCAGCCTTGGATCAGCCTTGGATCAGCCTTGGAGAAAGCACCGGGCCCCCTTCGCCCATGAGCTGCGCTTACCCTCAGATCCCCACCCAGGGTCTTTGCCTGAGCTGTGCTGTGGCTTTGCTGCAGTGCTGTGGCTATCTCTGCTCCCACTGCTTCCTGACACCAGCTCGCTTCTCCTACTTAGTCTCAAGAGCGCAGCTATTTAAACAACGGTTGTGTTGTTTAAATTGTTTTGCAGAGCACTTGAATCACATACTCCACGAACTGACATTTCTATCTGCATTGCCGTGTTCATTCTGTGGCTTTATCCGCACCTCCTGGTCTCTCGTGTAGGCTGCTGGTTCCGTGCCTTCTCTGTTGCAACTTTTTCCTCCTGTTTGACTTAAATACTTAAGCAACTGTCTCCTCACCTGCCACCCTCACCCAACCTCCTTGTTGTTCCTAGGATTGCTGCTCCTCCTTGCCCCCCTACTCACTGTGTACAACTAATAAGCCAAGAAAATCACCATAGCTTCATGTCTATTTCCTTCCATGGAAGCCTCACATCCATTGGAGAAGCCTGTGCATCTCTCTATTGAGGCTTAGAAATCAGTGAGAGTGACCACAATATTGTTTTCTAAGGTGACTTGAAATGAAAAATTAATGTTCACACTTTGAGAGTGAAAAAGAAGAAAAAAACCCCACGAAAAAAGCGTGGCCCAGCTACCCATGTGGCAACTGGGAACAGTATCTTCAGAAAACTCCTCTGACATACTCAATGGGGATCAACCATGGGGGGGGGTCAAGCCACCACTGACCCACCTGTATTCACCCCCATATTTAAAATGAAAGAAATTGGACTGGATGCAGAACAAGGAAAAGTGCTTGGGCCTCCCTGTAAGTAATTTCTGAATTTACAATATGCCATACACCTTGCATATAGCAAGATAAAAAGAAAAAGTCCATTGATAAGCTAAGAGGGAAGGGTAGGAAGAGTGGTACTGTACAGTTTTTAGACTGCAGTAATATGAAAGGAAATTTTAAATTCTTTTTTTTTTTTTCTTTCAATTTCTGGAAAGCTGCATGCCTGAATGGTTTAGATAGGGATGAACATTAACAACAATGAGTAATCTATACAGTTAATCTGCCCGATTGGGAGATCCTGTGGCTGAAGCCAGGCAGCTGGGGCTGTGCTAGACAGTTGGGATTTATGTCAGCTGTCTGGTCTGGAGTTGCATCAGAACCACAAAAGGTTGCCTGATTTGAAGTGTGTGGACCAAAGGGTCCCCACAGCAATGCAGATGGGATTTCAGGGGTTGTGGAGAGGGGTTCCAGGCAGACCCAAAATAGAGACAGCACGTGAAAAACTATGTGACTTATCACAAAAAATGACATAGCTGGAAGGATCTTAAGGGTTTAAATAATTTTTCTAGATTATTGCAAGTAATACTGAACAAGTATTTTGTGACTCAAGAAAGGCAAAGAAAGACAACCAAGTAACAAGCAGCACTGGGATACTCATCTCAGGTTTTGGGTAAAATTCTCCCCAGAATAAGGAGCTATCATCATACATATTCACTTGAACCCGCTCATCTCCCTCTAACAGGCAGGCTCTCTAGAGCTTCTTTGAATAAACCCAGGGTTATAAGGCTAATTCCCTTGAAAAAGCTTTTGTTAAAGAATAAAGAGAAGGACCTGTAGAATCTAAAAGAAAAGCTGTGCTTTGGCCAGAAGTCCCAAGTCTCAGAAAACTATATTTTCTCAATTATGCATGCATGGCAGCCTCCAGTTAAACCACATCTTTGGCAGCCCTAGCTAACGTATGAGAGCATACCCATCCCTTGGATGAGATAGCTGGGCTTGCTGGACAAGAATATGTTGATAATTCATCTGTTTGACACTAAAAAATGCCTATATTCACTCTTAGCCAAATTATTGTCCCATTTAACTGTCTCTTCATGGCTTTGACATTTTGTGCATATTTCTCTGGCCTATGTGTATTGTACCTGACTAGTTTTCAATGGGTTGGAAGCTACTTTCCTTTTCTTTCAGTACCTATGCATCCAAAACCCAGAGAGTTACCTAACTCTTCTACATTCTCTCATGCCTCTGTGTAGGCTCCTTTCATGCTGCAAATACTGAAGGTAAACCCTCTTCTAATGTAGAAGTAACAAGCCCTGAGAACACACCGCAAGCGATGAAGTATGGCACATAACACTGGCAACACAACTCGGTTTAGATCTTGAAATGCATCCTGTGGTCTGCTGAACAGAATGTGAAACTGATGTACGCCTGAAAAAATTGAATGGACTCTGTAGTATCTATCAGACACAGTGAAAGCATCACTGAAAGACAACATCTACTTTCCACAGGCTGGTTGTTGTTCGAAGCAGCTGCTTTGAGGTATCCACACTTTAGGTCCCAAATGCAATGTCATGTGATGCTGCACCAATAGTGTTTGCTGGCTTCTGCATTATCTCAAGAATATCTTTCTTTTTTTTCATATATATATTAAAATAGTTGTATCAAAACCTGGAAAATATTGGAAGTGAAAAGTTTCCCTTCCATTTTGCATATGTAAATCCATAGGCTTCTGTGGTTTCAGAGCATACTTTTTTGAAGATTGTTCTTACAATTGTCTTCAGAATGATAGCTAATTATTTTCCCTCATCTCACAAGTACAATAGTCCCTGACTTAGCTACACTATCAGGACGAGACGGAAAAATCTGCAGAAGTAAATTAAAAAATGATACAGCAAGATTATTACTTCCGTTCATCCATCTAGAACATCCTGAGAGGATGACAAAAGGTCTTGGAAGTCCATTAATTTTAAGTACTGCCGACTTTCTCAGTGCAATCATATATGTGAATACAGAAAAAAAAAAATAAAAGAAAAGGATGTGTGATTCCCTTCTTTAACTATCTTAAAACTTCACAGGATTTTGTGCTGGTACAACATTTCACCTGCTTGTGAGAATCCCATGAGAAACAAAAAATGTACCTGAAGGGAGATGGTAAGCTTAGTCGATGAAGAAGGCAGGTGCATAGCTTCTTGAATTTTGAGCATATATAGTTCAGAAATCAATAACAGAAAAATTCTGGGACTTCTCATCCTTACTGTAGACCATAAGACTAAGTCTAAGTAAAATTAACTCAATGGAATCAAAAGGTTCAGAGCATTTTAAAACACTGGGGACATTTTTAGAATTTTAGAGGTTTGTGAGCATCTACCTGGTGATTTTCTGGTTCAATAAAATATGCCATATAAATAATACAGTTTAAAACTTAAAATGCCAGCCTAATGCCATATGACCAACCTAATTTAAAAGTCCATTTTGTAATAACTTTGTAATGAACTTTTTTTTTTTAATTAAGAAATTGATTTAAATGTGATTACTGATTTATAAGCATTCTAACTCAGAGCCAACATGTTTTTATTTTGTTTGCCTGAGTTTAGGCTAGAGGTCAATTAATTCTGATGAAATTAAAGTCACTGTGATTTTGAGTAACAGCATCTATATGGGACCATGCATTTTAGCTTTAAAGCAGTTTAATCCACTTTCATACTTCTTGTTAATTTGCATTTTTTTTCCTCAGAATCCATGTAGGCAAACCCTAAATACAATTCTAAAGGTTTTTATTTATGCAGGATGTATGATTTATCCCAGTTTTCCCTAGAGGAGTGGGGCTGGGGTGGGGGTGACGTGGTATCAGAACACTTACTCTCAAGTCGGAGAACGGCAGAGCTGGGAGATCTCTGTGTCTGGTTTTGGCACAGAAGAGGAGCTATGTTTTCACTGTCCTGCCTTTTATTTGCAACTAGCATTTTTTTCTCCTTGCAGTTGAAGCCCCTAACAAAAGGGAAAGAATGAAATGAGACAAAAAAGCATCTGCTCTGCATGGAATTGGGCCAGTCCGGTCAAGTTTAAAGACTCTGAATCATTTGAGGGGTATGAGACTGGCAATTTACTAATGACTACAACTTATTAAAAAGGCATGAAAAGCTCCCTAATTACATATTTGGATGCTAAGTAGCCATTCTCAACTTCAGAGACAGCATGACTTTCTCTTCCAGTCTTTTCCGAGACCACACGTTAAAGAAAATAGGCATCATAAAGGGTCAGGAGTTTTAGATGCTACGAACTAAAATATCGTGAAAGAGTTAACGAACTCTTACTTGAGCTTTATGTTACTCTCTGGTTTAACTCTTAGTGAAGGCTAAAAAATTTTGGTCACCTTACAGTATATCCTTTTATAAATATGTAGTAAATCTCCCTGAAATTTCCATATATATTCTAATCCTTTCAAAAGAAACACAGTACATTAATCCCAGCCACCTTTTCTACCCTATCAGGCTAAGATCACTGGATCATTAGTTTTAAATATCTATTACACTGAAAAACTCAAATAAATCCTGAAAAGCTTATGGACACGAAGTCAGACATTCAAAAGTTTGGAAGCGCCAGAGTTAATGTTGTCCACAGCCTTAATTCAGCTTCCTTGTTGGTATTAATTATGAGAGAGTCTTTAATTACATGATCACATACTCTTTTTTTCCACAAGAACCCTGCCTCATTTAGTGTAAAAGTTCAATGGGGCTCAGTGCAGGGAAATCTATTTACCATTCCTATTACACAAATTACTCAGTGCCTTTATTTACTACATATCACCCAAAGCCATCACTAAATAGAAAATTATTCATTTCCTCATGAGTGTTTTTTTTCCTTAAATAATGTATTGACCTAACATTGGACTGCTCCACAAACATCGTTGAATTTATCTGCAAAAGGCACCCTTGAAAGAGGAAACTAGTGTTATTAGAGGTCCCATTTTTCCAGGATTTACCCTTTTTCCTCTCCATCCATGAAGTTAAGCCAATGTTTTCTGGAAGTGATGGATTCACTGTGCATGCCCTGAACAGCTGAATTGTACAAAACTGCACATAGCCCCAAATCCTGTATGACCTGTATGTGTTGGGTTTGCAGGGTGTGAGCAAACCACTTGCCCGGCGTGCAGACGCAAACCAGCCCTTTTCAGACATATCCAACCCCAGGCAGAAGCACAGAAGCCCTCCATGCAGCGCACTCATTTTCCCTGGTCTACAGGAAAGGAAATGATGTACAGATAGCAATGCTGTTGTCAGAAAAGGGGAGTTTATTCAGCGCACTGCTACTAGTTACAAGATTTAAAATCCAAAAAATCCCCACCAAGCAAGCGCACAATGAAAATCAACAGCTGTCTCTGCAGCAAGCATTTAAATACAATATATGTGTAAAACCCAAGCAAAACACAGCTGATACTGTATTTTTGTATCAACAGCTCTACAGCTGTATGGGTACCCACTATACACCTATTTCTTTTGCTAAAGCAACAATCAGATAACAGTAACTCCTTATGAAAGCTACCAATCCTATGTGTAAAATTCACATAAACTCGGTTCTGCTTTTTGGACAGACGTGCAGACAGGCAGTGCACTTTCAAGGAAAAGAGACAGGCAAGATTTCTGTGGCCATTCAGCCATATGAGTAGCACCAAAAGCACAACCAATATTTCACCACAGCTAAAAACAGTATGCATGGGACCCATCTCATGTAACCTCAGTCATCTGGAAGATATGTGTAAGTTATCTTTCCAGATTCCCTCTATGATCAGTGAGCATGGGAACTTCCCAGGAATGCTTCATCCCACCTGTTCTAGCTTAAGTGAAGACTGTACTAGAGCCAGCCAAACCGTCTGTACAAGTTGACTGCAGTCAATTAAGTTATGATCTGAAAAGTGTTTGTTGGCTTCTTTAAAAGTACAGAATAGTGCGTGCCTAAATTGCATATAATCCGGAAGAGCTCAGCTCTCCTACCAATGCAATTCCATTCATGAATAAGACTGTGACACCACCAAGGCTATTTGCTGCAACGTCCTTTACCTTTAAAGTTGCCCATCAATGCAGAGCCAGGCACACTTAAATCCTGAGATGAGGGAGCATGGTGACTGCATTACTACCTTATTTCATTTAAAGGTATCTAACACGGGGTGCCTTTATAGCAAAAAAAGGACGGGCAGGGACTTTCTGAGTAACCAAGTCTTTCCTTGTCACAGGGGTGGCCACATTATGTAAAAACAAAAAAAGTCTAATTCTAATACAATACTGAAAAATGCTTGCTGTACTCAGGAATAAAATCCCTCAATGCCACAACCCCCCTCCCCAACACACACATCTCTAAGGATTCCTACAGCCTCTTCCACAGAGACAACTTGGGAGCTGAAAAAAGGAAGAGTAGGGGGGTAACTGTCAGGCAATGCTCCTAATTTTATCAGGATAGCTGTCACTGAAATTCAGGCATTTTGCACAGAGTCTGCAGACATTCTCGTTTCCCCCAGAAAATCTAGACCTTGTCAGTCACAGAAGACACATGACACAGAGGTGGAGCAATGAGATGGGGCTGAGTTCCAGTTTAGCGCCTCTGAGTAGTCAAATAAAAAACCCAGACATTCACGTATGGCCGGGCACAATCTGAAGACCACACTCATTTTCTGGAGAATGCTTCAATAAACTTGAACGAAAGCCATATACTATTAAACCAACAGAGGCACAAACACGAAGTTCTGTTTCAGCTGATAGAAGGACAATGAAGAAATAATAGTACAACTCACAAGTGTTGTAGGGAAAAAGGGTAAAGATTAGAAAGGTATTTTTATTCTTGGCTGACACTTCTATCAACCCAAGCCAAAAATCACAAGAAAAAGAATAGCTCCTTTCCTTTATCCACATAAAAGGATTCTGTGCTGAGCAGCACTTAAGAAAAATGATCAGATTGTGATTATATAACCCTAGCATGAACTTGGTGACCAGTATAGTCATGTCAAATTAGGATGCATTATTCAAGCAGCAGGGAAGGATGAAAGTGTTTACCATCAGATATAAAAACCCCTGCATTTCCCTTTCTTCTAACCTGTTCTCTTCTTTTTCCTTTGCTGTCTATGTTGGTGGGCTGGCTCACTTACTGTACCAGCTCTCCTTCAAAAACAGAGAAATTATCAGTAACAGATGGTGATGGTAACTGAAAAGAAAAGGAAAGACATCCAGTCATTATTTCTCTGGTCTGCCTTAACCAGAAGCTTCCATCTTCTTCCCCTGTCAGGAAGCCAGTTTACTTCTTGCTCCTCTCATTCCCGGACCTCTGCCCGTTATCTCGTAGTTTCCTTCATACCAGGGTTCCCATTATGATTTTTTTTTTTTTTTTGCCAAGGGCTTGTCATACGACCCCATTTTCACTTTCTCTATCACCTTTAACTTGTTTTCTCTAAAACACATTGTGCCCATCAACATCTAGGCATTACCTTGTCACATTTTCACATTTTTTTTTTTTGGATCATATTTAAAAAAATTAAAAGGCAACAAAATGGAACAAATAGGTACCATTGAGCTGCATGGATGAATCACAAGCTGAGGCGAAAGCAGCCATAAGCAAAGTTTTTAGATGCAGTTCATCTATGTCTAATTAGTATAATACAAAGCAACTGACTCATTATTGAGGCAAAATGGCTGACGATATCATGACAGCTAGCAAGTTTAATTTTTTGACCACTTTACAGCTTTGAAAATCAACAAAAGCAAAATTTAAGTCCCCAGGCCCCACAGAACGAGAGTGCAAAAACCAGCTTTGGTATTACTAAATGGACCACCACAATGTTTGTTTACATCCCATATGAATTTATCTTATACAATTTTTACCCTGCATCTGAGGAGCACCATTAAGAGTTTGGAAAGTTCAGTTAAATATTTTCAACAATATTTAATTCCTCTATCAAATCAGTTTAGATTGTCTTATTCCTTTTCTCAATCAGTCATTAACAGTGAAATGTAGAAGAGAGAGTTATCTGTTTTGATAGTATGGAATTGCATGTAGACATGGAAACACACACACACAGGAAAAATTCCTTTTCACCTATTTTTTTGTAGTAAGAACTTGTCAGTAGAAATAAGCTTTTCAGGTCTTGGGTAAATATGTTATTCAGATAATGTGATTGCTTGATGCTAGAAGTGAGGCAAAAGACTTTCAATTGCACAGACCAGGTCCCTCTTGGAGTCCCTTAAAAGATTCACTAGCTTACCATTATTATAAAATAGAAGTTATATAAAAAAATTGTATCCCTTTCAAGGACAAGTAATGTAGACTTGGGCCATTATCGTGTTACCAGAGACCTGAAGCCATTGTCCTGTTAAAAATATTGCAATGCAAGCTTAGCTTTTCATTACAAATAATCTTATTTTACCTTTATTTGCTTTTTGGAATAATACATCCAGAAATGAGAACCACAAAAATGAAAGATTATTGATGAGATGAAACAGCATTCACTCTTCCTCTCCTCTGCACTAATTCACATGCTTGCCCTAACTGTCCAGCTTCTCCCTATGTACTCTTAAGGGAAAGAAATGGCTTTCTTCAGGCAATGAATTAGAGCACTCAGCTTAGGTTCCTGCTCAAAATAATTTAGGGACATGGTTTAGTGGTTGTTTTAGCAGTGTTAGATTAATGGTTGGACTTAGTGATCCTTAAGGTCCCTTCCAACCTAGAAAATGCCATGATTCTATGATTCTACACTCTGGGAAGGGGCATCACTCCCTCTTCTTGGTCTCTGGCAGAGGTCTCCATTCCTAACTCGTACACACTCTCTGTTGGCGTAGCACGCCTTTTTCAAGAGGAAACGGGATGCGTGGGGCCACACCACAAAGAACATGAAGCACACAGACATCTTGCATCGTTTTGAGAGACAGGGCATGCTTACAGGCAAACCTACCCCCTTTTAGCTATCAACGTGAAATTGTTTCTTTGAAAGGAAGCCTACCTACCCCTCATTACTCAAATTACTCAAAATCCTTTCCTTAATACTGCACACCAACATTTAACATTTCAGCACATCCTTCTTTATAACAACAGTAGAAACTGGCAACTGTTCCTTAACCCAGAAACAGTCTGTCATCTGTATGGAAAACATTTCTCCTTCATGCATGCTTTTGTCTTGTTTCCTACTTATTCTGTAGATGCTCTTTTTGTAGTCAGCAGCACACGGTACACTTGTGCATTTGGTTGCTTAAGAATGAAATCACACCCTAGCAGTGACAGAAGGCAGAGCAGTACAATTTCAAGGAGTGAGCCTGAGCGTTTCTTATTGGCCAGGCCTAAAGAAAACCTTACCCACAATCTCACCCTTCTCCCTCCCACCTTCCTTTCTCTATTTTTTTTTTTCTACTTGCAATGCTTTTCTTGGCACACCCTGACATTCCACCAGACTGACAACTGAGCAGCACCTCACTAATGTATTACCTGATTATATTAAGTACTTTCACATGTGGAATTTTGCACATCCAGTATTCAACCAGTGACAGTAACAAATAGGGTATTAATTAACAACACAGTGATTAAAGACTTAGAATTCCGACATCTGTAATAAATGTTCTAAAGATAGTGTCCTTGCATGGGGCATCTGTAAATCAGGGTGCTTGCAAAATGAGCTCTGCTCTTTCTCAGCTCATTGCCATTCGCTGAGTACTAACGAGGTTAACAAGGCAGAGCTGAAGCATTTGAATCAACCCTTACTTTTTCAGGGGACTTAATAAATCATGAGCAGACCATTCATATCATGTGTTCTGCAGCAATAAGGGGAAGTTGATTAAGCAGTTTACTTACCCCACGGTGTATGAAAGTCACAGTATATCAGAGGGAACCCAATCAGTTACATGAGAAATGTTTTTATTTCCTTCTCAACATCCAATTTGATTATCTCATTATGTTTCACCATGCTTTTTCTAACTGAGCAATTTGCTTCTAGACCATTTCATTCTTCCTTTTTTTGCTCACCGTTAAAAACCAGTGACAGGTCAGATGGAAATTCCTTCTCCGGCAGGCCTTCAGTTCAAAGATGAAGTTGATTAAAATGTCATATATGTAACAAAAATATTGGCATCCACTCAAAATCTGACAAATTAGTTATGGCTTGTCTAATCCACATTCAACTATAAAACATGATTTACCAAATACACTCACCTAACAAAGGGTATTAGATTTCTCACTGAATTCCCTCTATTTTGACACTCTCATAATATGCAAACATATATGGATTTAATTTTTTCATTTCCTTCATGCTCGAACATTTCAACCTGTTAATGCATATACAAATCCTGGTAATCCCAAAAGCTGGTTGGGCTTTATTTTTCTTTCAAATTATACTTCCTCTAATTTTTTTCCAGTTTTCTTTATGTTGCACAAAGATGTGTGTATGGATCTACAAGATTAGGCAAATAATTAAAATGGCACATTATCTCAAAGAAAATAGTGGAAATAGACAGAAGACTGAGATTGTAAAAAGATAGTTTAAAAATCAAAGTTATTAACATCCTAGTAGTTGTTAAAGTTCCATGGAGGAACGGCTAAAATGGACTCCCCATCATGCCAGCAAAGGTAAAATTGGCAATGCCTAGGAAAACTTCCAGAGAGGTATTTCAGAAACTTGTCTTTCTAGTGCTTCTGCCTGGTGAAGACTCTATGAATCCTGGAATTGTAACCTTGCGTCTGTTAGGATCACTTTCAGATTTGTGTCTTATGTACAATGGAGACGTGAAACTCGGTCTGTGACATTGACAGGATCAGATGATGATGCTAAATCCCACAGAACAGGCAGAGTCCATTTGAACACTCCCTTGAACCTTCATGGCACTTGCAAAGGTCTTGACCTGTATCTTGTTACAATAAAGTTTGCTAACCAAAGCCATCTTGTTTTTCTCTATGAATTATATTAAACTAGATACATATTAGTTTCCCTGTCAGGTGACATCAGAACCAAGTATGTGTGACAAGTAAAAAATGCCTCTTTTACCCAGAAATTTTGGTGTCTCTTAGCGCTACTAATTTTCCATGGAAAAAATAACAAACACACATCACACTATTTTTAAAGATAAACCATGCCTGAAAACAGTTTTTTTTGTCTCAGAACAGACACCTTGTGCCTGACGCTGGGACCACAGCTATATCCCAGAAAACATGTTCTTTTGTACAAAATGAAAAAAAGACATAGTAATTGAAGTGGTTACTTGGAGAAACCTGTTTATGGCACCCATACACTTGGATTAGTAAAAGACAGCAAGCTATGAAAATGGGCGTAGCAGTGAATGCATCTTGCTGTAGCCATTTCTGCTGACAGCACCCCTAGCGTGTACACACCAAACCAAAGACAGTGGAAGGTATTAAGAGTTAACAGTTGAACTTTGACTAGACAATAGGTTTGCTGAGGAAGTTGACTAAAGTTTAAGATAACTCCTACTCCAAATGTCTCTTCAGCAGGCAGATGTTTAGCGAATGGAAAATTCCTAGGCACAAAATAACTAGACAGGAAGCTATGGGCAAGGGAAGAAAGGGAGTGAGAAGCACAGAGGGGTTTTGTGAGGAGGGCAGAGAGGCTTGAATTACATGAGATACCTGCCAAAGTTAAGCTTAGCCAGAACATATCCGTACTTCAGAAGTCAAAAGAGCGCTGCAGAATACAGATCGTGGACAATCTTTATCCAAATAATGCTGTTGAGTGGTGAGAAAAATGAAGCAAGTATCTTCTACAGTTTGTTATTTTTATGCCACAGAGAAAGAACAATACTATTTCAGAGCCTTGGGCACAGCCTGTCTGCTCATCGTCAGCTAAGGCCAGTCAGGTGTCCCTGAGGAGGGATATTAGCCAGAGCAGCCATACACCTGCGCTTCTGGAACAAGATATGTTTAAGCTCCTGGGGATACACGGAATCCAAAACAGCCTGGGGATCTAAGACAAACTGTCCTCCACTGCAAGTGCCCATTTCCAGGAAGCCATAACACAAAGGACACTGTGCCAAGGAAATGTGCCTGAGAAGCCAAGTAAAGAACCAGTGCTAACAACCTAATGTGCTTCAGGGGAACTGATAGCACAGGTCTGTCTGTGGTAGCGTTGGGGCCAAAGAGTGAGGAGTTTGAATTGCAAGAAGCAAGGACAAGGCAGTTGAAGAGCTATTAACAGTGATACACCAAGAGATGCATTTGGGAGAAGAAGAAGTTCTCCTTTCTTAGTTTTTTATACCAAAAGACTTGAGGATTTCTTGCCTATCACAGGGGCAAGAAATGGCTTCATAGGTAGAAGACTATGTTGTCTATTTGAGAGACATCAACCACTGCCAGGTTCTAGCTCAGCTCCTCCCTGCCACAATAAGCTGTAATTTGAAAATGAAAGATATAACCCGGTATACCTGTGTTTGACAAGTCAGTCACTCCCAGCTCAGTGTATAGAGGCTTGAGACTCAATAGCACAGCTAGTGGCCAAGAAAGGAAGCTATGTCAGCTCTGCATCAACATAATCTCACTTGCTCTTCAGCAAAAATAAATCAACTGTCTCTGCCTCCCTCTCTCCTAAGCCACATGTTCCCAATGATTTCCTTCCTATGTCTCTTCTCCCCTTGGATGGCAATGTTAATATGTTTTTCAATGCTTCTGCTCCATTTGGTGGTTCTTTTATGTACGCTCCATTGCTCGCCTTTTCTACGACCATCCACTCCTCATTTTCCCAGTTGCCAATTGCCTTTGTTGCATTCTGCTCTTCCTGACTCAACCTGTCACTGCTTCTGCCAGCTCTGCAGACCTTTTTTTCAGAGGACATCCAAAATACACACAGCTGTCTTTTCAATGTTATGCTCTCTTTTCATTTGGGTCTTTTTCTGACATCTAGCTCTATTTTTTCTGGGGTGTTATGCCCAATCAATGCAAAATGACTGTCATGTTAAAAAATTATCTCATCTTAGAATCTGAGCCATTTCAGGATAAGAATGAAATAAGTAAGAAAACAGCTTGAGGTCCCAGGAGTCATAGCAGGCCAAGAGCTTAAACAGAAGCTTCATTTTTGTACTGTGAGCTCTTTGTTCCTCCTTAAACTCCATGGGGCAAACTCCCTGATGTGGACGAAACATAGCATCTCTTGATTGACAGGTCAGAGCATCTTCTCCAAGAGTGCACCACACCCACAGAAGTGGACAGCTGTCAAGTCAACTCTGAGAAGCAGCCCAACTAACATCTTAGATTTAGGCCAGTGTTTTCCAACTGTGGGTCGTGACCCTGCATGGGCTGGGGTCAAGACAGGGTTCACACGGGGTCACAAAGTGTTAGAAAAAGCTAAAGAAATATTTAAGCTTAAGGATTTCTGTGCTGTTTTCTCCCAGTTGATGGGGGGAAGGGAACGAGTGGAGCTGCACACAAACAGATGATCCAAGCAGGCTGATTGTTTCAGAAATTGTGACTTGAAATATTGGGAATTCCACCCTTGAGAGAAATAAAACGGTTCTGTGGCTTGTGTGCAGGGGGAATGCTTTGTCTATACACTTTTAATTTTTTTTTTTCTTTTCTTTTTCTAACATATTAGTTTGAAACTAGCCAGAAGTCTGGAAAGGTTTCAGTAACCTTAGAAGACAGACTAGCAAACAAATACAAGAGACATCAGCATGAGCATCCTTGTAATACTACCTGGCTTTCATCAGAAGATTTCGAAAGGGTTCTCAACAGTGAAAGCATTTATACTTCCAGTAGAGTAAGAGGACGTTTTCATTATCCACGTTTTACAGAGGAGAACCTGGCTAGGTGACTTGCTCAATGTCATGCAAAATTTCTGTGGCAAAGTTGAAAGCTGAGTCCAAAACCAAATCCTTAATTAAGTTAATGCCCTCGCTGCAGGACTATTCTGTGCTTAGAGTCCTGAAAAAACGTATTTTCAATCATATGGATATCACCAGCACATATGTAATTAGTACTGTGCAATTACAGGAGCATTGCAACAGACCTTGGGGTCATGGAAGGTATGAGAGGTATTAATCCAATGACTGATTTTTTTTTTTTTTTTGTTCTTACACAAATAATACAGATACAGCCATAGATAGTGATTTGCCAATATGATTTCATCCCTAAAGGGGAATACCTGTAAAATCTTGCCCACACTTGATTATAAAGATCAAATTCAGTAGCTGCTTTTTGTCCTTCGGGAGTAGGAAAGCAGTCAAACAAACAATGTCATTATAGACATCATGGTTCCTCCTAACAGCAACAGTAGTGAAATTGCCAAAGGTCTTCCTTACATGGGCCACCCAGCAGCCCTTTTGCTGGTTACTACAGCTTTTGCTAACCTGAGATAGATTGAAATGTGGGAACTGACATGGTGTGGGACAACAGGCCATGCTGGAGGAAAGGTCTTAGAGCAGGGAAGCCAAGGAGGGTTTGTGAGCATCTCCAGCATGGCCTTCCTCATGTGTGCGACGCAGGACAAGACGTGTAGCACGGACCTTGTCTAGGAGGAGACAAAACCTCTTCAATACCATTTCTGCACTTGAGTAAACTGCAATGGCAGCAAGACTTATCCATAGGGGATCAGCTCGCCATGATCACAACTCCTTGGAGCAGGGACTAACTAGCAACAGAATGAGCCTGCATTGATTACTTTTTACAAGTCAAGATATTTTCAGTTAGCTGATATCTGGCGCTGGTTCATCAACCCAGCTGCTGGCACAATTCTGTTTTCTTGTGTAGATAAGAACTTGGCCTCACCCATTACAGACTGATTTGTTAGCTGGGAAAAGATCACTTATTGCTTTCACATCATTGCTTTAACTATCCTTGGGTACACTGGCTACGCAATCTAATAGTTGATAGTTTTCTGCTTTCAATATTTTCTTGATATCTGCATTCTATATACTTTCCTACTTACTTTAAATATTTTCTTATTTACTTGGAAATATTTTTAAAAGTGAGAACTTGTAGTAATTTTCTTTGTGCCATTTCCTAGTGATGAAATAAATCTTGCAAGTATCTTTGTATGTAAGAATAAGCCTGTTACAAAATAACAGATTCTCTCACTGTTTTCCCCCTTGAGTTTGGGAAGATTATCTGTTTACAATCATCACCCCTGTTTCTGCAGGGGAAGGCTGGGAAGCCTTGGACTTTAAAAAAATATTTATGCATGTGCTGAGTGGGGTGGAGTAGGAATGGATACAGAATAGGAATATTTTGATTCCAGAGCTCTTAGAAAACTGTTAATAGGGTGATGAAAGCTTGATCTCATGGATCTGTTACACTCTACTAGGCTATTTTGCAAGGTTTCTTTGTGTATGGCAATTACGAAGTCCCATCAAAATAACCTGTAAAATTTTTCCTGCTAGAAACAAAATCACTTTTCTTTGCCTTGAGAAGTATTGTCATGAAGGTGCTTAAAAATAAAAATATCTGCCCAGAGACACTCTACACTCCCTTGGTATCTAAGGTCTCTTACATTGGTAGACATGACAGAGGTTGTATTAAAGACCTGTGTCCTTCTGGAAAAGAGGCTAGAGGCTAGCTGAGGTGTCCTAGGGCATCTTAAATGGTACTACAAACCTTTGTTTCTGTGCTAATTGAATCCCACATGTACCTTTTTCTTGGGGTTGGTTGTTTTTTTTTTTTTTCTTTTTTAATAACAGAATGAAAAATATTATGGCTCTTCATTTCATTGTTGTAGGTACTTGTGTGTGTGTACATTTATAAACAACATTAGGGCATTGCACAGCAGCAGCAGCAGCTTGAAGAAAAATGATGGCAAGTAACACAGGCTCGCCTGGCAATAGAGAAACTCACTGGACCTCTTAACTGTTCATTTTCCAAGATCTGGATTTTTTTAAATGTGAAAGTTTGTTTAGAATGTGTAGTATCAAGAGCTAGGTGTTTGAAAAAGACTTAATGTTGAGTTGTAGCTAATTGTTTGTTCTGGAAGGTACTACTAACATATATAACTGTATAATTGGATGTATTTTTATATATATACATTACATATATTTAAATGTGGCAGCTCATCAGCAGCATCAGCTGGGTTGCACTCCTCTTCTAGAAGGGGTAATCACAAGCTCAAAGTTTCTGTTAAATATCATACCTAGGTAGTCAAGACAGGGAAAAGTATAGTACAGAAATATAGAGATGGCAGGGACTAAAGGAGGTAACACTTTCAGCTCACGCCACTTTCTCCTCTGTGACTATGTATGAAATCTCCATTGTTACTCAGCTGCACGCCATTGGGCTTCAGAAATTTGCAGTCAGAGCAAAAGGTGACTCCAGAGGTGCAGACCATTACCTTCTGATATACAGAAGCAACTTGAAGACCACTCCTAATGCTGCACGATACACAACACAGTAACAACCGTTTGGTTGTAGGGAGCCATGAACGGGACAAAATACATGAGACTTCAGGATTTCTAGGTGGAGTAGAAGTGGAATTGCTTCAGATTTTCTTTAGGTTTCTAGGCAAAACCGTATTTGGAGGGAGATCTTTGCTCAACTTCTTTATTTCCCTTCATCTGGATGGAAAGGGCAGCTCAACTACCTTTGCTGGAGTCTAGTTCTATGATTCTATGATTCTAAACAGGATCTAAAAAGATGATCAATTTTCCAGATGGGCTAGGTATGGTGATTTAAAATCGCTTAGTTTCTTCACGTCAGCAGAATTCTCATAAACATAGGCATGCCCAGTATGTTGACTGTGTGATTTCACATAAAACCACGATTATCCTTGTGCTCCAAGTCTGTAAACAAGAGTTATATAAATGGCACGATTTCATGCGGTGTTTTATCTGAAGCAGCTGGCAGCTGTGCACTTACCCACACCAGCTCATCTATCAACAACTCTAAGCCCTTTCAAATACAGGACTTGCATTACAGAAAATACAGCTATTTTAAACTGAAAATTATCTCTGTCTTCTCAGCACTGTCCTTGGATTGGTCTGAGCAAGTGCTGGTCCTGTGTCTCATACTATAAAGCACACTAGTAGGAATCAGCACGATAGCACAGCTATCAAAAGGCATTGACCAAGTCAGGTAGTACTTGTCAACAGTGTGTCTCTCTGTCTCAGCAATGAATGTGGCTCTGGTGAGAGACATCTGATTGACACCTCAGCTCTTCATCCACAGGACAGGGAGTGAAGAGATATAGGTAGTATTCGTCCACAGTCTAATCCATACCATCTCTGGAAATGACAATATCCAGTGGGCACCAAAGCCTCAGAAAAGACTGCCCTCGTCTCCAGTGACTCTTGCTTTGGTCTGCAGTCACTCAGTTGTTGAACCTCACTGCTGGAAATGACAACAAGAATACCAGTGGTGAAGGTGGTTTTCATTGCGTCCCGAAGATGCGGGTACAACAGGGGCTGTAGCTACTTAATAATTAATTTCAGATAGGCTCCTCAAGACCATTGCTTTTGCAGAAGCTAAATCTGACAACTAAAAGGGATTGGTGCTTGAAGGTTTGTCCATTCATTTTTCAGGTACTCCAAACATGCACTATGCTTTCTCTCTCCCCCTTGTTTTTCTCCTTACTATACGACCCCTAGTTACAGTTAATTTCTTAGCAGAGACAGATTGGTGTAATGTTAAAACTGGCTCCATTGTGAACGCTTGAAGTTACTAATAAAAAATTCTAAGCCAAGTAATAAAATGTTGTTTAATTTGAGTAACCTAAGACTAAGCTCAAAACACAGAGAAGGGAGATTCCTCTCCTCCATAAAAATGTTCCACAGTTGTAATATCAATGCAGATAAAAGGAACATATTTCACTCCCAGTGTCTTTACTCCAGTAGGTCTTTTGTTCTGTTATGCAGAAAACACAAGTGAACCTTCAATACCAGCCAAATCCAGCCATAAGGCAGCACAAGAAACTCTGGTTCAACTGCTGTATCAGCATAACTTTATCTGTTTAAAAATTTTTCAGTGGGGCTTGCAGCAGGCAAGAAATTATTATTCTGTGAAATACTACTGAGAAAATTTTTTGTAAAAAGGGGGGGTTTTAATTAAAAAAACAAATCAATTTTCCAACAGCCAACCTTCCAACTGTCAAATATGTGGATGACAAAACCAGTCAAAAAAAAGTTTTTTCCACACAATTTTGACAAACATCAGCAGTTAATACAAAAACATCTATTCTTGTAAAGAAAAGGCAGTAAAACACAGAAGAGCTGGTTGTCCATTAAAAATATTTCATAAGCTGTTCTTCAGACATTGTTTGTGTCTCATTTCCAAGTCTGTTAGAAACTTAAAAAGGAATGAAGAAGAACATACTGTAAAGTTTCAGAGAATTAAAGCAAAAAATCCTTAGTGACAGCTAAGGCTGTGTGATAATTGTGCAGGTACTGCATTGTCCGTCTTGTTTTTTTCCAAGACAGAACCAACACATAACAGAAGAGGAAACTGTGCCAGTGCTGGGGAAAGCCTATAAGTAGCAGTCATACAGAACTTAAGAGCTTCCCTGAATTCCTCTATTTTTTCTTGCATGGCTAAACCCATACCTGGTAAATCAGCTCCTCAGGGGAAGAGCAAGTATCACAGTGTACTTTAGCCTCATGACAGAGTAGAAAAAAGTCATTTTTGTATAAAGCTGGCTTCACTACTCGTTCTGCCACAGATTTCCAGTTTCCTAAGTCAACTGATCTTTCTGTACTTTGGTCTTTCCTTTGAAATATGCAAAGGATATTATATATATTATTACACATTAGCTCCTAGAAGTAAAATCAGGGAAAGCATATCTGTATGATTTCTGACACTACCTAATTCTAGGCAAGAGAAGCAGATGAGACTTGCATAAGTCATCAGGGGATCACTGACTAAAAATGGGCCTTTGCGGGGCCTTTCTTCCTCAAGCAGAACTGCCATTTGTACAGCACAGTCTTGGCTTGACTACTTTTCTTTGGGGCTTCACATTGCTGGGTGATTGCATCCCTAGTCCTGGCCCTGTTCCATCATAGAAATAGTTGATTGTGCATAATTTGCAAAAGTACATTGTAGTTTAGTCTTCCTGTCTACTAGGGACGGTATTTGGCAAGCGAAAAGATCTAGAGGTGAGGATCTCTGGATTTTGCGAATACGTACACATGCGTCAGAAGGAGAAGGGGCTTCAGAAAACATCAGCTCTTGGGAGTAACTTCTGGAAAGATTTCCAGGACTTGGAATCTGTCATGATTAAAACCAGTTGTTCTCCTCCTTATCTTCTGTCAAACTTGAGAAGTGTAATGACAGCTCTTAAAGATCGCACTCTCCAAGGATTGGGAATGCTCAGAGTGGCACGTGAGCCAAAGAGAGTGAGGGAGATAAAAAAAAATCAAGGGTGAACGGTCCCTTCTGCATATCACAGAAATGTGGGCATGCTTTGCTTTGCCTCCCAACTAATGATATAAAAATGTATCATCCTTGAATGCATTTGGCTTTAGAGTGAAAATCTAAAAGGCATCTATTGATACTAATATCACAAACATTGCACTGTGCTCCAAAATGAACTTTTTTTGGCTCCTACTGCGAAATGTCAGCTTAGAAAATAGGAGTGCTCTGTTGTGGCAGCCTTTGATTGTCATATGTGTTTATGCATCACTGCATCACTGCATCACTGCATCACACACACACACACACACACACGCGCACACACGCACACATACACACACATCTGTTTAGCGACGGCCTCCAAAACAGGGTCTTTGGAAAGGTTACCGCTCCACCATATGTAGGACTTTGATTTATAGTTATATTTTTCACAGCATGACACACATTGTTGGTGAACTGAGGCTGTGATAAAATCGTAGAGGTGTAAAGTTTCACTGGCTGGATGGTAAAGAGCCGAGTCAGAGAGAGTGTAATGCGAGTCGAGAGCTGCTCTCCAAATGAATGAACTTGTATTGTGGATCTGGTTACAGCCGGCACACTGCCCTAATCCATCAACAGCAAGTTCACTTACAAACCAGCCTTTGTTTTTAATCCATGAGCCTTTTGGGATTCACTATAATCAAATGACCAATCAGAGGAACACATAAGAAGAAGAAAAAAAATTGCTACAGTGAAGTTTACTCTCAGCCACAAACCCTCCCTCGTTCCCGCCCCCCTCCAGGTAACGCAGGGAGCAGTATGATGCACAGCATGAAGCTTACAGGCATTAAAAACTCCACGAGTTGGAAGTTAAGGCATGGCAAACCAGGTCTCGTTACTTTCTGGGGTTGCTTCTCTGAAGCTCGAGAAGGCTTTGATTTCAAACCACGTGTGCTCGCGGCACAGACACAGATTAGCGATGGAAGACAGCCACGGCGATTGCGATTGCTACGGCCCACTTGGAGTTTTCTCGTTTTGAACGAACGAAAAGAACACCCTGGATTTTGCAATTAAGACGTGTCAAGCTGAAATAACATATGTTCCTTGGCAAGGGCGTGATATTAAGCCTTGGGGTGTGTCTATGTATACATAAACAAATACTTTTATTTAAAAATGTGTGTGTGTGTGTGTTTTATTCTTTTTCAGTTTAGCATAAAGTATAAACAAAGAGTAACCTTTAGGCTGCTTTTCCTTGCAGAAGACTAGGCCAAACATCCACCACTGCCCAACAGCCCAGATGGATGGAACTGGGGACAGACTGAAGTTCCCATGCTAGTACGATAATATTGTATTTTCCACTCTTATGCCATAACTCTGGGCTACCTGGGCCACACTATCTAGCTACCATCCCCTGCAGTCCCTCAAGATGGACCCAGAAGATGGGGACATGCAGCGTGGCTTGCTTAGCGCCATATGGCTGAGCTCCTCAACATGCACGTGTGTGCATGTGGCAGCGGGGGTCGGGATGGGGGGGGAGCATGGGGGTGGCAGGGCGAAGGTGGCAAGACGCACACACCATGCCATTAAAGGAGTGACAGATGGTGATGAAAGTGCCATAAAACCGTGAGCACTGACAGCTCACGGCTGCAACTGAAGCAGCTGCTGAGGTATCACGTTGTAAACAGCCCCCCGTTGGGGCACCCCCCTCCCCTTGCAGCGCCTATCACAGAAACTGTCATCTCTCGCAAACGCTGCCCTGTCCTGCCACAAACCCACCTCGTCCGTGCCTCCCTCTGGCAGGGGATGCCACAGGGTGAAAGGTGGGTGGGTGAAGGAGAAGGACTGTGGAAGGCTTATGGCAAGACTGGAAGAAACAATTCTGCACACCAGGCTCTCTGAGATGAGAACAAAAATGGAGAAACAGCCAGCCACAGAGTCCCCTAAACCAGAGCATGGGCAGGAGGTGGGTGTCTCCAAGCAGTCACTACATATTTCTTGGTACTCCTCCCCAGCCTAGTCTTCCAGTTGTACAGCCTGACTCCACGTGTAGGAAGGTCTCATACGCAAGAGGGTGGCCAGCTCTGTCCTAGTGATGGACAAGCTGAGCAGCATAAACCCTCAGCCTTCAGGTTTGCTGTCTGGCTATGGTGAGCTCCTAGTTCTACCCTCCTTTACAGACTTTCACCAGACCTCATGCAACCTCTTTTTACATTTCATTTCCATCAGGGTAAAGAGAGAAACGCACAGTGTTTCCTTTACACTGAAACTCTGCATGGCCAGAAAGCTGGAAACAAGCTCTCTGCTTTTCGGGAGCTCTTCCTTTAACCCATAAGGAAGCTCTGACAAAACAACCTCTTCTCAGGAGAAACAATACTGGAGACCAATGCTCCTGTGCACTCATCTCAAATGTCTTTTTTCACTTTTTTTTTTTTTNACACACACTCAGGCAGGGCGGTTGTGACAGCACATAATTTCTGATGAAATTCCTGAGTCCAACTCCACTCACCTACTCAGCTTCAACAGAAAGGGTGAGCTTTGATGCACGGAAGAACATAGGAAGAGGGCAGATTGGTTTCTCCTGGGTTTTGATCTTTTGACACTGTTATTATGGCTGTCCTCAGAATAGGGAGCCAGCAGAGTCCTCTAAGAGCATTTTGGGTCACTCCTTTCAGAATGACTTTGGAGACCTTCTGGCATGAAGTGGCTCCTCCTGCTCCTGACAGAGCCGCACGGCACAGCCCTGTCCTGCTGGGACTCCTGTCAGGGCGCACCTCTTTGGACTGCAGTCCCTGTGAGGACACTGTCCCACCAGATAAAAGTGGGCATCAGACCAAGCTGTGTCTGGTTTTGTCAGACCAAACACAATCTCCGGGATTTCCAACATCTGGCAGAGAAAGGGAAGCATTCAGAGGATCTGGGGTGTCTATGTTGGCTTTTTTCTGGCATTGTCTGACTGCTTAAGACTAGAGCAACACACAGCTATGGGGTTTTGCTTAACTCATCACAGTATTTACATGCAAGACAGTTGGCCAGGGCTGCTGGCCTGGGAAACCTACCCTCTTCCCTGATGTACAGACTCCTGTTGTCTTGCTGTGGTCCTCCTAGGCTAAACCCTGCTCTACGGGATCTACCTGGGAATGCTGCTGTGAAGAAATTAGGCAGTTGGCTACCTTAGCAGTGCTTGGTGGACTAAATGTAGATCCATGGGAATATTGTTAGGACTCTTTCATACCACTGTGAGCCTTCCGCATGTGCACGTGTTGAAGGTGGTAGTTTAAGGACTATGAGAGCATTCCAACCCTGATTAATCCTGCATGACTTGAAGCACTTAGGTGCCTAATTTGCCTTGTTTTCAGTGAGATGCCTTGTTTTCAGAGTGTGCCTGCTTTCCCCTACACACTGGGAAAGAACCGGGAGCTTCTTCACTGTGGAAATACTGTACAAGAAGCATAGTCTGCTGGAAAAACTGAGCTGGACTTCTTGTTATATGAAAAGCTCTATTCTCACCCAAATAAAAACTTTAAAATGTGCTGAATTCAAAGGAAATTATGAGATATTGCATTATTATTTTTTTTTCAGGAAGTAATTTTCTAACAGATGGGTTTTGATTTTTCTTATTTTTTACTCTTTCATGACATAGTAGGAATAGTGTATTAATAAAACTTCCAGTCTCCTTTTCTTGACCCATTTGATGTAAAAAACAGTCTTGAGAGGTAGATCAAAGCACAGCTTTGGGGTGGGCGGAACCAGTCAAATGATGTCCACTGATACATTTTAACACACAATTTTATTTTGCCTCACTCCCTGCTTCCCACTCCACTTCTTACCTGTGCTGCAACTCTTGAAAAGTCCTTTCACCTTGGTTTGCCCTTCCTTTCCTTACTTTTACCTCATCTGGACTCTGTACATATTAACAGTTTATTCCAGCTTCCCCTTGGAGGGAACTCTACATAGCAAGCCTGAAATTAATTTCCATTCATACCAGAAGCAGTTCAGTTCAGCTGCAGCAAAGCCCTGTCCAAGGCACTGTCTTTTTTAGCAGCACCAATAAGCCATGCAAATCTGCATGTGGCTGTTCCTTAGAAAGCATCCAGTATTTGGGATTGCTCATTTAAAGCCACTTCAGTTCCATGTCAGTCTGCCAAAGGACATACCCATGGTGTCTTCACCACTGGGTCTCTTGCAATCTGCTTGAATGTGCCTCCCTTCTCTTCTATTTCCATGTCTTTCTTTGGACAAAGGTTTTCAGACTTTGCCAACATATGGAGTACTAAGGGGTTTTTTGGGTTTGGGTTTTTTTTTTCTTTTTGGTATGGGTGTGGACTTCTGTGTAAAGACTGTAAGCCTCCTGACTACATACTTGGTATTCATCACTAGCTTCTGTGGCCACCTTATAAGTCATCTACAGAGCCTCAGATCACAAGCTGAAAAACACTGTTCTGTGGTACTTAGATACTTATGTCAATACTTAGTTATGAAAATGGTACTTATCTAGGAAAACATAGACAATCAGGCTGCAATGATACAAATATTCATGATTTTCAACATCTCTTCTCCTGAACCATGGTGTCAATACAAGAATTTGTTTTCATCAAAATAAACTTAAGAGAAAGTCTTATGAGTGCTGAGGAACATTTCCAACATGAACTCTGCACACTCCAACACCAGAAGACTGTAGAAAGCAGAGTAATCCCTCTCCCCTTTCCTCTCATCCAGCCTCCTGTAAGTGTGTTCATTTTTAAATCTCATGCTTTTGGAGTGGGTTAGGCTTTACAATATGGGCGTAGCAAAGGAGAAGGGAAAAAAAAAGTTTCAGTGTCACCATCACCGTCAGGATATTGCAAATGGCCTGTCATCTGCAAGAAAATGAGACTGAAGCTACATGGTGGCAAATGAAAAGACACAGCCCTGGTGATAGTGCAGGCAGACATCAATTCTTCAAGTGCTTCCTGTCATGAATCCAGACATCTGGCAGAAAAGCACGGAAGATTGGTTTAGCATCTTAAAGGATATGTGAATATGTTACTAGAGGCTTGGACTGACAAATGGATTTCTAAATTCCATTTAGAGATTTGGGGTTTTTTTTCTTAATTAATTTCTTGTTGTACTGAATTCTTTGGTTATATCATATCGTACTGTACGCTTATTCATTGTCTGAACATGGATAAGCTAGATTAAGAAAATACACAAATATTTGACGTATGGTTAAGTTTCATCACCAAGCCTAACAGAGACCTGGTAGTTACACAAACCTCTGTTTTCTTGTGCATAGGAACCGAGTCTCAGCTTGGCAAAGAACTAATATTTTGCTAAGGTAAGAAAGCTGAAATTAGGTAGTGTTATTTTATTACCTTATTATTGATAAACATGGACTGCTAGAATGTTTTAACAGTGATCCAGCCCAGCAATCCTTTACTCATCCAGGCTCCGTGTGTAAGCTCAGGCCCTTAAATGGTTGAACTATTCTTAGCCTTATGTGGTGAATACCCAGGAATGTTCATGGGCAGAATATTAAGGACAGAAGATGGCCCTAACAGTGCTTGGCAAAGGGAGATGGGATTTACAGAAAATTTGCTTTGATGCTGTTGACTCCTAACTGCTGCCTTCTGATGTTGCCCCAACATACAAAATTAGCATTAAACTTGCATTCCAGCTGAATGACAGGCAACAAAAAGCACAAGGGATTTCAGTTAAAGCCTATGGAACTAGATTCAAGCCCACGATCTGGACAGGTTTAAAGCCAGGCTGGATCTCTTTAGCTGGAAATTCCCTGACTGAGAAAGTCTCTAGCCACTTCCTAAACAGTATCCCTCCTCTTTAATTGCTTTATAGGAAATGCAACATACCTGGTCCAAGTGCTATTTGTGGCTGGCACAATTACCACTGGATGCCACAAAGATGCTTTAGAACTGCAGCCATATTATACAGACACCTGACTTGGAGGATTCTCCTTTTAAACATGCTCAGTGAACACAGGAATCCTCTACAAATCTTGCCCTACAGCTGGGCTTGCTTGTTGTCACAAAAGCAAGAGAGAAGCTAAGCCAAGCAAAAGAAATACATTACTTAAGGGGAAAAAAAAAAAAAAAAGACTTCTACAGCTAACCTAAAAAACTAATCCAAGGTTACATTGCAATGTAACGTAAAGCCACACGTAAATAATTACTACAGCCATATATTAATTTCTGTCGCTTGACAGCTGTGAGAAGTGACTAAACTGAAAATGCATATGAATGTATTTTGGGAATGGATGGCAGGTATTTATGCACTGTTGTCGAGCTTTGTGACTACCAGACTGTATATTTCTAACAGAATATTATTTGTTTCACAGTAAGAATGAGCCTTTCCTGAACTGGCTTTTAAATCATTGTAATTACCACTGCAGTAAGTTAAACAATGCCTTTTGCAAGCTAGAGATGAAGAATGGCTCAGTCTGTGTATTAGGGAGATACTTGACCTATCATTTTGCAGCCTTTCTGGGCTGGAACAGAGCAGCTATTAAAATAGCACCACATAAATACGTGATTCTTTTGAGGGCAGAATCTCAGGACTCCCCTCTCAAACAAACCCAACCTACCACGCTAAAACACCTCATCCATTTAAAGAGAGAGGGAAGGTAGGCTGCGTTTTTGTCTTGTGATCAGACTACAGGAACCAGCAGCTCCCAGCGCTGGGAGGGGTAACGAGTGGTCTTCAATAATCACAACCGACAGGGTTCTTCACTCTACATCTCTTTAGCCTCAGAGCACCATGTAAGGGTATTGATTTAGGAGTGACACAGAGGGAATAGTGCCACCTACTGAAGTAATTATTTTTAGCAGTCTACTTTCTTGACCTGGGCTCTTTTTCAGCTAACGTCTAAAGATACTGCAGCATCAAGATGGTACTCATCATATTAAATGGCTCCTCTTCCTCCCTAATTTTTTCAGGAACCGAAAATAGCGGTGCAAAAAACCCACAAACCCAGCCCCCAGAACCCTCCAAAACATGCAACAGACTACCATCAAACTATATTATTACAAAGCTATTAATCTGAGAAATGAAACCTTGGCATGAGGATGTCTCTAAGCCTAGGAAGACTTGGAAGCTAGATCAGAATTTTCGATCTGCTCTGATTCTATTTGCACAAACGAATAAATGCAAAATGTTTTTAGTGGGAGCAAGTTCATGCTGTGATTCTCTTCCAGACTAACTTATATAGCGTTGGACCAATAGCCTTGAACTACAAATTTGCAATTAGTTGCTATAGGGACTGGAGATGGCTTTAAAAATCCTGACTTAAAAAGCTGAGGTTACCTTTNTCCATATCAATGAATGTGTATAGTAACACCAGGCTAAAGAATAGCACTTTCTCTTTTCAGCAGGTGGAAGAAATACACCAATGTCCTGTCTTCAGATATTGATTAGTGTTGCTACGCACTGCCAAACAGCTACGTAGAGTCACTTCACTGGCAGCTACTTATCAGCAATGAGTGAAGTGGTCCCTACAGTTTCCCTTAACTACTGCGTAGGCTTAAGTAGTTAATGCCTGCAAAACGCAGCGAGGGGGTTGTTAAGAATGCTCGAGGAACACAGTGACACAACAGTCATGCCGTGTGCTGTAAACTGAATTTACCAGTAGAATTATTAATTAACAACCAAAGTCATAAATAACAACAATAAAACGTTGCAATTCAAAAGTCTCTCAAGTGTCTCCCTCCGAAGATCTAACCAGTTCTGGAGGCTGTTTCTGCTGACCCACCAGTAATTTTATTGCTGCAAAGGCAATGCAGTGTGTCATGCCATGACAGATTTGGGCTTTTCTGACATCCAGCTGCTTACTGTTATTGTTGGCTGTTGCTGAAGTCCTGGAGATAATACAGGTGTTCTGTGCTGTTGAAGCTGACTGTGCTAGAGGGAAATCTGGGATAAGCATGGGGTGAGTGTATGTGTGCTTTGGTGAGTGAGAGCAAGCAGTCAGACCAGACGGAGAAAAATGTCAAATAGGCTTCTTCGTGGCCCACTTCAAAATTAATCAAGGACTATTTTATCAGGCTCCTTCTACTTAAACAGAGAGCATGAACTATAAATAGAGATCTCTGTTAGGTCGTTTGTTGTTTTTTATCTTATTTTTGCTGATCAGTTGAATGACTCCAACCTACTCAGTCTGACCACACACGCCAAAACTATTAGTATGTATGTAGTCATGTGTTTCGCAAGTTTAAAGCTAGTACCCTCAATCTACAGATGGGGAAACTGAGGTGTTGACCAACTGACCATTGCTTCATCTTTAGATGAAGCAATTTGTCAAAGGCTACATGTTAAGTCTGGATGCTTCTCAATCTGAGAAGAATGTTTGAGTAACCAGTTAGAGCAGACAGAATAGTCCCACTACACACAAACTCATCTGAGTGGTGTCTCTTTCCAGAATTAAGGAAGCAACACAAAGCTAATCCTGTGCCTCCGTTTTTGTAAAAATACTTGACAAATATCATGAGTAAATAAACAGCTGCCTCTGAGTTATTTACAGTGCTGTTAACCAGTATTTAGGCTTCAAAATTGATACCAGAGTCAACAAAGGGTTGAACAAACATATCCATGGTTGAGTATTTGTATTTGAGATTAAGTACACATATATGACTGTGAACACATGTGTTCACTCAAACTATTGAGGTTAATTATGAAGAGACATCAGACTATGCATTAAATGGCATTTTGGTCAAAAAGCAAACAAACTATTCATGCGACTAACTCATACTTGTCCTCGTCTCCTTGAATCTAAACCAAACACTTATTTAGAACTCTTTTCAATACTTTATATTGACCTTTGAACTGATCATCTTTTAATGAGTTGCTTTTGGTTTCTCCATTTTAAATTAATTTCCTTCTATCAATGGTATCTTCTCTAAAGCCTCAGTATCCTTTGAAAGGAATGGTTCAATAGCAAAAGTTCCCCACACCCCTGGGAAAACAAGGAAATAGACAGTATACATCCTTGCTGGAACTCCACTTGACCTCAGAAGAGTAGCACCAGGAAAAAAAATTCAGTGAGGGCCTTTTCTATTTCAGGCTTAATTTTTCATACTGCAAATAAACTAAACACCACTAGTGCTTTGGAGGCTGGGTTTGCTTCTCTGCAGCAGTGCAAGAGTGCAAGTGAGCATGTATTCAGATGGGTGGATACTACAACTCTTCAGCAGGGACATGAATAAACAACAGAGCCAGAAATAACCCAGTGGTAAACCCAAATAAAGGCAAACAGTTTGACTTTTGCATTTGTGTTACCCTTTTTAACAGTCTTTTTGAAAACCTTCAGGGAGCCATAACAATCTGAGATCTGGTCTTTTCACACCGCATCCACCATCCAGAAACTGAAATATCAGGAGAAGATCAATTCTTGCAGTATTTGGGCTTTACAAGTAATCACTCCCCTTAGACATCTAAAAAAAGGGTCAGAAGATTAAATCAGTCCAAATGTGAGAGAATTTGTGCCCCTCTAGGCATGTGAAGCTTTTACACATAAACTGGTATATTGTTTGGGAAAAAAAAAAAATAAAATATGTATTACACAGTTAGGGAACCTGCAGCAACATCGCACTAGAAAATGTTTTCATTCCTTTCCATCTGCCCTCAGAGTTAGATGACTCAGTTCAAGTGCAGGTTAGCAGGGCAGATGCTCTGCTAGACTAATCCAGGTTCCCAGACTCCAATGACTTTGTGCTAACGGCAGACGTAGTGTGAAGAAGAAATGCCCACCTGCTTTCTGCCTACCTCTGCCAGGCAGTGAGCAAACAGCCCTTGCAGGCTTCTGTGCCTTCTCCTCCTTTGTAGTCTCCTGACACCACTTGGGGTCCAGTCTAGGTTGTTAGCAACCAACACTTACTTCCTCCTAGTAGATTTTTTTGTAGTCTACTTGGAAATTTTTTGCCCTCCTGGTTTGGCTCGTGTCACTCTGGAGTGACTCCAACTGCTTATTATGGCTTTGAACTAAAGCGGGAGCTGGTCAGGGGCAGAGGGTGGGCATGCTGTGCCACAAGAGACCAGCCTGCGTAGTGGGCAGAGGTTCCGTCCTACTGACATTTCCTACACTGTGGGTATCACTGGTTTGTACCACTGTGACTAACCCAGTACCCTTGCTGGCTGGCTGGCCACCGAGACCAGGCTGGCCACTTCCCATGCAGCCTTCCCAGGGAGGAGGGCAGGTGGGGAAGCTCACAGTGCCGGGAGTCAGTCCTATTTCAGAAAAGAAAAAAAAAAAAAAACAAACCAGTGCCTCATTTTCTGTGGCTGCTAGTCTAGTACCTTTTGTCAGCCCTGAACTTTCATGGGATGAAAAAAGAGATTAAAACGAAAATCATTCTTCTGCTCTGTGTAAGAGAGTTCAGGTGCAGGGGTTTGTGTCCTGAATAACAAGCTACTTGACTAGAGGCTGATTTTTAACAATGCCACGTTCTTATATTCAAAAAACCCCAAGCTGCACACACTGTAGCTACACACTCTGTTTCACTCTGGGTCTATTTTAACAGGGTTTTAAAGCTATTTCACCTGAGTGCCTGCTGATTAGCATGCTGAGTTTTTTAAACCAATCCATTGAATTCACTTCCTTTCTGTGTCCCCTGTGCCCATTCACCTATAGAAATATATAGACAAACAAGGCCACAGGTGCAGAAAATTGGGCCTTTCCTGCTGTTTATTACAATGTTGACCTCAGGGATTTGTCGGGGGGGTGGGGGTGGCGGGGAGCAGGAAAGAAAAAAGAAATACACGCTTTGCAATAGGATTCTGCTAAAATCCTACCTTCCTTTTCTTGCAATGCTAAAAAAAAAAGGCTCCTAGCTGCCAACAAACACAGACATTGAATTATTAGTAGGTGGAGTGGGGGCAGGACTATTTCTTTCGCACCTACAAAGCGATTTTGGACGAAATGCTGCTGCCCAGAAAGGCTCCTCTTCCCTCAGCCTTCCCTCCCTCTCCACAGGTTGCCTTCTGGTTATTCTCGGGCACGCGAATTTGCTCTGCCCTGTGCTCACCCAGCCTGCTGCCTGCTTGCCATGTCAGAGAGGTGCCTTGTGCTGAAAAGGCAAGCCTGGAGAGGTCTCCTCTCAAAAATGTATGGCTCCCATCCGAAAACAGGTAGCCCCACACCAGTGGCCGTGGTTCCCCTCCAGGAGCGGAGAGCAGATCCCCCCATGAAGTGGGCTTTGCCCACAGGCAGAATTCAAAGATTTCTTGATGTGAGCTGGAAGAACTCCTGAGTGGGCCAGGTTTTAAGAATCACTTTGCTGACTGGACAGGGATGGTGAGTGGGTTAAGGCCACCCAGTACTTACCTGGGTCACCCTTTACCGTGCCAAGAGCTACAGGAAAGCAGCACACAGGGTGCTGCGGCAGCATATGGACGCGCTGGGGTGTGAGCGTGTGCAAGGGTTCGTCTTCCTTCTCTGTCTATGAAGGTGTTTTGGACCAATTTCTACAGTCTAGAAATTCTGCTCGATCTCAGTGGACTACATGAACGCACCGATAAGGGCTCGACCTTGACTCAAAGAGCTTACGGTACATTTAAAAAATCAGAGACCATGGATGAGAGAAAGGATGTCTTATCCCCAAAATTAATAATGTGGATTTGACGTGCAGAGAGAATACACAGCTTGTTAGCGGGGGTCTCTCTCATCTGGAAACTGAACTCATTTCTCCTCACCACCAGTCCACTGCCTTAATCGGATGACTGCTTTTTCTTAAAGCAAAGTCCTTCTGCTTAGGCTCACACAGATTGAGTCTGAGATTGTCAAGGCTGTTTAGGTGCTTAGGCCCTTCGGAAACTAACGTGCACCTGGTCAGACTGACCTGGAGGTAAAGGTGACTGCTTAGGCTAGTGAAGACAGGCGCTCTGCATTTTGCTGTACACCTAGGGTACAAAGCTGACCTGCACCAAGTAACCTGCTCCCCCAGAGTCTGGTCTGAATTTCATCCATCCTGTTTTCAGAGGCACTTCAAAAAATACATGAAGGTTTACAATGTGTGGGGGGGAACGACACTTTTTATGTGCCTATATAGGAACATCAATGGGGGTTCATTTATTTTGTTGGAAAGTTGGTGCCAAAAAACCACTGTATGGAACCTGGACTGTAAATCCTAATCCAAAGCATTTTGAAGCACATTGCAAAATCTGGCCAAAAAAGTCCAGAGACCAGCTTGTGTAAAGCTCTGTGTTAGGCTGGTCTTTGGTTGGCAGTGATGACTATGTCATGACTATGATGATCTCAGCCCCTGAGTCACAAATACAGCATTCGCACTGGTTGCTACTTGATATTACTCTTGATACTATATTGGTAATAACTGGGAAAGGCTCAGAGAGTGGCCCTGCATTTTTATAACTTCTTTCCTCTCTCCCGAGCATATTTCTGGGGCATGATTCGTCACAGGGCCTTTGACCTGATGCTTCACTGTCCTGCCCATGGCCTGCAGTACAGCCATTCCACAGAAATGCCCTCCTGGGACCTGTCACAAGGATGGGTAAGCTCTGTGGGCATTCTGAATTCAGGTTATCCATGTTTGGTGGGAAATATTTGCCACCACATCACCAGCATGCCATTGGAGATGTCTAGGGCTGGGGCCCTGGCACCTCCAGGGTGCCTGGAGACAGTGTAGGTTTTATCTAGAGGACCATTTTTAAGGTACTGCACAGCCACAGATAAATGCCTGCAAGATATTTTCATTTCCATTTGTTTCCTTTTTCTGACATCTGTCTTAGAATACAGGTCCTGAAATTTTAAGACTAATGATGTCGGTATGCCGTTGGTACTGTCAATTGCTACTTCATGCCTTCTCTGGCTTGGACACACACGTTAAGAGGCGTGTTTAAAAAACAATAAAATACACATGAGTTCTAAGAGTTCCTCTCCCTCTGCTCGTGTTCACTATGATGAAATAACCAAACCCCACAGTTTGCTTGGTCCAAGTTATGAAGTTAGCTCATATTAGTTAACAAAACTCAGGTTGTGAAAATTAAGTCAGTCTTTTCTGTAACATAGGCCGGACTTAATGTTAAGTCCCAATATAAAATTCAGCTTGGCCTTTTTTCATGTATAACCAACTTTCTGCATTTTTCTTTTTCATTTGTACAATTTTCCAAATTGGAATAATTACTGTAACTGAAAAAGCATGTAAAAAATGCCAGTTATTACAAATAAACACTCTGGAACTTTTATTCTAGAATTCATCACTTCATAAAACCATATGTCATAAAAGCAACCATTCTGGGCCAAACACGTGCTGCATGTAACCCAGTATCTTGTTTGTTACCATGATTAAAAGGAGAAAGTGCAGAAGAAGACAAAAATGATCTTTACCCCTGCTGTGTCCTCTTACCTTCTAGTAGTAAACCACCTTCAGTGGTTTAAAGCCCCCAAACGTCATGTTCTAATAACAGAAATGTAAAGCTTTAAATAAATCAAAATTAAATTGCTGTTTGCTTGTATTAAGTCACTCAATCTGATTTTGTCATAGTATCTGCTTTTTAAAATTTTGTGTAATTTTTAGAAGCAAATGTATATCTTTATAACAGTTCCAGAGAATTAAGCTGGAAACATTCCATTCAAATTATAGTACCCAGGAAGAAAAAAGAGAGTTCAGCTGGAAAAGACACTTTAATTAAAGAGGCAGCCAAGTCTGGCAAGGTGGGGGAAGCTGTGAATTTGCTCCCATCCTACCGTGTAGAAAATATCTGGACATTATAATTTCCCCCCCTTTTTTCTTTCTTTCTTTTTTTTTTCTCTTTTTGTTCCCCTTGATGTTTTCTCTCAGTTGTGTCACATTCTGTCCTTATTCTCCTTCCTTCTTGCTCCTTGTTATTAATTTTACTTTTTATTCCCACTGCCTCTTTTCTCAGCTACTTCTTATGAAAATGGAAAAAGAAACCCAAATTAAAACTTCAAACCTATAGAGACACATTTGATTAGAAAACATGCAGGGATTCCCCCCACCCCAAGCCCTTTTTAAACTCTTCTCTAAACAAACACATCTATTTAGACAGTTTGTTTCTCTATCAATCTGTGAAAAGTTAATACAGTTTTATGCCATTTTTGTTATGGAAACTGCCCTGCAAAAATACCATATGGTCCACTGAGGCCTGCCCTTCTAACCCCAATAAATACAAATCACCCTAGAACTTATCATTGTAACTTCAAATATGTAGCTAATGTTGTAATCTCAAAAATCCTTCACAAAAAGAAAACAAACCAGCTCCTTTTAAACCCCTGACTTGTTGCTCTTGACTTTAGCTATTTGTTCAATATTTCAACAACACTAAATAAATGTGCTGGAAATACTTAGCATTTCTGAATCACCCCCTTGCTATCCTAGATCCCAGACTCTTCAAATTAGTGACTATCTTAAAAAATATTAATGTGATTCATTCTCTTTGTTTCAGTATTGTCTTCAGCATATCTCTTGAGAGTCTCCCGTTATCAATGCTGCCTAATTCTAGCTCATCTTTTGTGGTAATTCATTTCCTACCTCTGTATCACAGGCTGTTTTGGCCATTCTGTTTTATACCTTTTCTAACACCGAAACACTGGTATTATTAATGGCACACAACACTGTATATTATATCCATCTTATGCTCGATGTCAGGGTAGATTTTTCTGTTATTTATGCTCTGTGTATATACACCTATCAACAAAGTTTAAATGATGTATGTTGCAGAAGAGCATTACCTTCCCTCACCTCCTCTGTAATATAAGGCAATTAATTTGCCCTTCATTGTTTATTTATACACATGTATTTCAGACAACCAGAATCTTCCCTAATTCCTTGTGATTTATAAGTGAATAGAATAATAAGCTTCAAGTAAAACATCTGTTCTCTAAATGCAAAAAAACAAGTACTCTGGTTATTATGGATATAGTGGGAAATGTGATCAGACAAACTGTATCATTTTATTACTTAACAACAGTATTTCATTAGTATCTAGAACTACCTCCATGTCAGGAGCAAGCAGCCTGATTTCCAATATCAGAAATCTGGTTCTGAACTAACTGCTTTTTCAGAGATGCTTAAGAGTTTAGTTTTAAAAGTGAGTGGCAGTTTTAGTGCCTCTCTTTCTGCGATACTTGTATGATGTCTGATTTTTAGAACATGTTTTTTCCTCTCAAGGAGTTCCAGCATAGAAATGTCAAAAAAAAAAAAGTAGCAAAAATGAAATAGTTGCTTTTGAATAAGTTCAGTCTTTATGGCTCCTCTGTCATCTTGAAGTGTGGCTGAATGGGAAAGAGAACCAACATTTCACGTGGTATTTTCAAGGGCATGATCTTGTTCATCGACATACCCTTTTTAATTCTGCTCTTGAATTGGGTTAGTAACAGTGGAAGTCAAATAACAGTAGCATAAAAACAAGGTACACCTTGCTCTTCCCAAGGACCAACTGACCCCTGCCTCTCTTTTAGGCTTGTCTTTTCCCTTGCACCTATTCAACTGCTGGATTTGTGTCAGCGAGACAAAAATAACATAAATGTAACAACATTTGTACAAAAACCTCTTATGCTTCTTTTTCCTTCATTTCCAGGGAGTGTTGCACTAGCACCACAAATGACAGAAGAACTTTGAAATGCATTTGAGAATCTGTTCTGCGAGTGCTTTTACTCTCACCCAACTGAAAAATGAAACAGTGCCAGATGATTCAGCTAATAAATGCGAATTTAAAAAAAGGCTATTTGAGATCAACCCACATAGTAAACAGTTCGAAAAGCTAATTGCAGGATAAATCAGAAAACTGGATATATGCACATAAAGAAATCACCGTTTACTCAGATAAACTACACAAGCAAAAAAAATATCAGAGAATTTCATTGCAATGCTACAGCCTGCAAGATTCGGTCTCTGGATGCTTTTGGGAGAATTCCCAGGTAGCCTGAATGCTACATGTCTGTTTCTGTACCTCCATCATGTTACTTGTGCAAAAAAGCACACCCACACTATGTTCAGTGAGAAAAAGGACTGTGCCAAAGATTGTGTAAGTGCTGAGGGAAAGACTGGTGAGGGTTGCTTAATACTACTTTTGTCTGTTCTTGGAGCTGTCCTGAGTAGAACTCTTAAGGCATGATGCAGCCCAGACTCCTAACCTTAATGTGTTAAACACATTGTCCACTTTGGATTGTTCACTTAGCTCCAGCAAATGCCTTGTATTTTTTTCCTGTCTGAGTACAATTAAAATTGCAGGATATTTGCCAGACAGGCTGAGACTCTTTCACCACTCTAAGCATCCCTTTGCAGTATCGTGAAGAAAGATCAATCAAGCTCACTCTTAGTTTCACCTATAAACAATGCATTTTAACTGTCTTTACAGGTCTGCTTGCAGACACCTTAATACACAGAGACATATATTAAGCTATACTGATGTCTGTGTCAGACTCCACTTTCATTCACAAAGAAATCATAAAGGAAAACTGGGATAGAGTGAATTAATTTATCAGTGAGCTAAATATGGTATGAGATAAGAAATAAACATAACCTATAAAAAGAAGAAATGGCTACTCAAGACCAGGAGAAAAACATGTTCCCCCTACCCTTTAGTATGCTTTCACATGCAAGTTTTAATGTTTTGTACAAGTGGGATACCACCAGGTATGCATAGAAATACAGGAGAACAACAAACATGCAGCCTTCTTGCAAACTAACTGCAGATGCCTCTAGTTATCAAGATCTAATACACAGCTGATGGTATTCCAGGGAGTTTCTTGAGTCGTGATTTTTAAAAAAGCCTCTTTGCATTCACTTCATTTATGGATTCAAGAATAGCTATCCAGTGTAAGGATGTCCCAGGCACAGAAAATAAATAGTTAAAGGAAGGAAGAAAAAAAGAAGAAAAATGAATTTGTGCAGAGGTCAGAATAACAATATACTTCACAAGGATATCAGTGCTGAAAGCGTGTAAGAAGTTATTTTCCCAGTAAGCTCTTACTCAAATTTCTGTACACTTTTATTTTTGGCCCTGTGCAAAAAACTTTAACTATACTATATACCTCTATTCAACTACAGTCCATTGTAAGAAACAAAAGCAAAACATAAACTATTTCTATTTTACCAATGGTACCTCTGAGATAAAGCAGATAATAGTTCTTAAAACACATTACAAGCTGTAACTTGCATTATTTTTTTCTCACCATATATGTATCTCCTGGTTTTCAAGGCAAAAATTTAAAAGATCACTTTTGCCCTACCAGGTTATGACCAAGTACACTCATTAGTCAGAAAATACTGTAAAACCTTTTCTGTTGGTACTGAATTGCAAATGTGTTATTTCGTGTAGTTCCTGTCCTGTTCTTTTCTCAATATAGATTTCTTTGCTCACAACTTAGCCTGTACTATTTCGATTAAATTAGAAGCCCTTTTGTTTTCTCTGAAACTAAATATCGAGTACTATAAAGCACTGTGCCTACATATGACAATAGATACAGTAGAGGCCCTATTATTTGAAAGGTTTTTTAACTTAACAACCTCTAAAGCCACTGTTATGCATTTTATGAAAAGTTTATCTAGAAAACATATGAACTTGGCAATTCAGGGAAAAAAAGTTGTCTGAACAATTTAGTTGCATCAAATCCCATCCTAACATTAAGACAGTATCTTTTCATAGATACCCATGTGGGTGAGCAAGTCCCAGAATATTTTTGTATCTGTGTGCATTTGCATGTTCAACACATTCTTTTTAGTTTTCTGCTTATTCCTCTCTGGGTTTGTTTTCTGAAAACTACCTCAGCAAAACAGTCAAGAATTTAAGAACAGTGAGGTTTTGCCCTTACATTTTTTTGAAACTGTAATTTTAGCACTTGTATATATGAACTTATGTGAGCCAGACCTGCACCTGCACACAAACAAGAAACTAAATCCTATAATTTAGTCTGTCTGAGAAAGTACAATTCACAGACACAGCTCAAACAGAAAATCCTTCAGAGTGAATGCACAGATTTTAAGTTATCTTCCAACTAACACATACATCTTAGGAAACCACAATTAAGAACTATTTTGTGTTCTTGAAACCTAAGGAGTTTCTTCTGTTTTTTAAAACACCATATCTTCATGTCTATTGCTTATTTATTGAAAGAAAATCCCCCACTACATGGCTGCAAGGCATGTTTACACAGGGAAGTTTAGTGCCCCTTCCCCAGCTTCCTCTTCCTCTATGCACTCCTGGTCTCTGATTTCCTATAAGCTGCTCTCTTCTCTCTCGAGGGCTCCTCTGCCTCTGTCTCTGATATCACGTGGACTTATTTATTACCAAAAGGTACCTTTGGTGACTTTCCTGGCAGATTATTTGTGTGAGTTACTGATTCACTGGTCACGACTGAGAGCACTATGATGGCAGAGAGTACTTACCTATGACTGAAAGAAGGATTCTTTTCTGTGGAAGGTATCCCAATACACACTTTTGGTGGGAACGATAAATTTTGACCCTGCAAAGCTTTCACGTGACAAATGGCCCCCAAACGCTGTGAGAACCAGACGTGCCAACAGCCCGCAGGGGCTGGGTGTGCATGTGGCCGCTACCGGCTTGGGGTTGCTGCAAGTCAAAGTCCACCCTGAAGTACTTAGCAGGGATGGTGTTAAGCAGCTCTATTTCGAGGTCCTGTTGCAAAAACATCTCAAACATTCATATGTTTGTGACCGTGTTTACAGGCTGGTGGAAATTTATCTGCCGGACGTATCAGTGCGCTGCTGAAGAAAACAGCTTCCTGTGCACTTCTCACGTCTCTCACCACTCCTGCTGGCTCCTGGGGCTGCCTGGGTAGCACTCATGTGCGTGCGTGGCCAGCCCTGCACCCATCGGGATAGGTGCTGCATGGATAAAAACCAAAAAGGCTATTTCTTAATGGCAAAAGTAAATTTTCTAGTATTTTTATCCTTCTGGCTGGTCGCCTCTTGAATCTTTATACTGTAATGCCACAGTAAAGCTAATGCTAGATTTATGATCGGTAGCAGAGGAGCAGACAGCAAAACTGTCTGATGGGACTGAGGAGAAGGTGAATATGGAGAGAGGGGAAAAGAGCTCCACAGCAGGGCTTGCTTCTCATTCCCTAACCTGAACCTTATAAGCAACACTCTATTTCTTAGCTTGTCAAAAAAAAGAAAAAAGTTTTTACAAATCAGGACTGAGCTTCAGGTAAAATGCCTTCCTTCACTGCCAGCTGGAAGGAGAATGTTATTTGGAGGTAAGATAAGGAAGTGATAATCTGCTGCTTGTACACAATCTGTACTACTATACTATACTACTGTCTTTAACAAAGAAAATCCCCACATGTGAGTAATGTTCCCTCTGCCTAAGGATTCCATATACTGTAACTATTTGTTTGCTTTTTTTTTTTTTTTTTTAACAACTCCCTTTTCTGCTCCTTGTGCTGTGCAGTAAATGCCACCACTAATGAGATAATATCAGTGTGTTTGAGAGCAGACTGACCCTGCTGTTTTCAAGCAGTTTCAACTTCTCGACAGTCAGGAGCCTGCCTAATGTTTTGTGGCTGCCTCTGGTCATTGACATGGTACAAAATGCCTTATCTCCCTGTGGGAGGGAGGTCATTGCCAAACCCACGGCTACTTGACTGGGGAAGAAGGCAGACTACAGTGATTCAAACACAGAGCCTGAGCCAAGCAAAGGGCTTATAACAAATAGCCTAAAATAGCTCCAGTCTGAATGTGTTTCAATTTTGCTCTGTATGTCAACAGATGACACGCATTGTCACTGCGCTATGTATGATTCAAGAGGCTCGCTTAAGTATTTTACAGTAAAAACCCCATTGTTTAGGATTTCTGCAACTTGGACACTTTCTCAAATATCCTCCTTTACTTTTTGCAAAGCCCTTTCAGTGACCCTTTTTGTGTCAATGCAGGGCTCAGCTCCCAAATAAATGGTTCTATTTTTATTTCCAATATTACACTTCCTTCCAGAGTGCTCGTAGGACGATGCCGTGCATTTTGCCACCAACTCTCGCCGAGTTCCACAACAGCTCCCTCACTGGGCCCAGGATTAGCAGGAAAGTGGAGAGAGTAGCCGGAGTTCATGCAGTGTTAGTCCTCTCCCCTGTCACCATTAGGACTGCTGGTGTAGAGCATTTATTTGTGAGACTGGATATCCAACAAACCGGAGTGATGTCTGTGCAGCTGACCATCTGGGATGTCACACAAACAAGCCCAGGAGAATTTGTGGCTTACAGATTCAGGGAGCACCGAGTCTAGTGCACATGTGAACTGGAGCTGGCCTGTGTTTCCCAGGGAGTCCAGTTCATCCAGAGCTTCCCCCAACTCTGCCCACACTTGGCAAGGTTCATCCGTCTGCGACTTCCCAGCCCCATGACTCACCGTGCATGAGGAGCGTGACTCAAAATGCCAAATTTCTTTCCAGGATCTCCCATTAGAATGACTTACAAGAGCACTGGACAAAGTCTCAAACACATGTCTCCCACCCCCTCATCCAGCTGCTTCTGGTGCTCCTCAGCTCTTTATGGCAACAGAGGGTCCCTCTGTGGGATTCCTCATAGAGCATGAGGACCTTCAGCATGAGTAAGGATGGCACAACAAGGCCCTACTTCTTTTTGCATTTTGTCATGTGTTAGTAGAGTGCCTTGCTGCATAGCTGGGGCTCTGACGTACTACTGCTGTACAATGAAACAATATGCTAGAGTAAACACAAAGTCGCCTCTGACCTCTGGATAAGGGAGATACTGACATTATGGACGACCAAAACGGATGAAAACTTGCTGCAACAGTCAACTTCCATATATGGTATCAGATCACAGACACTACTATATTATTTAAGACTGAAACCTGCTCCTGAAGGAGCATCCTGCTTCCATTTAACTCACCTGGAGGTATACGTTATTAGCCAGGGGTAGACACTGATCATACGTACAAGGATTTTCAATCTCTTAGTCTGTCTGGAAAGCTTGAACTACAAAATTGTATCTTCACTGATTTTCTTCCTCCCTCGATACATTTCAATCTTGTTTTTCCAGCAGCTGGATATCAGTGATGTTCACTGCTTCAGCAACTGGAAGCCAGTTATGAACGGAAACATTTATTATGAAAAGAACAACACCAAAAAAAAAAAAGAAGAAAAAGAAAAGAGCAGAAGCAACTGTCACACCAAATTACATGGAATTTGTAGTATACGGTTATCACTGCAAAGCATATGTGCTTCGCAAGCACGGAGAATTTCACCTGTGCCGTGCCTGCAGCAGTTAAAGGAAGGGACCCTCAATTTATAGATATGGCACCAGGGTATGGAGAAATTAACAGACCTGCTCATGGTATCTTTCCCTCTTTTTAGATCTCTCTGTAGTCATGAACCACCTGCTTTTACCAAAAGACGTTAATATTCTCTTATAATACTAAATCAAAGTATGCAACATTGAAAGGAAGAGGAATAAGCCAGTGCAAGGCCACAGGGTGGGGTGTGGGTCAGGGCACTGGTGTCAAGGACTAGGAGAGTGCAGGTCCAAATCACTGCTCCGGGGCTGACCCCATGTTTGCCTGTGGGCCAGTCCCTTGGGGTTGCTAGAAAATGGGGATCATCGTTATCCTGTACCTCACCATCTCTCATGAGGGTGCTTAGGGCTAAAATTAAGGACGTGGGTACGTGCTCACACCCCAGCCCTGCCTGTCTCGGGTGGTGTGCCTATCCTGGCACGCCTGTCCCTGGGACTGAGCTTCCTTGTGGTGGGGCAGGACACCTGCGAGGCGGGACTCGGAGAAGAAGCCCAAAGCTGTGTGTTTGCTGCTGGGGAGGAACGACGAAACTGTTTTGAGTCAGCTGCAGGCGGGGAGTTGCCGTTCTTCTCCGTTGGAGGCACCGGCAGCTGCTGCTCTGCTGCTCACAGCGCTCATGGTCTTACTGGGGAAACCCAGCGCACCGTGGCAGAGAGGCACTTGCTGCTCTCCAGGGAGGAAGAGCTCCATCTTCTTTGCAATATTTTTACCTTGCTCTTTGCCAAGCACAACTTGTTGCTTTGGTGAGTGGTGCTTTGGTCCTCCCCTTTCCCACTGGCACTGCGCTTCTTGAACCTCATAATTTAGGGCCAGACTCAATAAAATCTCTGCCTACTTGCAACAGCAGAGAAACTCAAGCCCTGAAAAAAAGACTAAATATTGGCCCAGGAGTCCTCTGTGCTGACATTTACTGAATCTCCCTGATTCAGTACTAAACTGAAGCAAAAAAGTGCAACGTTTGAGCATATGAGCAAAAAAGCAACATTGTCAATTCACATTTCTCAGGGACTCCACTAACACCCAAGTCTCAGTGCAGATGGAAGATGTAAGTGAGGCATAGTATCCCCAAGACAATTATATTCTTCTTTTGGGTAATGTTGAAATGTTTTCACTAGTGTGTTCTGTGCAGAGACCTTGCTGAAGGGACACTGATTTTTAAACAGCCAGCAACTTCTTTTTAAGGTTTTCTTTTTTTCTTCATCTTTGTACCAAAAATTAGGTTGTTTCCTTACACAAACATAAATAGAAACTATGACAAAGATTGATAATGCGCAGCAACCTTTTTAGTATGACTGAAAAAGAGTAGTCTTTACTGCTCTTCAAAGGTACAGTAGTACCAGCTGATGAGATGGTTGTAATGTACAAGAAAATAACAGCTTGGTCAGAAATTTATCCTCCTATTTAAAGAATTAAAGTAAACCACTCTCATAAATAGGTTTTAAATCACATTTATGTTAACAAATTGACAAGTTTACATCAAATCTCAAGTCAGAGCTCATCAGTGTTATACAAGAGGAATTAAAAAAAAAAATCCATCCAGAGAATCAAAGCTGAATTAACATAATGGCCCAGTCCTAAATAACTGTACTTCACAATACATTCTTCTTTGAAAGAGAGAGAAAGAGAGCAAGAGAGAGTGCAAACTATGCATTTAATTTGTGCTTAAGCAACTGTAACAACATAGTAGGAGTTTGTATTTTTTCTGGCACAGCCCTTGTCATAATCCCATTGCATACTTTCAAATGTATTTTTAAATTGCTCAGCTTCTGTCAACAGATTCATTCAGGGCTGTGTTATTTAAAAGGTGAATGCAAAACTCACAGAGCTTGCAACGTCCACTCTGACATATCTATAATGAAGGATCACTAAATCACCCCTTTTGAAGTGAAAATAAAATTAGAAATAACCAATACCAAAAAAGGAAGACAGTCCCTGTATTTAGCTCCAGTATGCCGAGATGACGCCAAATATACTTCAAGACTCTTTCCCATTAAAAAGATACTGACCAAAACAAAAAAAAAAAAGTGTTTACCTTGCCTGACTTTGCATGGGTAAACATCCCTGCACCCAATGTAAGGAGCTATATTTAGAAAAGTATCCTTACCAGGAAACTAAGTAGGCTTCAGTGAAACCAAAACAGTCCTGGGCCTAATTCTGTCACTAGCGAGATGGACAAAGTCAAGAGGAGCTCCACCCACCTCACTGAGCTCAAAGCCAGACCCAGAAACTGCAACCTCTCTCACCCCCACCGTGGGATAAATCCTCCCTTCCAGGCTGCACAGATAGAGGAGGGCTTCTAAAGCCATATGAAGCCATACCAATTATTTAAAAAGGAACAGCATTATTGAAAAAAATGTTATACAAGCAGTGGTAAACCTCAGTGGTCTGGGTTTCAGACAACAGAAAATCCCTTTGACAAGTAGTAAACACACTAAAAATAGTACTTGGTTCTTTTTAAAGTCAGCTTAAAATAATTCTCTTTGCTTTTTCTATCCTTCTTTGCAGTTTCATATGAAGGTGCCCAGCAATCTTTTACCAGCAATAAAAATTACTAAGGTCTTATACTGCAGCTTGGTGTGGAGCCTAATGCAAATAGAGAAGATCAAAGGACTATCAAGTGAGGACCACATCTCAAGAGCAAAATTCCAGCCTGTGAGGAATGCCTACATCCCATATTGGGATATTGATGCACCAAATGTATCTAGGAACAGAAAAATGCTAAGTTCAATATCCTGAGCAACCAAGGCAGAAAGGATAAGGATTGATTAAACTGAATTAATTAAATAACTAATTAGTTCTTTAATTTGTCTCAGCAATACCTGGCACAGGACAGGCTGTGACTATATTCTGATTCATTTCCATCTGGTTAAAGACTGCCATCTCCCAGGTACCCTTCCCCTCCAGGTCTCAGATATCACTGGGAAGACATCACCCTCTGCTAATAAGAGAGAGAAAGTGTACCTCTTTAAACACGTGAGGAATGGGACTGATCTCATCTCCTTTACACTTGAGCTAGACATCTAGACTCCCTTAGCAGTCAATGGAGAGAAACAAGCACTTCCAGAGAAAGATTCATCTGACCTTTGTCAGACACGTACTTTAGAATACCTCAAAAATGGATTTTTTTCTACACTGACAATATGGGTAGCTAGCTCAGACTTAAATTTACATTCAATAGATTTTATCTTAGGTTGGCTAATTCCCTGCCTTGCTCCAACAGAGGATGTCATCTACAAAATCACTATAATCTGAATTTACTAGGTGCTCAGAGTATGTATGAAATCAACACCTCTCCTGTATTAATTGTGGAAGGCTAGCCCAGTCACTGCACTGACTCTTCTGGGTGTGGACCTGAAACACACCTCCCCTTGCTCCAGTTTTGGTGGTGAGGGAAAAACTGTTCCTCTCTTGAGGCAACTGATCACATGCTTGCAATAGCCCCCAAAATCTAGCTTCTGGTTAGTTAGAATGGGTATAGAGAACTTGGTTTCTACACCCCCCCTTCTAGTATGTGTGGTTTAAAGGAACTTTACTTGTACACTCTATAAAGTCCTCCCTTCTTTGCATCTTGCTACCCCCTGCCTCTAGTCCCAGATGGGGATCCCCAAAGGAATGAATACCCTTTTTTCCTCACCAGACTGGCAATCTCCAGCCATCTTCAAAACTAGCAAAATTGCTATAAAGTGCAGGTTAATGTATGCTTTTGAAAAATGTTGCTACTTTGGAACATATATTAGTAAGTACTTTTAATAAAACATCCTATATGTTTCAAAGCTTTGGCATAAGTTGTTCTGATTTTCCTTTCACTTTGAAGTTGTTGCTTTTCTTTTTTTCCCCCCAATAAATTCTGTAATTTTGACAAGAGTTTCCTTTTCATTTTGACTTAGCAGGCATTCCACCACAACAACGGATTCTGTGATCCTAATCTTGTAATTTAGTTGCTGAGTATCTCCAAAGTATACTTGTATTTCATTGCTGTATCTCCAGTACAGCTATAGCTATACTTAGTTACTCCATATCTAAAAATCTGATGTGTTCTTTAGTTTTCAGTTCATTAAGGTTCACTTTAGCTTTTCTACTGAAACAAAAGCAATGTTTCCATGGTCATAAAAGTAGTAAGCTGGGGGGAGAAAAAGCCTTTGAACATTTGGCAAAGTAGTTTGTTTTTTAATATTCTCCTTGTGCATAAATTTAGAAGAAAAATATACTGTTTATAGGAGCCTTCAGCTAAGAAAGTAAACAAAGCTTCTTTTAAATATAGCTCTTCAGGCAACTATAACGCAGATTATGAAACAAGGATGGGAACATACTCATGTTATACTTACTGTGCAATGGCCAATCATACATTTTGAATAAACAGCAGAATTACCATAAAAGCCAAGATCAGCACCTTTATGGGACCCCTGGTGCCATGGTCTGTCACTGAACGCTGAAAATACATTGGAAATAACACCAGTTTCAACTGCTGCAATGCTGTGGCTGAAGAATACAAAACCTCAAGCAGTAATTTTGTATAATTTTTCACCCCAAAACAGAAAATGTGAATAAACCTGTTTGGAAAGAAACAGTTACTCTTCTTTAGCCAAGACTGATCAGTTCTATGTGACATGTTTGTCTGCCTGAACTTCATTCAAATTTCCTTTGCACTTTGTATGAACAGACGCAGACTTTTGTTATCCATGATACTAAATATAGCATGGAAAGATAAGAACTGAAGGGGACTAAAACATGAAAATAATTGCAACAGATTTTAGATTTCTGAAAGAAAAACTTAGAATGAATACTAGATATGGTCTGTTGGAGACTCTCCACTGTTCTACTAATTAGTGCTTTATTGATAGAAAATCTCACAATGTATCTTTTGGAAATATGCTTTTTTTAATGTATTTTCATTATCTTGAAAAGAAGAAATGACACAGAGAGCTGGGCCTACAGCTCAGGCCTTCCATCTTTCTGCCTGGGTGTCATAACCAGTGATCCAGAGGGTCAGAGTCCTGCTCATCTTGACTCTCTTCGGAGTCCATTACTCCTGCATCCCTCCACACCGGCTCACTTACTAGGTTACCAATCAGATTCAGGTTTCCTCTCCCTATAACAGAGTACAGGGGTCTCCCACATTTTCCCTGAGTACTCTAAGCCCTGCAGTTATCTGCAAAATGTGAGCGTTGCCTCCCCCAGTTACGCCTTGAAAGGAAACGTCCCTGGATGTTGGTTCATATTGAGCTCGGAGCTGTTGCTGTGTGGGAGGTGTTCCCCAAGGCCCCTGCTGGCACAGACCACAGGGGCTTGAGGGATGGGGAAGCCTCTTCCTCCATGAATCTCAAGTGATTTTAGGCACTAGAGAGATACCTAGATGTTCAGCCTGGCCAAGGCAGCACTGCTGTCAACCATATACAGTAGCAGAACTTTGGGCATCTGAGTACATTTGCATAAATCTAGGTGCTCTTGATGGAAAAATATTTTGTCTGCCCTATTGGGTTATCTACTTACCTCTGCAGAACTCATGGTGTGGATGAGTTGAACTCACTGTTAACCCTAGACCATTGTTGTAATTTTTTCATATGGGGATGTTGAATGACTTGCCTATAGAAGAAAAGGTGAGGGACGGAAGCAGTGGAGGAAATCATTGTCTCCTGCTGCCAGCTTTCTGAATGACTAGTGGTGTATAGCTTTTGTCATGTATTCTCCTTCACAAGGAAATAAGGAAGGGCCCATGCTGAGATATCTGAATGTGTATCTTCTGGTATAGCAACATACTAGCCCTAAAGTTATTTCAACTTTCTTCCTCATCTAGCAGTTACTGAAGCACAAACATGTAATCATGGGAAATACTATAATTAACCATAAATCTCTGCTTCAAACCAAAAAGGCACAGAGCTTTCATTTCTATGTGACTGAAAGGCTGGAACAAGAGCACAACTATTAGAGAATGTACCTTTGAATCAGTTTCTGTGAGCGTGCTGTGCTTGCTTTTTTGGTCTAACCCACAAATTTGTACCTGTATGGTTAGCCAAAACCTGTATATTATTTACCAACATCAGTATTAAAACTCAAGGATCTGGCAATGCTCCATCTTGCAACTAAAGAGCTGATGTTGTATGCTTACTTTAAAAAAACATCACCACTATGCCTGAGAATACTGCTCCGTGTATATAAGAAGTTGATATGCACATATAAGAAGTTGAGATCAAATGGAGATTTCTTAAAGCTTTTTACTTTTTCATTCATGAAATTGTTTTGGGCTTGTGAGAAATTGAGTATTCTCAAACACAAGGCCTGATTTTGCAAAGTGTTTTGCACCTCTGTTTCCACTGAGGCATTGACTGAGGTTACTTTAAAGCCCTCCTTTACCATAGTATATAAACAATCAAAAATTTTGCAGGAAAGATAACACTAACAGTATCACTTCCTTGCTTCATATTTTAACACAGGCAGACTGCAGAAGAAACAGAAGAAATGCTGATTTTAGCAGACCTCTGGTTTTGTTACAATTAAAGTGGGAAAGCTCTAAAATTTAGGCTGAAATTGGTCTGATTTTAAGTGCCTAAAAAACGTCGAGGCTTGTTTAGCTTGCACTGCAATTTGCTGGCATCATAGACAAGGTGAAAATAATCTGAGCAGGGTGCTCCCAAAATCCAGTCTTCACTCCAAATCAGCTTCCCTCTTGTCCTGTCTTCAAAGGGGCAGGTTTGATTTGTGTTACGATCATGAATGTTCCAGGGGTTCAAATCATGGCTCGACTGTTCCGTACCTGATCTCGTTGATTCCAGCTGGTGTAAAAGTAATGATAAAGCTATTGCAAACGGCACTTAGTGTGTAAACACTCTCAGTCGAAATCAGATTGAAATGTATATAAACACAACATTGGGGAAAGATTTCCAGCCAGCCTTTTCTGGCAGATCCTGCCCTGTCCTTGGAAGCTGAGCTGTAGCTGGTCCCAGAAAGCTCAATAAGAGATACTAAGTGATGAACCTCACGCAGATACCTACAAGCAACTCCTGATCAGGAAGCTGGGGTTTTGCTGAGGAGATGTAATACATTTGGAAGAGGAAAGTAAAGCACATATGTGAATGCTCACTGGAAGACTGTTGGGGTGGGGGGACTGAGAGGAGGCAGACTACAGGGTGGTGCAAAAATACAGAGGCAAGTAGCCCCAGGGAGGGATTGTTGGGGTTGGAAAGCAGGAGTGAAAACAGAGGTGGTGGGAGAGAAACTGGGGGAAGACGAAGTGGTTGGCAAAGTCAGCAAGTGCAAGAAGCCTGCCAGTGGTGTATTCTTCTCTTTCAAGTGTGCTAAAATCTATGAGAGATGACAGGGGAAAGGGGAACTGTCTGAACGCCCAGAAATGCTGAGATAAGAGTTACAATGCTCCCACATCAGGCAGAGAGCTGACTGCAACAAAAGGCAAAGGATGACTAAAACGTCTTTTTCTAGATTCTATCAAAATACTCCTCTGACCTTGTTTAAAATACAGGAAATTTACTGTCAAAAAACCAAAGCAAACAAAAAAAAAAAAAAAAAAAGCAGATTCAAGCTTGCCTGCTGATAGTACGTGAAGTTCTGGAGCATCGGGCTCAGTAAAACCTTCTGCGGCAAACTCATCTGGTGAGCATGCCAGTAATTCCTAGGGACTGTGACTTTCCAGGGGGTCACCGCTAAGGTTCTGTTGGTATATGACAGGACTCCTCATTTTCTGTTTTTTTCAGAGGTTTGAGTTTTGCTGAGCAGGACATTTTGGAGAGGCATAAGAAACCACTGAGCAATTTTAACTCTGTGTTAACAAAGATTTTTTGGTCATTGAATTAGCTTATAGAGGATTCGTTTTAACTGCGTCAGTGTGTGTTGGGGAGGAGTTGTGGAGGGAAAACTATGCATTTCTGAGGGAAACTATCTGGCTGAAGCACTCTGCAGAATACTAGTGACTGAACTGTGTGATAAAGATAATACACAGCAGAGTTCAGGGTGGGTGTGTGCAACTGCAGGTTTCTGTACCTGTCCATCCATCCTTCCATTCCTTTTTCTAGAGAAGGAAAAAATCCATGGGTAGAGAGGATCTCAGCACTGTCCTGACCACAGTTTAACACACAGTAATCTTAGATATTCACTGTGTATTCAGAATAGCTGCGTATTTTCTGAACAGGGTATTTACAGCTATTATATGACCCAGATCCCCATAAGCTTCACATGAATATGTCATCTGATTCTTTAGAGAAGCATGAAGAATCATTGGCTAAAAATATCTGCAACCTGGTTATGATTTCATTAAAATGGCCTTAAGTCAGTTGTCTTTTTGATTAGGGCATTGTCCTCTAATACAAAAAATCTAAGCCAGCAATAGCTTTTTAAACAGAATCTTTTTTTTTTAATTCTATTTTTTTTCATCATTTAGTTTCAGACAGTCTTCTGGATTACAAAAAACACAAAGAGCTGTTTTGATTATGCTGGTCTGGTTCTACTTTAGGGAGTTCCTTTAGCTGCTGAGCTACATACTAACTCGACTGGAGCTCCTTCACCCTTTGCCACGTGTTTACATTCGTTGTTCTGATGTTCAGAGACAGCTTACAGTTACAGAGTGTAAAATTGGGGTACCTTGTCTTTGACAGGCTTATTCTGAATTTAAGAGAAATTTTAGTCTCATGGCACTTAAAGGGTTTTTGTTTGTGGTGTGGGGCATTTTTTTCAAAGGAAAACAGGATCTAGCATCTGGGTCAGATAAAAAGATGTCTCACAGGGAGGTGATGGCACTGTTAGGGGACAGTTATAAAGGATAACCTGGCTATAGCATAAATTTCTTTCTAAATCCATCATGTAGTGGTTAGGATGATGCTCTGAGGCATGGAGAGGCATGAAGCATATGTCCCATTTTGAGAAAATGCTAGATAATGTATTGTAGCTACCCATGAAGTATCTAATCCTGCAAACTCTTCAACTTGATGATCTATGTAGCACTGACTTCCACAGATGTGTTTGTTTGGGGAAATAAAAAATATCCTTAAACTGCCTTTAACTTTATTTCTTATTTCATTTCATTGCATAAATGCTTCCATCTATAAAAGCATGCAATTAATGGTCTAAATGGGGTATTATTTGTTTGATTTTTTTTTTTAAGATCGTTTAATTATGCTTCCAGGCACAAGAGTCTGCTTCTCAAAACCACGAAATTCAGTCTTGCTGCTGTGCCTTAACCAAGCTAGAGATTCAAGTTACAGAAATGAACTCTTCAGCTATAGAGGCACAGCAACTGAAAAAGTACTCTTGTAAAATCATGTCACAAAATTTCTCACAACTGGACATATGCAAATAAAAATAAATCAACATTTACAGCAATACACACACCGAATAAATCAGAAAATGAATGAGAAATGGAACTTAATACAGCAAGTATATACTCTATGTCTGTGTATATTTATAGGTACACACATAGAATATATATTGTGTCTTACCAGAAGAAAGTGCTGACAGTCATCTCGACTTGCGATGTCTATTAAAAACTCAGAGAGAAAGAAAGCACTGTTCTGATGAAGTACTGAGCATGAGATTTCTAAACTGCTTTTGCCACGCTGTCCCTGAGGTTAAGATCCTGGGATTATAGCTATTTATAGGGTGTTGGTTTACTATCATGAAAAATGTTACTCTTCTCTGGGTGAATCAGAGTATTTTTCACTTACACTGGCCACATGTACAGACAATTAGCCAAAAAAAAAAAAAAAAAGAGTTTGGGAACTTTACCTCCACCCAGTTCTCATCAAATCTTAACGTATCATTTTTGTTTTTTCCTGAAGACTGTTAAGGAGACATGAGTGTATTTTCTTTGCAGTTTCTGCCCATGACCCTGTACTGCCTCAGTCCTATTTCTTTTCCTCAGTAGGAAAAACTCCTAATACTTTTCAGCACCGGTACAGCCCCACTGGCTGCAGCAGTAATGGAATCTGAAACCCAAGAAGGTGAAGAGTTGTGTTACACAACACTGCACACCATGCGTGCTACCAGACTTGCTCTGGCGGGGGAAACATGCAGCCATATTTTTCCCAGGACTTGTCTCTGCCAGAAAATGACATCCTGCTAGGACACATGAAGAAATAAGGCATCAAGCACTGTTTGGAGCTTAGTTACAGTCAAGGTGGTTAGGATGCATCCCATTTGATGTCAGCTATATGACAGCTGGGTGTCTAATTTAAACCAGCCATCTGGGCTTTTTCTGCAGTTCATAGAAAGAGAGGTACCTCAAAGGGAGAGTCACCTTATCCACTTCTGCATAGGCTGAGCAGTGTTCCCAAGGAATCTCTCCTGCTCAATCAATTGGTTTAACTACGACTTCTAACTTTTTGCTGTGAAGCCTTTCACAGCCTCTTGCAGGAGCTCAGCTCTGTCAGCCAGGGACGGGAGCCTCCACAGACCAGCCAGGCTTCTCGGCTCTGACCTCACCCAGGTGAGAGCCAGGCTCCAGCTCCCATTTGGGCTCACACAGATGTAAACTGCTCTGTATTGGTCATTTCCCGGAACTACATTTAAATATTTGGAAATGGTATTCAGCAATTTTAAATATCTGTAGTTTTTCAGACTGATAACTTGTATCACACAAACAAGATATAACTTTTACTTATCCCAAAATCCAACTTCTTCAGTTATGCCACTGAAATCTAAAGAGTTAGCTCTATGCATGCAAAAGGCTAAACAGTCATTTTGCAAATATACCTGATCTCCCTGCACCTTTAGCAAACATGAAATTTATTTTCCCAGGGCTGTCATATTCACTAATCAGTTAAATTTCAAACTATTACTTTTGGCAAAGGTTGGTAATAGTTAAAATGTTCACACACAACAGCATAATTTTCCCCAGGCTTTAGAGTATGCCTTTGAAAAGGGCAACAATTTTTCTCCTGTGTATTAGGGACACTTCTGGAAATTTGGGGTCAAACAAATTTGTTACTATGATCAAAGCTGAAACGGGCAATTTTGACAGCTTTACTGAGCAGAATGCAGCTTGCTACTAGCAAAGGATTTTATGAGTGGAATTAGAATCTTGCAAAATGTGCCTTTATGCAGCCCATAAAGGCAAGAGTCCAAACTAAGATACTCCTTTGATATTAAACACAGATAAAGCCTTCTGCTACTTGCTGCATGCCTGAAGACTATATAGAAGACAAAAATTAACAGCTGGAAGGCATCCTGCCTTCCTGCAAGGCTCTGCATCCTACATAAGCTTGGTCAGGAAAGCAACTAAGGTGATGATTTAATAAAACCCCCAGAAAACATGGAAGATATTGTTGGAAGGTAATTCTGCTGTTTGCAGTAGTTGTTTGTGCTCCCTGTCTCCCCCCTCCTTGGACAATGACGAATACATTTTCAGGAGAAATGTTGACTGAACTGTGGAGTGTCAGGCCAGAAGCTGTGGGGTCATATAAGAATAAAGAACAAGGATTTAAATTTTCCAAGGAAAATTTAAATTGGAATGGCCAGGATTCAGCACAGCGGCTTCCCAGGTTGGACACTCAGTTACCCTGAGATCTGCCCTTGGAGCCCAGGGATGCAGACTTTACACAGCAAAACCATCCTAAAGCTATTTCAATATTGATGCTTTGGAGACATTTCTCCCTCTCCCGTACGCCATCCTAGAGATGGAAGATCAAAAAATATAGCCCTCTATCTAGTAAGTTTGCAACCAATGTTAGTACAAGTTCTCCTAAAGTGATTCAGGCAGATTATATTGACACAGCCCTACTGACTGCTGGAGCTGAAGACCATATTTTTCTTACCCCTCTGTATAAGTCTGGTTGAAAATTAATTTTGTTACCTCCTTTTATTGTCTTTTAATTCAGACACTTACTCTGACAGACCAGTGAAACAACCTATTTTGCCTTTTGACGGCATCCTCGTTGTTTGTTGGGTATCAAGATTAATGTTCTAGAGCAGTCATCGGCAGATACGACAGCCTAAATGAACCAAGAACCTCAGAACAAATGCATCCAGGAAGGAAATGAATGAAACCACAGCCCAGAGAATCAATTAATGTTTTCCAAGAGACAAAAAAATTAAAAAATAAAATCTCATACACAGGAAACTAAAAAGACAAGATCATGGTGTATTCTGAGGTAAAATCCAGGAATGGTGCAGAAGTTCACCTTTTAGCACAAGCATCGTAATGAAGAAATCCAAGTCAGAAGAACTATCTTTCCTCCCAATCTCTTTAAATGACAAAATCATGTGCAAGTCAAATTATGCAGGACAGTACACCTGTGTTGTCATAAACTTGTAAGTAAGTGCAGCAAATTTCCTGCTTTGCTCTTGGAAACCCCATCATTTGTCATCTAAAAAGCACATGGGAGGCTTGTTTCCCTTCCCTCTAGTCTTATGTGGGATTTTGTTGAGGTATGTACAACATTTTCCAAGCTCTTTACACCAGAAGTCTTTGACCAAGTTCCAGCTGACTCCCTTCATTCAAAATGCTTCCCCTCCTGTTTCTGTTTGGAGTTTGCTGAGGTTTTATCCCGCCTGTTCCCAGAGTTTCTGGAAAGTGCCTGGTCATGGCTTGTCATGTGGCAGAGACTGGTATGGAGTCATCTGCCAGAAGAAGTATCAACCATCTTTAGAGTTGCAGAGACTGTAATTTTTAAATGGGATTTTTTCCCAAAATCACTGGAGATTTTCATTGGAACATTATTTTTTTTTCCATACTGGATGATTGCAATAAAAATATAATGTTCCCACACATGCTTAAATAAAATCATCTGCCTTATACCTCCTCCCAGGCCTTCACGAAATAACACATCTTATGGGAAGCACATGAAAGAACATTTTGGCATTTATTCTTGCCATGAATTCAGTTGTTGTATGAACGGAGCTGAGAGTTAACACCTTTGCTGAGCTGTCAAAAAAACCCACCACCAAAACAACCACTCCTACCACAAAAACTTAACCAAGAAAACATTGCCTACTGTCCAAAATGCAGCGCTGGCAGCCACATGCCCCTGCCAGTCATTGTTAGTGGGATGTATTTTTTTCTGAAAGATATATACAGTGCCTCTAGTCTTTAGCATTTCACAGAAGTTTAACATGGTTACAAGGATGCTAGAAAATTCTCTACTCCTTCTGGTCTCTGTCTCCGTATCATTATCGAAGAAATCGAACTGAACACCAACCTTTTTAACTGAAAAGCAAGACAGATAATAACGACAACTTTAAACCAACTCCAAAACATAAAAAAAAAAAAAAAGAAAAAAACCCCACCACTACCACATCTATAGTTCTTACCCCAAAAGGGAAAAGTGGCAAAAGGGGATTTAATTGTCACCATTGATATTAGAGGCATTCTGCTCAAACACTGTTTCAGGTGCATGCAGTTATGGAAGAGAAAAAAAGAGGGAATGATATACTAAATGAGATGTTAAATAATACACAGTAAACAAACACTGTAACCAGCTTCACACAGAGACATGCTGTCTGACAAGAGGGACCATTTAAGCAAGCCAAAATTGTAGGGGGGGGAACAAAAGATTTGCTGTGTATTTTTTCCAGTTTATTTTTCCTTTTTTTCCTCTCTGCACTAACAGTCTTTAAGAGGCCAAAGATATTCAAAGTGAAATGTCACCATTCTTCCAAGCTTAAATAAACTATTTATTAGAGGTAGTCTAAGTACTCTGGAGAAATTTATTTGCCCTGGCAATAATATTTATAAATGACCTATGAAATATTATGACATTGTACCAGTAGCATTGCAGTTTGACTGTGAGGATTTAGTTCCAATCAGCAAGTGCACTTAGAGGGGGGAAATATTTCTGTGCAGGGCCGGCGAAGTGTGCAAGCAACGCTTGGGAGAAGATGAAAAGGCCATAAGTACAGTCTTTTCTTTGACACTGGCAATAAATATATCTAGAAGCAATAAATAAACAAATCATTCAGCTCTAGAAGAAATGCAGTCATTTTAGAGTTCCCATCAACTGAAGTCTCTGCTGCTCATAATGGACAGCTCTAAACGCAGCATGGCTGAAACAGGGAGCTGAGCTCCTCAGCCACAGGATGGTGAAAGCTGCGAGACTCCAGAGGGGGAACACAGATACCTATTGAACACAAGGGAGGCATGGTCTGCTCTTTAGGTTGCTTTTTTTTTGACCAATGTACCGAGGCAGGAACGACAACAGAAACCCAGCAATTAGGTATTCCAAACAGAACTGCTATTTTAAGAACAACAAACTTCATTAATGGTTTGGGGGTTGAGGGCGGGGAGGGTTTAAAAGTAAAAGGCATGTGTGCAGGCAAACGTGTAAAGTTCAGATTATTTAAATGCTAATAAATACTACACTTGAACAATTCTTTCAGATGACATAGAGCCAAAATCTGTTTTGCTGTAAACTGTAAAGCTGTTTTAAAAGATGGCTCGTGTTGGTGGTGAGATATTTGTCCTCCACCACAGGATACATAAAAACTTAGCAAAAAAACCCCCAAAACCAAAAAGAGAAAAAATATCAGAAATGAGCTTATATCTCCATCTTTATTCCCATTCAAGAAAAAGCTAAACATAGTAACTGTGGCATATATACAAATGTCTCCTTGGGATTTAAACACAGAAACCATAATTTGTAAGATCGACAGATGTTATGTAGAACATATATATCCAAACACCAACTCAATGAAAGCACAAATATAAGGTCACTCCATTTATGTTTCATTCGATTTACATAGAATTTATTAGTTCAATTCCTATACTGCACTATTCTGCATTACAGTATCTCCACATAAAATCTGCATTACTTTGTATAAATGCTATTCCACAGTACTAGCCTAGCAATTACTGTGAATGCTTGTGTGTTCATTCCAAGCTTTCACTGTAGGTATCTCATGCACGCAAGCCATGCAGGTTGAGATTCTTAGTTTTCAGATGAATAGTAACTTTCAAAGATATATTCAGTAGAATTCTACTTAGAAGTCTTTATGAGAGTGAGATGGTTGAATACGGAGAAAAGAAAAAAAAGAAATTATTTGAATGGCACTTGCATGATGTGTAAAAACTTTCTTTTGAAAATACCAAATTTGGTATGTGTACAGTCTTCAATAATATATACCTAAAAGATTGTATCCAAAGAAAGCTGGATGAGAAAGGAAGCATCTGTAAAGTGGATGCTGAATTCTATTCTTTCCCTCTTACATCGTGTTTGGTTTATTCCAACTACATTGTGATAAAGCTACAGTGGCATAAAACTGACACAATGATACAAAAAGCCCAAAAATGCCAGCCCATTCGGTACTTCTATCGTAGGCTTTTAGACCAATGTAGTAGACTTTAAAAAACATGTTTTTAGGTTTCCTTTATGTTTCATTTTTGGCCTGGATTTTTTTTTCTTTTTTTTTCTTTTTTTTTTTTTTACTGACCCCTAGTTCTTTGTGCACAAAATTCTAATGCACAAAAACTAGAAAGCCCTGCTGAGATGTGGTTAGGAGCAGGTCCCAACAACGTGCAGGTCACGGGGTGTGTCATGATTTTCATCTCGACAAGTACATCAAGACTTAGCTCCTCTAGGGAGTGGCCTTGGGCATGAACCTCTACAAACTTGGCCCAGGTTTCCTGTTTATAACCGAATAAGGTGTCTCTTGCCTAGTTTGCAAAACAAGGACAGAACTACCCACTGCTGATCTTTAACGTGCACTTCCCAGTCACACTTCTCACACTGCACAGCTACCTGCTGTTCTGGGGTTGTTTGTCAGTGCCATGGGAGTGTAAGGAGGTGGGTACAGAAGAATTTTTTTTTCTCCCTAGAAGTAATGACCAGTGAAAACGCAGAAAGCAAAGCAAAGTATGAGACCACAGTGGCCAAGGCAGCAAAACAGACATTCACAATCATGGGACTGCCTACAAAATTTCATTGGGATTCTTCTTATTTGACCCCTTGCCTTTAAGCACTTGTGCTCAACCCCTGTAAGTGTACAGGACTTTCTCTCTGTAAAGTCTAGACACTGTCATGTAACCACAAATCAGGCTATGGGACAACCTTCTGAGCTGGGCTTGCAGGGAAGCCCCAGGTGAGGAGGAGATGTGCAGTGTTCTGTGCCCATGTATCTGCAGCCCCAGAATGGAAGGCTTTGCAACAAAACTTGTCATCTGCCCACACCCAGCGCTCATGGACGCTGGCCATGGGAAGACACCAGCCGTGGGCTTTTGAACACCAGCCTCATCCGTATTTCAGAGCTGCTGCTGGTGAGTTCTGGCTACCTGCAGGTGCCTGCTGGCAAGTGAGACCTGTGTGCCAAGCTAAGTGCTGGGGATGAAACAGGGAGCAGTTATGACTTGGGGGGGGGGAAAGTGCAGCGCAGTATGGCCCCATGCACCAGCATACCCACACCTGCAGTGCAGGACTATGGCATTTCTCCTGCTGCTTGATGTCAAATACAGATGTCAGTGGTTAGTGATTTAGATGTCAGACTGGCAGGTTAAGTCCACTACCTGGAGCTCGGCAGAAGCCTCCACTCAGTGCCATAAACAGACAAGACTCAGGCCAGGCTAGGAGGGAACATAAGGTGTGGTTTTCAGAGTCCAGCTTAAGACTTGAGAGGTCATGTGAGACTTGAGAGGTCTCTCTCCCTGGCCCAGCCCAAGGGACAATCAACAAAAGAGCAAAGATCTACTTGCTCTGGAAAACAACAGGTTTTTTTTGGTTAAGAAAGGAGGTGCATGTGTGCTGTTACAATGAAGAAATGAAAAAGAATCATAAATGTAGGCTAATATATTAAAAGGTGCAATACAAGATATATTTTGTTCATTGCGGAATCCAACTTGGTTCACTCTTGCCTGCTTATTCTAGTTAAATGCACATGTCAACATATAAAAAGTTATTTCAGACTGCAGCATTTCATTACCCAAGCCAAGCCAAATGAACACAGGAATAGCAACAGTACACACGCCAAGGAAAATGAACTTTTTTTTCCTCCTACTGTGACATTTTTGGAGGCAGCCAATTATACATTAAAAAAAATCATGAATGAGCAGTGTAATTTTGGAGCCATAACTTAAAGTGAAGTATTCCTTTAAATATGAAATTAATATATTCATGACATTTTAACAGTTTTTCATGGTTCTGCATTCTTCAACGAGGACTCATTCTAAGTAAACTTATATGCTATATAAAAAGACCACAATAATCTTTTCCCACTAGTAAAATTGCTACTCTTATGAGTGTTACATATATAGGGGTTTTTACATACATAAACAGAATGTGGTCACTTGTGGGATCTATAGATTACATTGGGGGCATATTAAGGGAGTAATGCATGCGCCAAATTTGTTGGCATGTTTTACAGTGTCTAGATTTTTCTGTCCTGTGCTATTTTGTACATTTCCTGCCCTGACATAAATGACCTCATTAACAAGAAATTCTAATAAGTATTCATAGGGGGTTTTTTATTTCAAAATCTGAACTTTGCTGGTTACAGTTACTTCTCTTTTGTGACCTCCCTCCGTATGCATAGCCTTGGAGGAGAAGGAGAGAGGAGGAAAAAAAAGAAACAAAATTCTGCTCGCACAAGGGAGTTTTCTGCCGAATGACATAACCATTACTCCCATCAGCCTGAGCTATGGTCAGCCTGCCCAACCATCTAGCAAAATTAAGTTAATGCAGAAAAGATATTTTGGGGATTGAAAATTACCTTCCAAATACAAGCAGTTTATTTTGCCTTCCAAGCCAAAGAAGGAAATCCCACAGCAGCATATGGAGTACTCTAACACAAGGTTGTGTTAGCTTTATAGCAGTTCCTGTCACCATGCAGTATCTTACCCCCAAAGCAGATATGTTTTACTACAGGATCAGAAGTGTATTTTTGCAATCCCAACTCTGGGTAAAACTTCAATGGGACTCTAGTATCTGACCCACTTGCAGCGATCCCTACAGTAACAATTACCCTGTAGCTGGGGCTGGAAATAAATGTTGCTCTCAACAGCAGAAACACACTTTTGTTTTGTTTTGGTTTTTTTTTTTCCCCTCTCAATAGTGAATTCAGAACGTGCTAGAGAAGGAGAGCTGACAGCACCTAGCAAAAGTTCCAGTCAAAAATAGTAACAATATTCAGTATTCATAGAGCGCTGAAAGTGCTTTTTAGACTGTAAAAAATGGAGTAGGCTGAAATGCATGAAATATAAAAGATAGCCAGAAAAAAAGGAAGATATAGATGCAAAAATACAAAATATAAATGAGCTATATATATATATATATACATATCCATACAACTGCATACTCAGGTAACATATACAGTAACTACACCCAAACAATGTTGACTAAGGTAGAGTCATGCAAGGCTGCAGGATCAGGCTCAAATGAAATCTGGCCTGAAGCATGATTTGGAGGTCAGGCTCCAAAATTCTCTGGGAAAACCTAATTTGTTTACAGTTTCTAAATCCAGCAAGAGTGAACCCATGTTTGACCTCCATCCTTCCCTGTCAAACTACCATTTCCCAACCTCATGTTCCTGCCCGTACCTCATCTTCCAGCCGTCTCCCAGCCTCACAGCTGCCTTCCCCCACACTGCCCACACACTGTTACCCTGGGGCAGTTCCCCACTGTACTAATTTAATGGTGAGGGTGAACGGACAGGTCAGAGCTCTGGGGTGAGGTGGGGGGCCAGAAATGTGTATCCTCAGGGCAGCGTCTTGCCTCCCTAGCCATTCATTTCTGAAGATGGATATCCCATTTATATGGTAATAGTACTTACAAATTTGGCTTTATAGTGAGCATACTCTTTGGATATAGTCCTTCTGCCCTTCAGAAGATGGTTTCCAAGTGGCTTGCCCAGACTAATTTCAGGTATGCGTGGTGGTGCTCGGAAAAGGCTGCTGTGCTTCTCTTTCTGCGTACTCATCAAGTACCATCCTCCTTCTATGGTACTGCAGATTTTTGAAACGAGCAGAGCTTGTTTCAGCTATCTCTTCTGTTTGACAGGCAAACTGAACACTGCACAAAGATGTTAATGCTCTTTGCACAGCACCCACTCAATCTCATTACAGGCTTCAGGTTTAGCCTTTCACAGGCAAGAAAACTTGCTGCTTGCGGCTTTAGAAACTCTCCAGATTGTCGTGGTTCGGGCCAGGCTGGCCACTGAGATGAACGACAGCAACAAGTTGTGCAAAGCATGTGAAGGCTGCAGCGCTAAGCACCTTGAAAGTCAGTGACAAAACTGACATTAACAGGCTGCTCATGGGAAGGCAGAGTAGGAAATTTAAAGGCGGTTGATGTGGTTTGAGTTGCTTTGAAAGAACATGGGCTTCTGCTGCCTCCTAGGGTATGTCCTCATGGCAGTGCCTGCTGCTTGACAGATACCTGAACATACTAACTGCAGAGCAGCTGGCAATGTACTTTCGGTGGCAGAGGGGCCAGGGTGCTCTATTTTGAGCATTTACATGGGCTTTCAGCTGGCTTTTCTTCCTCCCCCAGACAGCGTGCAGCAACATATATCAGTGTCTGCTACAGTTATTTAAAATTAGTACAACTAGACTGTCTTAAAAAGCCTGACATTTTAAATACACACTGTATATTTTATGTTCATCCTATTTGTCTTTTGAGTTTTGAGGCTTCAGGATTCACGCTTTTCAAGTGTATATCCATAGTGAGGGCTAGAGATTAACAATTTTAAGAATTCTCACATAATTGCATGTCTCTAGATACCAAAGCCTTAAGAAACAGGCAGAGTAGTAAGAGATATGTGATATTATGGCAGTGCTGATGGCCTGCACTTTCTACTCCTGGAGAGTCAGGGAAGCTGTATGACCCAGATCCTGAATCCAGATGGAGATCTGATCAGATGTTTAACCTGACGTGACAGCAGACAGTATGGCCCTGTACTAGCCCACATTTTAAATGACACTGTTTTGGCCTCTTTCCGTACCTGTTAAACTTTACATGCACTGCAGTATGCTTTACTTGTTGAAAAAAACCAGTCCTTTTTATGTCAGTTGTAGCCCCTATTTTTGTTAGCATTTTTCAGAAGATAAAATATGGCAGAATTTTCAGTACTTCTAGTTGTCAAGTTTTAAAAACGCTGAGGCCCAAGACACTGCCACGTTCCATATGCACACTTTAACTGTGGGCTGCAGGTCTCAGAAACACACACAGACCTGCTAATTTGGTACTTAATGATGCCCTTAAACATGAGGGAAGTGTGCCAGCACATTTTTAGCCATTGTTTCTTCACCTACATTCTACACGATACTACTAGAGAAGTGTGCTAGACCCACAGTAGAGATGGTGGGGTGCTGCAGTGACTGAACAACCTCCTGAGCCCCCTCCAAGCTGAATTATCCTGTGATCCCAAGATATTTTATGGCACCACAACCGTAGAAATGAGAACACTGGCTATAGCCTGATGCGACATCAGATAGTTTGCTTCGTGGGCAGAGACAGGCATTTTAAGTTCAAAGAAAGATTAAAGGAGAGATATTTAGGATCGCTTAGTCCACCGAAGGGCATTGGACTTTTAAGAAAGCAGTATTTGAGACTCTGAGGAACACCTCTAGATGCTGATGATATACTTCTAGACAAGGTTTTTATACATCTCTCTGTACAATAGTATCTGAGTACCTTATAGTAACTGAAGTAGCCAAGTATTGTTTTACAGAGGGGAAAACTACATCTTGTTTGCATTTATGCTGAGGTTCTCTGGCAGAGCATTCTGGGTTTCTGAAGCCCGAGCTCAGTGCGCGAGCCAAAAGACTGCGCTTCCTTTCTTTCAGTCTATTCACAGTCATAACTGTTACGCACAAAGCCACTTTAACCTGCAGAAAAACACTTGCTGATAACGAAAAAAGCACAGTTCTTCAATTACAAGACCATGAATAAATCCCTAGATAAACTGCTTAGCGATTTAGTACTGTTTAATTGTATTCTGACATTGCATAAAAAAGCGCTCGAGGATCAAGCTTGTAATAAACTAAGCACTGTACCTGCACAATCAGAAGAGATCTGAGGTACTCCACACCACCTCACCTCCTCAGACTCAGAACCCAGTCCCCTTCTCCTGGTCTCAAAGGACTAGGAGAGTATAACAGACACGTTGACTCACGTATTTTACTAAAACACCCGAGAGCATAGCACTGAAATCACAACCAAACTTCTAAGCAAGAAAAATATGAATATAATTTATCACTGTTATTTACTTGTAGGGAAAGTAATTACTTTGTAGAAGTGAGTATGTATTACTGATGCACTCACTATTTTCCTGCTCCATAAAATTTAAAGCTCCGTGCTACGAATAACAACCTGGTGGTAAATATAGGGAGAAAAGAGGTTCTAAATTTCTTGACATTTTATGCGTCTCTCCCTTACCTCATAAGCCTTTATAAGAATTTACTGTTAGGTGAAAAGTTTCTTCCCTAGATACAGCAAACACATCAGGGCAGGTCGCCACAGTACTCCAATGTACCTTGGTGGGCTTTTTCAGGTGTGGTTTTTGGGGTTTTTTTTGCCCTTTTACAGAGCTGTGTCATCCTGTAACTTGCCTTGTGCAGCAGTATTCTTCATACTGCTTATTGTATATAATCCATTGCAAACACCCAGAAACCAGTTATACCAATTTAGACTCAGTCTATTCTTCTAGTCCATCCCTTAACACCCAATACTGCCCAACAGCAGCAACAGAATAGCTCCAGGAATAAACAGATGTTTGCTCTGACTCAGCATCACAGCTCTTGCATGAAACATAAATACAACTGCTAGTCTGCTATCGATTTGAATCATATAAATTTGGGTTTTTCCAGTGTACTTCCCCTGATTAAGAAGAATTAGAGGTCAATATTACATGGCATTCAAATAATATTAAAACTATGCTTTAAATTAGTGAAAAATCTCCCAAATCTGAAAAGTTTGGTAGGTGAAATAACCCCAGTAATTCTGAAATAGGGAACACTAGAGGAAAATTACTCTTTTTCCTATAGGAAAATTTCTCTGTGTTCTCTGTGAATTCTTCATGATGCTGGAATGTCTTTCTTTCAGAAACAGAATGAAATAATAACCATTTTAAACAAATTAATAAGATATAAACTGGTTGACCTGAAATGCTGAGAAAAATCACAGTATCTCACCCCAATTCTGATTTTCAGAAAGTTTCTCTAAAGTGGAAAATTTGAAATACTTTCTTTCAACATATGATTTAAAATGCAGTTCCACAGAATCTGACACCTTTTCAAAAAATATTCCATTGGAAACAAATTGTCATTTTCAGATGGAGAAACATTCCAAAGGAAAATTCTCAACTTGCAGCATACAGCCATAGCCAGCTAAGAACAGCCACAAAACCTATTTTTGAAAATAGCTTTCTAAATTAAATTAACATTAGCAACAATTGGAGGTCATAAAACCTGTTCAAAATAAATTTATTTCCATCAGAAAATAACAATTTTTAAAAAGCTGTTCATAAGAAAATACAGGTTTAATGAATTCATAATTTTTTTTTTTAAATTTTTTTATTTCAACAGGATAGAAGAATTGTTGAAACACTCCTTTTTCACATTTCTGAATGAAGGCATTTTGTTTTGGGGACCAGAATGACTGATCATTGTGAAGTTAATGTTAATTTAGAATAACCTATTAGAAATTATAAAAGAGAGAAGCGAAATACTTGTAGCCAACCTGATTTCTGTTATCCTTTGGAAGTTCAGGTCAAAACTCTTTCTGGAAGGATTTGACTTTTTATCAAAAAAAAATTGTCAAGATCTCCAAAATACTCTTAAGGTAAAAAAGCATTTTTTCACCCAGCAACAGTAAATAAATTGCTTCATTGCTTCATAAGCAACAGAACTAACAGAGCTTTGTTTCCTCTACATTTGTGGCCGGACTCTCTGGCACCTGAGAAGAGCCACGCTCACAGTGCGGTCTTTTCTTCTGGGAGCAGGGCGATTAACAGAGTGTCTGTCCTCTACCCAGGCACTTATTTCCTCAAAAACTTACAGGAAATCAACATCTCTAAGCTCATGACCCCTTTCTTAATTTCAGTTCAAACCAGTTGCAATGCTTCAAAGGTTTTGGTGCAGAACAGGAAGAGTTGGACGGGCTTGGTCAACCACGGCTTTTGTGATCAACACTGCTATTTCCAGGACCTTTTCCCTGCATGTTAAACAGCCTGGGCACATCAATACGGATTAGATTTCTAGCACTGGAAGAGCCCGTGAAAGATTCCCTTCCCCAAAGACTCTGTTATATGCCAGCAGCCCTAAATCACTTTACCGTTCCCATCTTCTTTGGTATTCACAGTTAATCTCTGTGCTCTCCTCAAGGACCATTAATGTAGAGTAGTACATCTTCTGCAAAGGATTATCCTTGTTTCTTATTAAATGTAAGGTAGCTGCAAAGTGATTTCAGGCTGCTATGCAGCATATGGCTGTGAGCCCCTGCCTCCCCCCACCCCACCATGCTCCAAGGTGTCATGGGCAGTGTTTGCTGGGTGGTTTCGGTTCCACCAGAACAGTTTCAGCCAACAGAGCAGAAAAGCAACTAGATTGCACCAATTGCCTAATCACAGCAATCCTTGAGATGGCTATAAATGAGATCAAACTATTCAAGCTGGATCCTAATCAACAGTCAGTGCAATCACTGGGGAGCAGACACTGCCATCTGCACACTCATTTACTGGGCTTTGGAATTATTTAACGTTTGATTTATGGTGGTGAATTGCGTCCTGGCAAATGTTCACTATGTGAAACTCTTTGCTCCCTCACCCATTAAAAATTAGGGCCTGATCCATGTGAAAGCCTCCTGCTGAGTTCACTATGTTTTGTATCAGGCCTCTGGGTCTCAAGACTGGCAGATAATATTCCATTTCTGTCCAATTTTCTTGCTCAAATTTAGAAGAAGCTCAAGTGTTTTCCATCAATATTTTTATGTTTACTTTTGGGAGAATCTTCACAGTGTGTCAGGTTTCTGTGATATAGAAAGGATGACCCACACTGATATATAAATTTTCCAAAAAATCTCAGCCTGAGGCAGACATCTGCCTTGGAAAAGTTCAGCCCAGATGGCTAAAGTTTGGCAAAGATGTAAGCAACTGAAAATAGAGTTGTATAATGGAAAGTTGTGTACAATCTTAATAGGTGGGTGCTACCAAGTACCACATAACAATAATCATAAGGGAACAATTCCAGCAGGATTCTTACAGATATGCTTCAGAATATATGATCTAACTCTTCTTTCCTTTTGCTTGATAGGCATATATATCAGAGGTAGCTCTTGTTTTTGTCTGGACTTTCAGACATTACCATCACAACTAGGCAGCTCAAAGCTAGCCTTTCGCGTTCAACCTTATTAAAGAAGGTTTATCCGAGAAGCATAAAACCATCCCACATAGTAAAAAGAATCCAGGCTGCAATAGTTCCTCTGCACTGAGAAGCCAGCTAGCAAAGTAGAAAAACTGTGCAGCTGAGATCTAAGCTATTAATCAGCATTACTTGGTTTTCAGATTAAAATACTGTCTTGGTATTTCAATACAAGAATGCATACAGAACTTCAATTCTACGATACCTTAAATCCCCAGCATAACACAAAGATTCACTCAGACTTAATAGATTAAGAACATGTTCACTGAGATTAATTCTGAACTTTTTGAGTCCCCATTTCTGCTGTCACCTCATCTCTGTCAATTCAATCCTATTGAGCAGGATGTGATGACACAAGCTGGAATCTTATTTAAAGCCATGTAAGATATTTGCTGCATTTTGCACCTGTGTAAATCCTGAGTAACTGCACTGGCATAACTGAAAGCACAATTTGGCTTGAAGCATCAGGCATTTATTTTTTTTAATTAGGCAATAGCTTAAAAATAAAAATCTAATTACCTCATGGGTAAGGTGCAGTATCAATGAAGTTGTGCTGGGCTGCTGTGGAGTAAATGAGTCCAGGCAAACCAGGCTTTGACTGTGTTGACTGGCATCCCATTCCACATACACATTCACAGCATCTCTCCTGTCTGTCTCCTTGAACTGAGTGGCATGCTACAAGAACATGTACAACACGCCATACACCTTCTTCACAAGATATACTACTAACTGCAAATCACCTTAGCTATGTTAAATATTGACTTACACGCATTTGTCTTGAGAAGATCTCCTCCAAAAATCAGCAGTGTTCATGTCTACTAGCAAAGCACAGAGGGCCAGGATGAAATGTATTTTCTACTTATGAGAAAGGAATGGCAGCGCGTCCCTGATAGCTACTTTTAAGAACTTTTTTAGGAGCTAAGAAAATCCACATAAAGCCTATTTGCAAAAAGTTTTCTGAAAAGCTTTATATTATGGAATGACTCAATTTTTAAGGAACTGGGAGCAAACAACCCACAAACACCTTAGTTCCAAAATATGTTTTTGTTAACAAATGCATTTGTTGGCTTTATTTCAGGCATATTCTTGAAACCTCAAAAATGTAGCACACTCATTTTGCAACTGACTCATTGTGCACCAAGTTTCAGTTTTTTCCCTTGGTGTTTTTTTTTTTGTTTTGTTTTGTTTGTTTTGTTTTTCATGCAGTTCACTTATGCTCATCACCCCACCCACAAATAATGGAAATTCTGACAAGGCTTTCACTATGATGGTACTTGCAGGCACTGTCATGATAAATAATCTACTATTTAGTGACTCCTGATGCAATCACAGCAGGAGTCAGATTCACTAACATCCATCTCTCCACTGTTATGGGAAAGGAATAAGATGGTAGGGAAATACTACTCTTCTCTGAGCCCATCTTTTTAGCTCAAACTTTAAAACCAGCATTTAAATTAGTAAAGAGAGAGTTTACCGCCACAATCCAACCTCTACGTTTGTTTATATTGGACGACATTTTTGTTCTGGCTCACATTACTCAGATGGATAAAGCTCAGAAGGTTTCTGCTTTACTGCCCTGTTTTCTTTTAGTGTTTCTGCATTTTTTAAATGCTACCAAATGGTTGCTTTTGGCTCCCAGCATTATCACATGTTGTCTATAAGTATGGAAATAGTTATGGTAATATGGATGTAAATCATAACTGTAAATACCACATAAAGAAGACTGCCATATAATTATAAAAATACCTAATAGATTTCTTTTTCAAAGACAATACAGCTGTCCCTTCTAACTTTTCATTTGTAAATTCTTTTCTCTCCTGTTTTTATTTATAGGTTGCCGTGCAGTTTGACATAGCACACCAAGATTTTTGTTTCTAATTTTGAAAAGAAAGAATACTCATTTCATCATAAAGAAGCATTAGTTTACAATTTTGAAAAGAAACTAACGCCAGCTCTAGAATATCATCTTGGAACCAATCTCCCTCTTAATACATTTCAAAAGAATCTGTCAATGGCTACATACTGCAATTTAAAATTAAACCCTGCCATGGAGCTCAAGAAAGGGTCGGCCAAATGGCACACATCACATGTTGGGAAAGAAACCCCATTCTTCCTCTAAACATCTCAGTGTTTTTATGAAAAGAACCACAATAGGTTATTACGCTGACCACAACAAAATAAGTTTTTTATACCCTACTCAGGGAAAAACAGGTTGAAAAGTGTTATGGGTAAACTTACACTATGCAACATGCCATGTTAATGAAAGGACTAAAGCTTTACACAGCACTAATGTTGCCAAAAAGGGTTTTACGTGTTGTCTGGAAACTGCCACCATGCATTTTCTCTCTTTCCAGTCAGGAATTTGCAATGCTTAAAAGCAAAGTGATACAAGTGTATTTCAGCTCTGCTCTATGCTGGTCTAGCAGGGTGCTTCAACCTACACAAACTTGTTCTTACCTCTTCCGTGTTACCTTAAACTTACACACAGAACCTGGATGGTCACAAAACAGAGGCTGCAGAGAACGCTGCTCATGCCACTTGAATGGAAAGCTGTTATCTCTGAATCTTTGAAACACATTTGCCTCAAAACTTTTATCTATCACTAAGCAACCACTACAGAAATCTGTGCCTATGCCCTTCTAGGCAGCAAATCCCACATTTTAACTCGAATAGTAACAAACCTCTAAAGGGAATCAAGTTCATCTTAACCATCAGAAGTATACACTTCTCTCTCCCTCTCTCTCTCTCTAAATTTATAGAAAGAGTAATTATGGCATTATGTAGAACAACACACAGCTCTGAATGGGTGAATTACATTCCAATTCACTTTCAGAGAAACAACTAAAACAAATGAACTGGAAAATGCTGGTGGGAAAGATAGGTCTGGGCTAGAGGTACACTAATAGCTTATCGATACAGATTTTGAAGCAGATGAAACATTCAAATCCACACTGCATTTTTATCTACACCAACTGGCCTTTGTCCAAACCCAAGTCATTTTATCAGATGTGTCACTTGGTTGGGAGGGTGCCATGACTATACTGGGTGACTGAATGTTAAAATAATTTCTCCAGGGGGAAGAGGCTGATCCCAAAGGTTTTGTAGTTCCAAGGGGGAGATCATTTTTCACCACCAGCCGGAGCCTGATGTAAGACATGCCCTTGCTTCATTTATTCTCCTCAGAGGTTGAAACCCAGCTTGTCCTTCCTGACTCCAATATTGTTTCACATTTGGGCTCAGAGCAGCTACTACACAGTGAACTATTAAAGCAGGAGGGCCCATGAGACATGGGAAAATAGTTAGGGGAAGCGGTTTGACAGCAGGATGCGGTCGTTTCTATTGTCCTATTAAAATAGAGATATCTGGGAAGCTTAACTTTGTTTTCACTGTGTAAACATACATCTTTTAGCCTAATGTGCCAAAAAGATGCAAATAAAAAAACCCAACCTCCCTTCCCCCCAACCCCCCAAACAAACCAACACAACAAATGTTTGCCCTTTGTGCATACTGTGTCTACTTTCTTCTCAGGAATATCAGAATGAAGCCCAATGCACCTAAAAGAAGGCTAATTTCTACTGACAGCACAAATACCCTGGGTGCCATTAGACTCTGGCATTTTATTTTACATTTGTAGTTTAATCTGAGAACAAAAAGGAAGCTGCAATAGTTTAATGTCTTTTATAGAGTCATCTTATGAAAATATCTTGACATATTTTTATTCCCTCCTATTTATCTTCTCCAGAACAATAAGCAGAAAGATAGAAATCACCAGTTCCCATACAATATGTGGCCAGTTAAAGCACTACAGTTTAATTCTTCAAACAAAATAGCAGCTAGGTCTTGCCCAAAGTTATGGTTTGAGCTTGCGACAACTATATTTACATCATGCTTAAATGATGTTAAGGTGGCTATACCTTTTTTAAAAAAAATTTTTTAAAAACTTTTTAAACTCTGACTGTTGTCCCAAGAACATTGTTGTGAATCCCTGCTACAGACTGGTTACCACATGCTTACAATAGACATTTAACATGACAAAGCGAAACTGTGTTGCTTCATCATCTCCAAGCATTTACATCGAGGCAGTACTGATAAAAATTATAACCTTTTCAAACCAGCTAGAGTTTGGTTTTCTAACAGGTTTAAGCTGTAAAGACCATTCATTGCAGCATTTGCTGTGTACACTGTCATTTCCTGTAACGTTCCTTTTCTTCGACCAAGGTATCTCTGTGGTACTCTAGCTAAGGCTTTGAAATGAAAAGTTATCAAATCCACAGCATATTGTGCTAAAGCTGGACCAATGCCAGACATGTTAATAACTTTCTGACCTCTCTTCTTCATAAATATGGAGCAGTCAGGAGACCATGAACAACTGTTTCCGGAAGTATTTACAATACTAGCAATATTTCTCACACAAAGTAATCTATTATCACAGATATTTTTATTGCTAAATTTTCAAACCTGTATTGTAAGTTTCTCTATATATGCATATTCAAGAAATGTGAACTAGTGGTGTGAATTTACAGAATATACGGAGGCTAGAGAGCAATAATCTGAAAGAGTCATTTTCACTTTGAACGAGAGTGAAAGAACCACAAGGGACCAATCCACTTTAAAAGTTAACTCAGATAATTTGTCTTTATCTGGGAAGCTGATTCTCTGACACGGCCCAAGAAAGCTAAAAGTCAAAGAAAATCTGTCCTTTGACAGCGCAGCGTCACATATTTCTAATGTTCTCCTAGCAATGATCATTAGATATTAGGCAATAGAGGAATTGTATTTGTTTAATTTCAATTTCTGCTTTTTGGCAAGATGCACAATTCTTCTTAAGAATAATGAAAGGTTTCCTTCCTCTTTCATTCTCGCCTCACTTCCCCAGAAAAAAGTGAAAAGAAAATTTGCATGACAAATTTGAGTACGACAAGGATACAAATAGGCAATGGATATGTTAAATTCAAATGGACTTTTGTCTCAGCTGTTACATCATACCACATACCAAAGCTACTGCGCTGCTACTGTCCACAGAAAGCAGTGTTCTAGGGGCACCAGATTTTAGTGGTAGGTAGGAGAGCTGGCCAGAAAACTGCTAGAGAAATAGATTCCTAGTTTTAAGCAAACTTGTACTTTTGTTATTGCTTGAATGGGAAAAGCTCTTGAGGATGTTTGGAATAGGTCTAAAACAATAGAGCCTCACTGTGCTTTGGCCTTTAGGCATACTTCTAAGTAACTCTAATTAATAACAAAGATGAACATCTTCTTGGAAAGAGGGCAGTGCGGGAGGGGCAGAATTGATGCAAAGATAACTGCACAGGGGAAAAAAATACAGTAAACATTAAAGAACCTCAAGATTATTAACTGAGGTATCAACCGTTGCTATTTACAAAGACTCCTGATACTAGCTTTTCTGTTTAACTCACTAATTCTAGTACAAAACTCCCCACGTTGTCAGTTCACAGTACTTATCTCCAAGATGTGTTTGATTTGGCGTCAACATGACATTAGTCCCTTTTAAAATCAAGAACCTAATCTGTATGGCAGGTAAATGGTTAACATTGAACAACATGCACACGACACTTCATCAACTCCCCTGCAAAAATTAGGATATTATTCTTTATTATAGTGCCCTGTAATTCTAAAGTAAATCATGCCAAGATGCTATCTTGCATGTCTGTAGATCAGATATCATTACTCAGGGAAAAAAAAAAAGCTTTCATGCACTTACCTTATCCTCTAGCCGGATCAGTCTGGCTCCTAGAGTATAGTATCCTTTGTCTGCCCCTTTTTCTATATAAAAAAGAATAAAAATGGGACATTCATTCGGTGGAGAATAAACTCAGACTAAGAACTATATCTATGGTATTCAAAGCAAGAAAGAAGCTGGTAAAAGGTTAGAGCAATATAAACAACATGAACATAACGAGAAAGAATTCCTTCATAGCATACAGAAGTGAAAGAGGGTAGTTGGAGAGAAGGGAGTTAGTTTGGCTGACTGACAAGACTGAGTTAGTCTAAAAGGCAACTTGGACCTTGGTGGAGGTAGTCTGTGGACATGAAACACATGATAGTGTCTGAGGTAGCTTGATTCCTTGTTTAATTATGTCAATTAACTGCAGGTTCTTAGACGCAATAGGCATGCTCCCTAGGCATAGCCCCCATTTTGAATATCATTGACATGAGCAATGTATACTTTCTATACATAAGGTCTCTTCCAACCCAAGCGATTCTATGATTCCATGATAAAGAAACCAGAATAGTTTTCAACTGAGGTTGTATATGGAGGAGGCAGCACTGTCCAGGGTTTCAGGGGTTTCAGTGGCAGAGACCTATCTCCTCTCTGCAAATGAGTGACCTTGGGAAAAGCCCTTGCATCTCCATTCTCATTTTCCCTCCCAGCCTTCAGGAGACCTGGTTAGTTAAGCTCAGTTCTGCACTTTGTTTCACTTGCGCGCTGCAAGTAGTGGGGTTGGGAGCCAAGATTGAAAGCTGTGCGAAGTGGGGTCTATTCTTTGTCTTTACACGACCAATTGCAAAGGAATGCCGTAGTTTGTGGGTGTTATTTCACAGGAAATGAAGCACAAAAACACATATATTCTGAGCTGGGAGAAAATATCCACAAGAAAAAACAAACAATCCCCAATACTAAAGTAACTTAGAAGCCTATGCCAATGGAAGTTGGACACATTTTTCTCTACTAAACTATTTTTCCATACCGGGCTGGAGTTGTTTGTTCCATAAATTACTCCCCTTTTATGAGTGGTGGAGCTTTGGTTTTTAAAGCTATTTTAGTCCGTTTTGCTTAGGGCATGAGCACAATGCGAAGGGTTTACTGGAAGGCAGATTGAGATGTGAATTTACAGTGCATCAGTGTCCACTGTAACTGCCTGTATGTGTGCTCATTCTGCAGGGAACTCACATTCTTACATTTCTCCGTGAATGGTACTTGCCTTATTATTACCATCAGCAGTGTATACATTTGCTAATGTTGATATGTTTAGTCATATATTTGCACCAAAGTTCATCCAAAGGTAACTTGTACTGCATGCACCACAACCCTAGAGGAAGACTTTAAGCGAAAAGCAATGCTGGCAAGAGTACTCTTTTTGCTTTCCTTCTCCTCTACAGACCGCTTAGTGTATTAAAAAGGTCGTGGACCCTTGACAGCTCCAAGCAGGCATTAGAAAGGAGAAATGTTTCATCAGAGAACCTGGAGGAGTCAATACTGTACAGAGAGAAAATTCAAAGATTGTTCAAGGACACTGCGTAGGGACAGAAAATAAATGATGCAGCTTGGCTCATGTATGTGTGCTGTTTATCATTCATTAGGTCACAACCACAAGAACCTCTTAAAATATAAGTGGCTGAGGCTCAAGTTTATCTATGTATTCCTCTCTGCCTAAAATGAAATAATTGACTCTGCAGTCTACTTTCTAATTAGTAAAACTGTAGACACTTATTTTTCAAAGTATACACCAGAAAAAAACCATGCCTTTAAGGATTTCTAAATCAGGATGTGATCTGAACAGCAGCAGGTAGTGGTTTTGTTTAGGTCTAAAAACAAAAAACCCCCCAAACCTGAAAAATATTCCAAAAAGGGGGTTTTTTTTGTTTTTAAGAAAGAATAATTTCCTCACCGGCCCTAATTATATCCTTCATATAATCACCACGACATCCCAAAACAATCAAACCACGTTAATAATGTTTCCTGTTTTAGTTATTCTCCAATTTGGTGTGGAACAGAAAACAAGAAAATAGGAAGCAGATAAGCAGTAAGAAACTATTTTGTGGCATGTGGCACTCCTATGAGATGAAGTGAAAAGAATGATATACATGTGTGTAGCTGTGTCATGTCCCTTTATTGGTGTGCAGTCCGTGTAAGTCACAATAGACTGCAATCTTTCCCATTTTTTATTAGCCTCCATTTAAATCAGCATTCAGCTCTGATTTACAAACATTTTGCTCTACTAAAGACCACCTTTAAAGGTAAATGGGGTGTGTGTACAACGACCAGAGCATTGTGGTAAGACAGGTGGGCAGAACTTCAGATAACGTTGCTCTAGTACATTTGATTTCTATCTTGTGTTTATGCTTTCTCTCTTGAGTCTTTTCAAGATACACGATTTTAGACTTCCTACATTAGATTATTTCCTTTTACATAGTTGAAAAGATTGCATGGCTAACTATAACTCTGAAATGCCTTAAATTTTACACTCTCTGCTTTGTAACAAAAAAATAACTTTCTTTTAGTATTGATCTTTTTCTGTTCTTTATGTTGGTCTGCAATAAAATGCATAGACCAGCTAAGCATTCCAGTAACAGTGTATATATACATGAAAGGCACAGACACAAAGGAAGCATGCATCATGAAAGGAAACACAATTATTTATAACTAGTTGAAAATAAATACGGACAATTTTTTTGCTCAGAACTAAAAACAGATCTTGAAAAAAGCTTGTATCACTCGGTTCGTATGGTACAAACGTGTAATTTCATATATTTAGACTTGAATCAGATAAATTACCATTATATAAGCAATAGGCATTATACTTCAGGAGACTGAATAGTTCTTGCATCATCTAGTCCATTTCTCATCTTCATCAATATGTAAACTTTCTCCTGAAATTCTTTGCTTTCCTGAGTATATATGCTACTCTCAAAACAACATGATCCTGTATTTATTTTCTCATGTTTTCACAAAGGTGGCACATCTCTTTTTCTAGTGAACAACAAGAGATGCCTCTTGTAAAAAAAAAAAAATTAAAATTTTTTTGGTATTCCTCACACCAGTTGAGAAAACAAGAAAGGGCATACCCAACTGTTTCCCCAAATGGAAGCACAGGACATAAATGACATATTACTCGCTATTCAAGTTTGTTTTCTTTTTAAAAACCCAGTAATTACCATTTGAATGAGTAAGAGGAAAAGAGCAAATCAAATGAGGGACAGAAACACAATCTTAATTTTTTACTCAGTGTTCTCCATCTCATCAGAATATCAAACTTTTAAGAAAAGTTTTTTCTTTGGTTAGAAAAAATGTTTATGGGGAGCGTTAGGACAACAGAAGAATCACAGCCAGATAGTCTGAAAATGATAAAAACTGGAAACTATCTACTCTACTTATACAGACTAAGAGTCCTTTCTTCATTTTTACTTTTATGGTGTATAGAGCTAGAAGTAAGCTAACTCAAAAAATTTAAAATTTATCCAAAAGCCATTATTTTTTTTAAGCTGAAAATGAGGAATGTGAGCACTGTGACAGATAGGATACTCCAAATTGCTGAAGACATCTCAAAACCTTGGCAAATTATATCAAGTTTAGTACGGGGACTACTGAAAGCAGGGTAGCTCAAGAGATATCACTACCTTCTTTTGTCTAACTCAGGGTAACTATGACCTTCTGGATCTGTATTTCTTTCAGTTCTGCAAAAGCTCTATTTAGGGAAAATGAGATGACACAGTTTGCTCAAGCGGCTCATGAGGAACAATATAATCAATTTATCAGAGTGAAGCCATATACACTGAATCTGCTATGAGCTACATCACATTTCTTTCCTCCAGAAGGTGCTGATGGCAAGATTTAGACAGAGAATCATTGTACTATTTATAAAAGAATTAATATACTAAATTCAAAATGAAATGCAAGCTTCTTTATTAGTTTTATATTAAGAATGGAATTCAACACTTTGGAGGACCTGGACAAGCAGTAAATTAGCTGCAGGTTCCAAGCCCTCAAAGTAGAATACATGTGATATTTCTGCTGGCTCTTTGCACTGAGGTAGATCAACCACAGAAATGAAATTAACTTTTACAGACAAGATTGTGAACACCTGAACAGCTACATAAAATGTCCTAAGTGGTTTTATTTTTAACCACACTCCCATGGATTTTGATCCAGAAGGGGTGGAGTAGATCAGTTTCTGCAGAAATATGGATATCTCTCATTTCAAATATTAATTGAGTTAAAAAGGTAAAAATTAAACTGAGTGTATTTGTTATGCTTTAAAAGATATTGTGACCTGATTTCTTCTTAATAGCTGGGAAGGACATAGCATCAGAAAGCTTAGGTGGCATTTAATAGAAAAAAAAGCAAACAATGGAACTGTCAAAATTTTAAAAGAAAGCTTGTTTTTCCAGGGATTCCCACCTGTGTTATGCAGACCCAAGAGGTTCAGATGAACTGCAGATAAACATCAACCTTTTGCATACTTTTCTAAGTCCAAACACTGTATCTTTTGTTTTACCTTGGCATTATTCTTCACCTTTGCCCCTAAAAGCTGTAGCAAATCTCAAAAATTGCATTCAAAAGCAATTAACTCCATCATGTGTAGCCAAGGTCAAGTATTACACTTTTATTTGTTTCATTACATAAATGTTAATTCAATAAATTTGTTAATTCAATAAATTTGTTAATTCAATAAATCTTATTAGTATGTGCTTTGTCTCTTTAGCAATACTTTCAATTATTAAAGGGTTTGTTTACTACTGCAGGAATCTTTGTTTCATCTTACAAAATTGCGTTACCTGCAACACTGAGATGGGCTTTCAATGAAACTAAGACACAGTCTTCTGGATATACTCATAAAAATGGGATTCAAGTCTTTGGAAAATTTATTCATGATCTTAATTTTTTTAAATCTACTCCTAATACTAGGAGTTTCAAAGAAAGCTAATAGATGCCAAGACCAAAGCAAGCAAAAAGGGAGGATTCTTCATAGTATGCATATGTGAAACTTAAATCATGAAAATTCTTGTCAAAAAATATTGCAGATGTTTAAAGTTTACAGGGGAAACTAGGCAAGGTTCTTGAGGACAAACCATTTAGGACTACTAAATACACAGAAACCATGTCAGGAAGTCTCTGATCTGCAAATGGCTGAAAGCTTACCGGAAGGTTAGGGGCTTATACATGCCCCTTTTTATACATTTCCCAAAGCACCTTGCTTTTGGCTCCGTCGGAGTCAGGACTGGTCTGACCCAGCACGGCTTTTATTCTTTTCTTGTATCCTTATCTTGTTTTAACACAGCTTTTGGTGCTTTTTATCTTTGAGAAACTAACTCGAAAAATAACAATAATTGCTTCCACTGAATTCAGATTCTGGATCTTTTATGACATCATTCACTTTTGAAAGGTAATAATACTATAGAGACACTGCAATTACTTCATATAGTATTATCAAAGTTGACAACAGGGTTTCAGTAACAGCCTGATCCAAAACCCACTGAGGTCACTGGAAAGACTCCCATTCATTCCAATGGGCTTGGAATCAGACCTTAAGATTCTTTGAATGGGAGTATAATAAAACAGGAAAAAAAAGGAGCTGGAAAGGAAAATTCTTCTCATGTTTTTCTCCTTGGCGGTTTAATTTTCTTCGCGTTGTCATTTCTCTTTTGCTTGCCATCAATACAAAAATAACACAATCTGGAGGAAACACCCATATTGTTTACAAATGAGGTTTTTAGAAATGCCTTTGAACTGGAGAAATATATCATATTGAAAATACATTTTCAGTGTAGAATAAGCCATCCATTCTGAGGAATACTCAGGAAGAATTCTATTTTCCAGAGGAGGAGGACAGTGCAAAAGTCTGTTTCCACGCAAAGCAGACCAATAATATAACTACTCATCACTGTTTATCACTTGATTATTGGTGGGTTAGATAATACTGGGACTAATCATAAACTAACCTTAGTTTCAGTTGTGCAGACCATTAATCTGGCACCACTTGTTTTTGGATTTGTGGAGGGTTTAGATAAAATAACTACTAGATGAATAACTTTTGGTTTTGGTCTTGTAAATCTGTAACTGAGCTTACGAGGTTTTGCATCCCTAACAATCATTTTAGCTTTCCCAGTCCATATTTATTCAGTCCATTTGAGGGCAGAGCCATACGTCTTTGCAAGAGGTATGACTTTGTAGAGTAGGCATGCTGTGGAGGCAGACATCATCCTTAGCAGGGACACCATGCTTTTGCATCTAAGAGAGCTGTCTCAAAGCAGCTATTCTGCAGTAATGTTGCAAGAAAAGACTAACAAGGGAAACTAGGTGCATGGACATGGATGCTATAATCTTCTCCAGAACACAGATTATGGCTTTCCCAAATATCTCTGAAGTCCTATGATGCTCTCCACAGTAAGACTATCCATCATGAATTCTGAAGATGAGCCTAGCCCAACTTATCTTACCTCTGGAAGCCAGTGGGTTTTTCCACATATTAAGTCAAAGCAAGAATCATTGATAAAAAAAAGATAATGAATGATAAAAATATGTGTGGCAGATTTTGACTTGAACATTTTACCCCCCTTATCATCTGGGGCTGTATTTGCAGGCCGTCTCTCCAAGATGTGGCTGGTACAGCAAATTGCTGTGTAACCTCAGGCCTACAGGCAGATCATTCACATTGCTTCTATTGTCCAATGTTCCAGTGTAGGCTTTGCCAAGGAGTTGCCCAGGACCGAATCAATCATGGACACAACCCCATGGCTCTTCCTCAGCACTTTAGACTCTGCAACACTTGAACAGTTCAAACACTTATTCAAATCCACAGACCCACCTAAAATTCTCCCAATGGTTGCTACGACCTTTTAACCCAAGATTTGCTGAGACTAAACCTCCTGAACATCTTTGGCTTCCCAAACTGCTCAGAACATTATTTCACAATTAGCTTCTTTGTAGCCAACACTTCTAATTATTCCTCATCTCTGAAACAAGAAGCTGTTTCATAAAAAGTGCCTCTAACACTAGTCTTTTTGATCACAAATTACAATTTTAATTTGGTAATGTTACATTTGGAATAAGACAATACATTCTTGGAGGTAAGCAAAGTTTTTCCATAAATTTAGCCTGCACATTTTGGAATGAATTTCCAAGCATAAATACTTATAGATGTATTTAAAATGACATTATTTTCCTGGGGTCCAAACCCAGCTGAGCTACAGGGAAAGAGGATTGTACTACTGAGTCTTCTGCAGCAATCACATATTAAACATGTGTTTTGAGAGATGCTCCTCATTCTTATAGTATAAATCATTTTAGCCACTGATAATATGACATTTTCTAAAGGCTCTGAAACAACTTTGGCACCCCCAGTTACACCTCTGCCCATGATTGCTCAAAGTTACTTGAGGGTATGGGACTTCAGTTCCTAAGTCACTTCTGAGCTTGTATGGATAAGAGAATTAGGGGGGACCTCTGATAATTTGAAGTGACGCTCTTGCGATAAAAAGCAAATGCTTCTTTCAGTCCTTCACAGACAACCACTCAGGTTTCTGATCTCCATGATTCACACCACAAAGTTTTACCAGAATCTCACCACCGTGCATGGCCAGGGACTTTCCTCCTGGCTATACATTTTCAGCTTAAATGTATTTATGGCCAGTTCACAAACATTTTTTCTTCTGCTTGCCCTTTCCTTTCCCTTACGTATTTCTTTTGCCTCACAGGTAGTTACTCCCCTTGCAGAATTAACAGACAACCCTTTCCAGCCCTTTGTTTTGCTAGGCTAAAAAGAGCAAAACTTCTATTTCCCACCAATAGAATAGGTTCTCCTTTTCCCTGGTTATCCTAGTTTTTCTTCCCTATTTTTCTTGCAGTTAGTCTTTCCTAAAGATGTGGAATCAAATCTTTGCACAATATGGCACATAAGGCCTTACCTGAGTCATGTGCAAAGACATGTATACTTCCCTGTGTGTCTTGAAAATCTCTTTTCTGATCCTAGGATCAGACTAATTTTTTCACGGATATGTCACAGCATTTTCTTACACTCAGTTGGTGTTTGCTTACAATTAATTAGCATACTAAGCCTTTCTTTTTCTCAGACATGCCAGACTGTTCAATGCTATTAGCGTGTAGATTTTTTTAATTCATTTCCCTGTGCCTGATCTTGCATTCTTTATGATTGAATTTCATACCACTTCTATCACTCTAGCTTTCAAGGCTACCTTAGTTCTTCCTGAATGATACCCTTGATCTTCCTTTGAGCTTTCCAAAACCAAAATCCATAGGTTGATCAGAAAGGAAGAATATTTTTAAGTGGAATCAACATATATTCTAACCCCAAGACAAAAGATTCAGAAAAAATATTTTTGTGGAAAAATTTCTGGCAATATGTTTCCAACTCATTGTGCACTGATACACGTTTTTAACACTTATTCTTAATTTCCATTTCCTCCACTACCACCTGAATGCAAAGTATTTATCTTTAAAACAGTTGTTCCGGGTATTATTAACAGTATTATATATTCCTGCATAATTGTCTGGATTATAAATCCATATTACTGTAGCCACGAGTATTTTCACAAAGTTATGAAGCTAATCATTTTACATAAAATACAGTCACTATACCTGGGAGGAAAAGGCCTGGCTTCCCCAAAGAATGGTCCAACCTGAAAAGCAAACAGAGAATTACCAGCAGTGCAATTAACTAAGCAACTTAAACTCTGTTGCTAGGAAAAGCATAGGAGCATAATTTACATGAGAATTTACGGTAGCTTTAAACCTAAAATAAAACAAGTAAAAACATGAGACTAACATGATTTTCTGTACATAGTCAGCAGTTGAGCTCTTGAGAGTTTGTTTTCCAAAATCAAACCCTATTATTATTGTTATTTTCATGAGTACCAATATTTTATTTCTTAGACTTTCATGTTGTAACTAAAACATAGTTCTCCTGTGTCACATGTAATCTAATAATAAAGAGCATACAAATAGAATGGCTTCTTAATAACATTTTCAACTATTCCTTGAATCTCATGCAGGCGGATTTAATATCTATATATGTTGACACAGTAGATTCCATTCAATAGGCTTTTTTTTTCTCATTTCATTTAAGGGACAGAGAAGTTCAGTGTGGTGTCTCAGTCCACAGTGTTAATTTGCAGAGAAAAGCACTTTGTACTGAAACAGAAGAGAGTAGTTTTGTGGCAAAATATTTCAGCTGCAATCCCAAAACTCAGAGAAAGCATGTGCAAGGAGGAATGTGGGAAGGGAAGTGTTCCAGATAGAGAGAGGAGCACAAGCGAACCAGATTACTCTCAACTGTGGAGAACCATAGAGAGGGGATAGAAAGGCAAACCATTATTTGAAAAGTTTTCCTTTTCTAAGAAGAGGGAAGAAAAGCTCACTTCATACTATAAACTTCACAGCATGCACCTTAATTTCTTTTAATTTCAGTTGGAGAAGCAGAGAAGGATAAAGGATAATTGTAAACTCAGTCATAAAAAGGGTTAAAAATGACTGCAAGTTAAATCCTCTAGATATTGTGCTCCCTGTTGTGCTTGCAATTTTGGACAATTACTGTTCATTAAGTACACATCTCTCCTAAGGCCAGCTGGCACCACAGAAATCAAATATTTCATGAGGCAGACAGGGCCTACCTTCTTTGAAGTTCTTTTATCCGAACCATCATATTGAGGTGTCCTTGTGAATACTGTTCAATCACATCGCGAACGTCATACGGTTTCCGAGCTTGCTGTGAAAGGAGTCATACATGAGATTGAAAGGTAAATATAGTTTAAACATGATTTATATTTCAGACAGGCCTTCCTTGTATTTTTTATCTTCCAGAGGTTGCTTGTCATTTTGCAATGGTTGTTGCAATGAATAAAAAATATGTAGGCATTGTAGGAGTGCATATTTATTGTGGAGATGGAGCCAAATGATTCCTATCACTATTAGTCATATCTTCATATTACTTCATACTGAGCAAAATATTAGACTTTCACAGTATATTTAAAAAAGAAAAAACCAAGATAGATAATTTATCTAAGACTATCATGTGTGATATCTCTTGGCTCATTCCAAAACCATATGTTAATCATTACATCAAAGGACTGAACCACAGAGATAGGCCCAATTCATAATGCTTGGACCCAGAATCAAATGCCACTAAAGACTGAAGATATCTGGTGACACAATTATTATTGCTTAAGTAACTGGGAGGACAGATGCTTTGCATAAGTCTGAAGACTGCTGCACATAGTTTTGGGTTTTTTTTGGTGCTTCTTTGTGTTTAATGATACCTACGAGGTCAGAAAAAGAGGTGTAATTCAAATAAATAAAAAAGGACAGATAAAAGATGCAAGAGAGCTAAAAAAACTGCCATCTGCCCAGCTTTATTCCCATTCTAATGAGAATCCAGGTGCTTCTGCCAAGCTCTGGTTTCTTGCTATAAATAGTAAGGCAGAATTTTGAAACAAGTCTAGAGAATTTGCACAAAGCGATGTGATTACAAAAAGTGCACTGTGGTAAAATTTTATCAAGTAAAAGTAACGTGTGTGTCTGGTGGAATATACACAAATGACATCCTTTTGAAAATACCAGCATTTTCAGAGCCATACCAAACCCTATGGGCAATGTGGGGCAAGAGGTCTACTTTTTGGCTCTGACTCAAGAAAAGAAGAAAAAAAACGAAAGGTAAACTGCAAATCTAGTAATTGGAAATTACTGAAAACAGCTCATTAGTCATCTTGTTGTCTGTTTCCACCCTGCCACGGCTTCAGCCAGAGCCATTAGCATGCACCACTGCACACATGCATTGAACACCTACAGTATGTGCTGGAGTCATGCTTGGAAGGCAGCCACAGGATCCTAGAAATTTCAAATGAAAGCATGGAACTGGAATGGAAACAAATCCCGTGAAATGAATGAAGAAGCAAAAGCTCTTCGTGACAAAATGCTTTCCTTGTGCTCAGCCCTCAGCGCTTACCTTCATTATTACTTTCAGAAGAGTTCATGGCTTTGGTAGTGTGCATGTATATTTGTGTGCGTTTGTGAGAAGAGGTACTTTGCGGGGGAGGGAGGTTTCAGCTTTCAGTTTATTGCCCTTTTTTTTTTTTTTTGCCTTCCCCAGCTTCACTTTTTGCAGACGCTGACACATCACTATTTCTGGCCAGAAAAGCAGCCTATTGTCTTCACCCAGAGAAACAGTGCCAGTATCACCCTTTAGATTGACTAGCGGGGGTGCTTTGAGAGCATTTTGGCTAAATCCTCTGTCCTCTCCTTTGGACACTCTCTATTTAAACATGATGCATGGCGCAGAGCCTAGATGTGCTGGGGATTTTTCCCCACCTCCCTCCGCTTCTCCCCCATGGGCTACTATGTGCATAATTAATTCTACTCATTCCCAATGAAATTTCTTTTCTCCCTCAAAAGAAGTACTCTATCTGTTATCCCTTTTACCAAACCATCAGCTCCGAGTCCTCTCTGGAAAGCAGTAAAAATAAGCACAGTAAAAATATCCTTCCAACTTTCACCATTTTTCTCTCCTCTTCTCCCATAAAGCTTTAGATCTGAGCATCTTATGTCCTGCCAAACTTTCACACAATCTCTTGTCATGTTTTTATTAGGAAATGCTAGTACAATACAACTTAAGGAGGGAGGTAATGGGCCTCCAGGGAGGTTTGGTAAATTCAGAACTTGAAGAACTTCTTTAACCTTCATTCTGTCTATTCTGTCCGTAATCCCAAATCCTGGCCATTTGGGCTCGGCATTCTACATCCAGCGTGCTTAGAGCTCCTAATGCAAAACTCAAAATAACACCACCAGGCTTTGAACCTCCAAAAGCTAATTAGCATGAGGAGTCGTATAACTATATTTCACAGCCCCAGGAAAGAAAAAAAATGGAAGATACTTCCTTCTTCTTCTTCCCTTTCATTAACATCAACTCACAGAATCCTCTCCATATAGTGATCAAGTTCAGATTTTAAGGTTTGGCATGACTCCTGTTTGCTGACCGATCCAGAATACTAGGTGCCCGGTGGTTTGAAATACCCTAGTTTTTATCCTAAATCATTTATATACTGATTTTATTTTCCAGGAATGGTGTCTTTAACCTTCTTTTATTTAAAAAAAAAATAATTCAAAATTCCCAAAGTTTTTATCTCTCTGGTGTATTTCCAATATAATCCTGCTCTCCTGTTGTTTGCTGAGTTAACCAAACTGACTTCTAGTATTCTTTCATAAGGTAAGGTCATTTGAAGATACATTTCTGCATGAGCTTGGGAAATGTATGTGTTATTCTGTCTGCCCTAATTCAGAATCTTCTGAGTGCTGTGAACTTATCTCTGATTTCTATCCCTTGCTCAGCTCTAATCAAACTTGCTTGAAATTTAAGCACTTGCTTTATCTTTTTAAAACCTCTTCAAAAGAATTATGAAAGTTGATTAACTTGTAGTGGATCCTCTTGGACAAAAAAGCATAAGCCTTCAGATGGAAATAACAGGGGCATTGAAAATCAGGCCAGAAGTTAATTATTCATTTCCATGGCATCACCAGCACAAGGGTGATGAGAACGATGATCCCAGAATTACATTCCAAACAAGCTTTATCATAATGGGCCTTAGTAAACAGGCAAAATAAGACAGTTTTTCCAATGCAGCACATTTACTTCAAGCACTTTGTAACCTGATTAAGACTTCATAAAGACAGCAAATCTCCAGAGAGCAGATGATCCACAGTTTTGTAAAATAAGGCCTCTCTATGATGTCTCATTCTGTGAAACAAATTTGGAAATGAGGGCCACAAACGCGAGCATAGTGCTCGTCAGTAAGGTTTATTGATCTGCCAGCCATGCGTAGCACACAATTAGCTGAACATTCTCTAACTAGCTGTTAGATGATCAGTATAGACAGTCTTTTAGTACACACTTCAACAGAGTCCTTTGTTCAGCTCTTCTAGTAAATGGGTAAGTAGTCCATATATTGGTCAGTAGAGTAAAACAAGCAAACAGAACCCCAACAAAACAAATGCGGTAACAAAGAAAAGTGAAAAATAACTATGCTGACTCCACAAATTGAGAAGGTTTTCATATAATACTACACCCATGGATAGCTAATAGTTTTCCCCATGCTATGAAAAAATCCACATAGGGTAAGCATGAGGCCTAGGGCATAAACAGTACCTCTGACTTACTACAACCGTGTGCCCAAAGACAAGTTCACCCTCAGAGCGCTTTTAATGTCATATACTTAAACCTATGTATTCTACTTATGTTTAATGGTGCTGCTTACCTGAAATTTTCTTCTGGCTACAAAATACTGCATTCTCCTGATGACTTTTACAGCTGTTCGATGTGCTTCAGTTAATCTGCCAAGAAAGACAAACGCAGACATGCACCAGTGGGGGGAAATAGAAAGTAGGAAAAATATCTTAGCGGTAGATGTTAACTACAAGCACCAAAATCGAGAAATACGTTTCATGTCTCTAATGCAAAATTGTGGCATAACACACTGTGTGTGCATGTGTATTTTGTTCTGTTGCTTTACCCTCTTGTATGATGTGGTTCTAAGTATAAAAAACTGATAACTGAGACAATGAAAGCAGGTGTACAAAGACAATACGTGTGGAGGGGATTAGACAGGATTACTGTCAACGCATACAACTGGCATCAGTTTGAAGAATGTGAAATGTTTTTAGAACCATGACTGCATTCCTTATTTTGCTTTTATTGAGTGTTTGCCCATGAGCTCTATTGCACAGAAATTAAGTCCTTTAAAAAGTACTTTGAATTCTCTAGGAAGGAAAGAAAAATTGAAGTATCACATCTAAAAAAAAAATAAAATTAATGCAACACACCCTCTGGGCACGCATGTGGCTGTCTGTATTCGGTATTCAAACACAGAACTGGACATATTATAACTTAGCAATATCACTTCACCCAGAGGATACTGTATTTGCAGAACATTAATTGTGGCACTTAGCTGGCAATTAATTACCACACCCTCTTATTTACAGTGAATTTTGGATGTATAGAGAGGAAACAGGAATATGGTAATTGTTAAGAATAAATATTTAAGAACCGACTCCTTCCCCATAGACTCTTTCATTCCATCGAAATGAGTGAAATAAAGAAAAAATTGCCTTCCAAGGGAGCTGCATTGTTAGGAAGTCTATGTTCTGTACAGACATCATCTTTGACATGTGATGATAACCCCAGGAAAGTTTGCCAGCAAGTTTCTCAAGTCTCCTGAAAACACAATATACCACCTCTTCCTAGTGCATCTGACCAGGGGAAACAAAGCATTGGCTAGGCCATCTACTTCGATGCCACAGTTTAGAGATAAAGTCTTTAAAAACTGGAAAGATTACAGTATATTATTTCCAAGTGAAGTAAATAAAGCTAAACAAACAGGGACTGTATTTAAGAACTGTCATCGGTTTTCATTTTTATAATTTCTCTTTGATTAAATTAGTGCTTCGGATTTGGTGAGGTGCCACAGGTCCAGGGTTTTTAAAATAAGCTTTCAATAGTTTTTCCTTGCTTTATTTTCAAGTCCCAGTTTAGTATTAAATACATATACAAATATGTGTGAAACTCGGGTGTCTATACGACATAAATCCTCACACTTTATATATCTATGCATATTTGTGCACCTATCTGTATATATACACTCACACATGCAAACACACAGAAGACAATGGAGGCTGAGCACAATTCAAGAACCACCATTACTGTATACCATCAACACTATTGCTAAGTAGGAATCTTTGCATTTGTGTAAGCCCTTCAAATGGATTTCAGAAGTGTCACTGATGGCCAATCAGTAGTTTAGCCTACAGGACCTTTCTTATGGTGAAAGAAAAGCTCTCAGCATGACACTCAGGGCCCCAGCTGAGCTCCTGTGGGTAGTGACTAGAATGGAGACAACATTCTGCTTGTAAATGGCATATAATTGATAGAGAAATCTTTGTCAGCCTGTAGAAGTGCACTCTATATCTAATCTATATGTATATCTAGATCACCTATATCTAGATATATCTATATCTATATCTATATCTATATCTATATCTATATCTATATCTATCTGAGAACGAATATATATATATTAGAACCACAGTTTAAGGTTTAGGGTTTAGCCTACCTACTTTGCCTACCAGTTAAGATTAACACTTGAAATTATCCTCTAGCTCTAAATGATGTAAGACTTCATTTATATACTTAGGAGAGTTTCTTTTTGGGGGGTAATCCATATGAGATGGTTCATGCATTATTTAAATAGCCTCAAACAGATAAGCTTAAAGAAGTCAGAGACGGAAACAAATCAAGACAGCAATTTCCTCCTAATTCCCCTCCTTCAGCAGAAATAAGGGTTACAAGACTTCTTCCAATGTGTTACCAAGTTTAAGTGTCCAAAACCATGAGGCTGACTCCTGGAACCTGATGCACAGTTGAACAGGCCTCATTTTGAGAGAGAAAAGTTATTTATTTGTGAAATATAGCAAAGAAAATCACCTGACTATAATTCAAAACCATTTGATATTGGCCCTTTCCAAATGGCAAAATTCACACCAATGTCAATGGGAGCAAATTTTGGAAAAGGAGTAAGTTACTATTCAGATTTAATGGTGACTAATATTAAACTGATGGACAGAAACATATGAATCCTGGCTTTAATGGAAAAAAGATGACATGAAAAGGTGCAAATCCATGGACTGAGATATGTGGACATGTTATCTTAATTGCCTCAATAACTCCATAAGGAGCACAGTGGCTCTAGATGACAGAGATGAACTGGCAGACGAATTAAACTCCCTGCTCTGTGTAGTAAGCAAGGCTACCCTCCTGACGGGGGATTATGGCAGTGTGGCTGAATCTGATTCTAGAAATCTTCAGCGATTTTTAGCCAATTTTCATAGCTTGCTAGCACTAATGTCCAGAATGGATAATTACACCTATTACTGGCCAGTTTACATTTATCCATGTATTTAGCCCAGTACATTTATCCTGCTATTTTAGCCCAAAACCTTGGATTAGGCAAAACCCTTTTAGCCTTGAGGGTGTCAGTCTTGCATGCCAGAAGTGTACAACAGGAAAGAACAAAAGGCCAGAGATGCTCTAGGTCATGCTTTAGTAATGCTCAATAGAAACACAACACTGCTTGCAGTGAATCTCCGAGGTATTTTGAGACATGCAACTTATAAAAAACCCCAAAAAAACAGGTGGGTTGTGGGGAACACCGTACTTGCACAGTCCTTCCGCATAGCATTTTCTACTGTCAGAAGACAAAAACAGACAGATCTTCACAGGTGTTATGGTGCCTAACTCCCATGGAGGTGAAGATTTAACTATTTCCATAGCTCTAGCTCCCAAATGAAGTCAGTAGGACCTGAGCAGTTGCTCTAGGTACGAATATGGGTGGGTGGGTGACCACACCTCCACCCCTATGAAAGCAGCCAAGCCCTCCTGCCTCTGCGCAGCAAAGGGCAGTGGCACACACAGACATTAGGAGATGCTCTCCAGGACATTAAAAAATTATTTAAACTGATTAAAAGCTTTACCCATAAAACCAAGCACAGAGGCTAGACCTCATAAGGATGGGGTCTATGCTGAGGCGGGGTGTTACTATTCGGTGGGTTGTCTGTTGTGGATGTTTTGCTCAAAAGAACATGATTAGAGTTTTATTGACAGACAACAGTGTACTTTCCCGTCTTCTAGCCTAAACAACAGGTAAGAAGGTTTTATGAAAACCTTAGCCCAAAAGACTGCAAAGGAGAACAAAATAACTTTTCAACAGAAGTGATCAGGGGTTTGGAAAGTTATGAGCACATAAAAAAATTAATAACGGAAGCTTGTAACATCTGTAACTATAATGGAGACCATGAAATGTCTACTGAAATAACATGTACTTGGATACATAAATGATACTGACATCATCTATAACTATGTCTTCGAGTACGACGCAAGCCTTGGACTCGTTTGCAAAACAGCATGTGTTCCTTAGCTCTCCATTAACTGATTGCTCAGCACGATGCTCAATTTTAAAAGCAGTCAAACCTATCCTTAATTACATTGAGTCTTTCCTAGTTTGGCTCCAGGACTCCTGGGCCATCACATCAATGTGGTAGGGCAGGGAAATGTAGGAGCGGGTGGAGGGCCTGGAACACGTATGTTAACAAGCAGTCCCCACCCTGATCTGATGTTGGGTAACTCTCCAGCAACTATTTTAGTGGATGAGGGGGAACGGGGCCCCTCTTTGCTGGCTGCCTTGACCTTCCCCTCTGCAGGTTTGGAGTATGCCTGTGTGGCTGCAGAGCCTGGTGGGACAGCTGTGTGCCAAGGAAGCACTGCAGCCCCAGGTTTGGTCCTCTACTCATGTCTCAGAGAGTACTATGAAAAGTCACTACTTTCAGCTTAAAATACTTGGATGCATTTTTTTTTTTTTTTAAACTGCAGAAAGGTGGTAGCCTAAGCCAAAGCGCCAAACATTTTCCATTGAAAATAATTGAACAAGAGGAGGAAAGACAGATGATCAGTCCCAAAGCAACTCTGGAAACTATCCACTGGGAATTTTTTCTTTTATTTTTATATACCACTCGTTTTGTTAAAAGCTTGTGTTGGCCAGCTCAGACCTACTCTTTTTCTTCTTCTTTTGTATGGAGCCTGATCACTTTCAGCTTAATCACTTTCCTGTGCTTTGGAACAGCCAGGGAATGTTTTGAGTGAAAAACAGATATAGAAACAGACCTTAAACCCAGGCAAAGTTAAAACTATTCCAGGCTATGCTGAGGCACAACTCAAGTCTCCAAACAAGCCTGTTATCCCTGTGATGCACCTTTCAGTCCAGAAGCAGTTTTTAATCATTAGAGTTCACTTCAGTATAGAGACTAGGAGAAGGACTTTATTCAGGCTGTGCTGTAGGATGGCTGCAGATAGCGGAATGTATATTCCAGGCTGGTTTTCCTGCCGTTTATTCAGGTGTCGTGAATTAGAAGAGCTATTCAGTGTAACGTAACTACTTTGATCATGAACTGTGGAAAATAAAAGCCACTTCAGCAAGGTCAGTTATAGCTCTCTGTCCCAATTTACAAAACTGGTTTGAGGATACATGCTTACAGTACTTGGATTACTGCTGAGCTTCACTCATTTGTTATGTTTTGATTGCTTAGCAGGAAAACGCATATAAAGTCACACTAACTCTATTTTAATACTGGTCATTGGATAATGTTGTAACTCCTGCCCAGAGTAACATACAGCATCATGTATTCTGGAGTTGTTCACTTGACGTTAGTTTCTAAGCCAGCACAAACAGTGACTAGGTCAGTGATGGCAACTGAAATGTAAAGAAGTCATTTGAGAAGCTCAGCCCTCCATCTGCCTTTTTGTTTTCCCATCACATTTGATTAAGATTATTCACTTTCCAGCTCTGTTTCTGGGAAAGAACTTTGATTCTCAGTCATAACTTTAATTTTTCTCATGCACAATTATCTCAAATGGGCTGATATTCTATTAGGTAAAATATAAAGCAAGCCTTATTTGCACTGAAAGCATTACCAGAATCAATACAAAACATGAAATGTTGGCATCGCAGGGTACTTTTTGACTCCAGATGCACATAGCACAAGCCACTCGCTTTCAGAGGTGAGACTTTTCATTAAACAGCAGATTCCCACTGTTATTGAAGGGCAATATTTAGCAGAGGTAGATACCACTTACATTCAAATGTAGCTAAACTGTGTCATTATCCCGTCATGTGGACAACATGCATCAATGGGTTGTTGAGGGAGAAGAAGGGTGGGAAACCAGAAATCACAAAGGACATAAAATTAGAGAGCTTATTACAGGCAGGCACAGCAGTTAGTCCGTAAGCAATCACAGGCACTATGTGGACTTTCTATTGATGGAGAGAGGTGGTGGAGAGAGATGGTTCTTGTCACGAGAACCGTAAAGAAAAGAAGTTTACATAATGTATTTTAAATACTGAGGGAAGTTACAATGTCCAAATGAAAAAAAAATAAAATCTTCCAACCAATAAATGAAAATAAAATTAGTATTGCCTTCAGCTAAGCAAAGCCAGACAAAACGTCTCAAGCCTTTAAAAGCACTTGACTTAAGAGAAGGTTGCAGCTTGAATCTGACATGCAAACACCTGGAAATGTCAGGCAATGATTCTGATTCCAGAGCTCACTCCAAGCCAGGAGCAGCAGAGAAGTAAAACATAAATATAACAGAAGAGATTTCCAGTCTTGTAACATTTCATCAAAGCCTTGTGAAGAACAGATACTTCTGTAGAATTTCCACTGCTTACATGATGGAACTTTTGTAAGATGCCATTTGCGCTGAAACCTGAAAGAACATTTCAGAAAATGTTGGCACAACTTTATTTTTCCCTTTATTCCTAATCACAATTGTACCACAAACCTACTTCATCTCTTTTCTAACCATATCCTTATCTGAACCTTTTCTTTTCAAGCCCATGTTTGGCTCAAAACTATAAATAAATTAGGATTGGCTTCTCTCAAAACAGAGCAGCCTGGAGGCCTATTTGGCTTCATCAAGCTCTGCTGACAGCCTCAATTTATGAAAGAATGCTGCAGATTCTGCAAATCCCTCCTCAGCAGGTACAGTCCCAGGCAAAGTAGAAAAGAGTACAGAAGTGACATGTTCACTGGGGACTGCATTTTGGCATCTGGTTATTGTACTGAAGATTTTGTGGCATTTGCTATCTGCATCCATCCATCACCATATACACTGCTGCCTCTCTGAATTCATTCCAGAATACAATCGCCTCTGCTTCTACTTGCCTCTCTAACCTGGCCTTCCCTGAAGTGAATGAGAAAGAAAGCAGATTTCCTACAGCAGTGCTCCTAGGGATTGGGGCAGGGAAGACACAGTGCAGGGACAGAAGAACAGCTCTGAGGAGAAACACTGTTAGAAGAGGAAGAACTAAGACATCACTTATAGGGAGCAACTGGCAAGACAGTATTGCAGAGGAAACAGCACTGGGAGAAGAAGCAGAGCAGGGCATTTTCTTGATGTTCAGAATTTAAAAAGTAGAAAGCTCCTGAAAATAATCAGAGGTAAATGCAACCTGCTCACTAAATATGATTTAATGAGGAAGAAAACACCTTGAACTTTGAGTTGTTTTTCTAAACCCTAGACAGTTGGAGATTTCAGTTACAAGTTTGTTCTGTAATATTACAAAGTGGGTTTATTGAGAAAGTGGGAGAAAAGCTCTGTGTTAGTCCCTTGCTAATTAGAATGCATAATTAAAATGAGTAATTAAGCTTACTACAGAATGCTCTTGTGTCTGGGAGCCCAACTGCCCTTGAACAACAATTCATCTGCTGAACTGTCTCTGAGAACTAAAGTAACCATTGGATATTTTGGTTACATCTTTCCTCTATGTTTTGTTGGCAGCAAAATAAAAGTGCCTGGTCTCTTTTCTGTCATTTTATTTCTTCCATTCTTTCTGCAGTGTCAGAACAAACAAGATGATGTCATAGGGATGTCTTTTCAATGTGGAAATACAAACACAGAAAGATTTTCTTTTTTTTTTTTTTTTTTTTTTTTCCCACTGAGCAAACAGCTTCTAGAAATTGCCACAATAACTTCCTGTATTAGTGCTGTACCATGACTACTTCTGCTCCCAGGATAGGTGAAATGCTCTTGTCTCCACGTCAGTTCTCATTTGCTTAGAAAACAGACTCTAGCCACAACCACCTTCTTGGGAGGTAGACAAACGCCAACAGACAATGACACATTTTTACCCCACATATTACAGCAGTTGCTGATCCTAGCGGATAAAAGCATTTTTTCACTTCTCTGTCCTTAAGACTTGGTCTTCATCAATTCGCCTTTTAAAAAATGCCAACAGAACTGAATGCCTAGCTAGTAAAAAGCACTGAAGAGACAGCCATTAGCAAGCCCAAACAACCTCCCAGCAGAGGAGATGCATTTCTGTAATCCAAATAGCGTTCACAGTGGTGCAGGGGTAACTAGAATGGTGCAGCCTTATTTGATGGGCTCTGGTTTGCTCACTTTAAAAAATGCCACAACCCAAATTAATGAACTTTAAGACTTCATTTTCCTCTTCACTGTATTCAGCATTTATGGGAACAACGTGGTGTTGTTAATATACACCAATGACTGAGCGCTGTATTTATGCCTCAATGATTTTCTGTCATGAGAATATAATGCCTGGCAAAGACTGATTCTCTGAAATACCAGTTTGTTTGGGTTCATTAATCTTAATTCCTATCTTGCCTGAGTAGGAACTGGATAACAGTCAAGTCAGGGAATAGTTCTGAGAATTAAAACTTCAATGGCTTTTGGGCTACCCAGGGCTTTACATTTCTTTTAAAAAATAAGTAATTAATTAATCTGCACCAAGTACTAGGAAAAAATCCTGTGGAATTGAGTAAAATGCTTCTTGTGATTTTAAAAAACAAAAAAACAGTGGCTTTTGGCAGGATCTTTCCTTAGTAGCTCTTTCCTTAGTGATTTAGTAGTTACAGCAGGGGCTATGGAAACACAACTCCTAGGTTCTTGGATTGATTGATTTAACTGGCCTCTGTCTCTCTGGGTGATCTTTTACCTGGCTATGATCTAGTTATATATGTCTACAAAGTAAGTGTAAAACCTGTCTAAGTCAAGGAGGTGTCATGATGCTTACTTCACTGAAGATTTTAAGGCAATTAGCTGTCCAAATTGAAAACGTATTTTATTTACAGAATAACTCCGTAGGAAAAAAACATAGTAACAGCATGTTTTTCCTTTAATGATGATAAGGATAAAGGGAGACTGATCTGCAGGCTTGGGGTAAACTGCCATGCCACTGCCCCCTAAGCAGAGGCTGTTTTCCAAAACATTATTCCCTCTCCACCTCCACAACCACTGCTCCTCCTCTCTTGAGCACCTGAACAATCTGTTTGGGAATTAGCTCCACGTTCACCAGATTCTCGGCGATGCAAGACACCCACAGCATCTGAAGCCAAACAGGACCATTAGATCATGAACGTGACTGGCTCAACAGTGCAGAGGATTGCATTTCACACAGCTGCCCTTGCCCTGAGCCAAAAACCTTGTGTAGGACTTAAAGTAACTTTCCAGAAAGGCATCTGGCCTTGATATAAAGACCTTTATATACTGTTTAAAAGTGCCTTATTTTTTATTGAAATTTGTCAATATTCAGCTTTTAGGCTCCTCTCTCCAAGTGGAGTAGCTGCAATTTTAGTCTCTTCCAGCCCTGTCTTTCACCCAGGGACCTTCAGTGGTGCCAGATGCACTGCCTCTGGCCTGGCAGGGAGACCAGGTTCTGGTGTAGGGAAGAGACAGTACTGCTCTCTGGGGAATTGCAACGAGAGGCTGAAATCCTAAAATGTTTTAATCATTATTTTTCTGCCTGTGCTTTAAGTCGTGCTATCAGCAATTATAGAGATGCATAATAGAAATGTCTAGACTGGCAGGAGTGGAAAATGAATGGCAAGGTCTGCCTGTGGAAGCATCAGAAAGGGAAAAACAGCACAAAAAGCCCTGCGAGGGTGGCAGGTGCTTGCAGGACTGAGACCATCAACATCACAGCACATTTACATGCTGCATTTTAGGATATCCAATTCAGGAACACAAAGGACAGCGTACAGTCAGGAACTGCCTCTGAATAGACTGAAAAAAAGACTCCAGCTGCTAAGAGGTGACAGTGGGATAACACAGAACAGGGCTGGAGTCTTACAAGATCCTGGCAGAGGACACAAAATAAATCCTAATGATTCACAGAGATGGGAGAGCATGGAAAGGTGAAAGATCCTGAGCACTGTCAGCTCCCAAAGGCAAAAAAGGTTCACTGGCCCCTGGTTGCCATCCTGAGGAGATCCCAGCAGACACAGTGAAGACTCAGTAGAGCATTGCATTGCTTGGCTCTCCGCACAGCTGTGCACCTGGATACCTGCAGCTGGGATACAGGCATGGTGGACAGATTGCTTGGTACCCACATCTTTGTATTTATGAGTATGTGATTATGACAATGTGAATCACTGAAACCAACCATTTTAAAATAAAATCGCCTTGCCCTCCCCTAAAATCTTGTACTGAGTTTTGGTACACAACAACCAGCTTATACCATCAGAAAAGATTCTCAAAAACAGGCTCTAAATTAAAATTTGCCTTTCAAAGGTCTTGTCAAAAGCACATTTATTCTCACAATGGCCTTGTGAACTCCCATCACCAAGTCAGAGCCCACTTTGCGGCTCCAACACCAGTTTCTACAAACCCATGTGCCAAGAAAGAATATCACTTTGCCATTAGAGGAACTGGCATTTCAAAACCAGACAAAAATAATGATCATCCTTTTTTAAAAATTTTAGTGTCTGTAAACTATTTTGCTGACAACAGTGATCATACTCATAGAACCTCACAAGGAACTTTGTGTGGCCACAGACACTTACTATTTTTCCACCCTGTATTTCGTGTAAGAACATGCATAAAAATCTTACAGGCCTTACTTGCCTAATACTGAAAATATGCAGCACTTATCAGCAGTTTACTACAGAAAAAAAAAAAAAAAAACTTGCTAAAAGTTGCAAGCATCACTTGCACAAAACTATCACCAAACTCAGAAATTTTGCTAAGCTACGTATTTCAAGAGATTTCACTTGCTCATTGAGAAACTGCTTTCTGTTTAAAGATTGTGCATTTTCTCTTTACTTTCAGGAAAAGATGCTATCTCTTTGCATTTTAATTTTTTTTTTTTTCTGGCAGACCTTTAGCTTAGACAGTGTGTGAACAGAAGGAAAGTGATCATATACCAATTGCTCGTGACTTACTATTAAAGAACAGGAAAAATTCTTTTTTCAAAGTAAGCGAGGAAATCTGTGTCTTCATGTCTGGGGAATTCTGATTTTCCTGTCTTTGTTTTCATCTTAACTCACAGGAAAAATATTTTAAAAGTCATTAAGAAACAAAAGATTCTGAAAACTTTTGAGCCTGAAATGATAATATGTTTCATTTTGTCCCATTTTAATAGAAAATTATGTTTGCAAAAAGGAAACATTTCATCCTCTTATAAAATTAATGCATTTTATCTGGTTTATGCCCTTTCTCCTCCTAGTATCTCAGACTTGAAGACATATACTCTACACTGCATCTTCTGGTGCAGAATGAAGACCACATGCCTTAGAGAAGATGTAAACTGGTTTACATGATGGTATTAAAGAATGGCACATCCAAGCTATGAATCCTGTGAAACAGCAGCTCCAGTTCAAATATTGGTACAGACTCAACTTTGACAATTTTCCGCTAGTCACAGTGTTGTGAACTGTGCCTGCATGAAATGAATTTTGTGTTAAATCCTTCTGCTATAAAATCAAATTAATACACACAATTACCACAAGTTTTTTCATGGAAAAGCTCCATTTTAAATATTTTTTTTTCCCCTTGAAAAATCATGAGCTCTGTGTTCACTGAAAGTTATCAGCAAATGAAGATCCGATAGAAGCAAAAGATATCTATATATTATTGACTAAATTAGGTGATCTGTTTAAGAGGATAATAGCTATTCTGATCAGTGCTTCAAACTCTCAAACTTTTGGGTTTTGATTTTTTTGGTTTTTTTGGTTTTGTTTTTTTTTTAATTGGGCCTTGAGGATGCAAGTACTGCAATCAGAAGTGTTTATAAATAATTATGCATTCATTTAGGTGGCTAACCACCTGAATTGCTGTAATTAGAACACTTAATACAAGCGATTAATTATGTCAGCAGTGCTGAAGGCTGTTTTAAAGATCGAGATACAGAAATATGTTCAGACAAAAAAAACCCCAAAAAACAAAGGAATCTTCATTTCATTTGACACATTTTCACTGATTGCTCTCTGGCAACAATGTGAGAACTCTTGGAAGTTCTGTGTAAGAATGAAATAAAAACTGGGAATGATGCTATCAAGACTCCCACTGAAGTGGAATTTATTTTTTTATCCAAGGAGCAGACATAGATGTTCCCTAAAATTAGCTCTATTGTGTCCTTGAGCAACTGTTTTTATTCTGGATCTGAAGGAACTTATTCTGGATCAGAAGGAACTGCAGCAAGGAGGCAACAGCTCAAGCACTCATATACTCAAGCACAAAATTCCAGTGCTCACAAATGTGAAGTAGGTCATGACCATCTGTTCATTTGAAGCTGAAATAAAGACATGTTTCTTCTCTTCCAATATCCTTCTGTTACACAGACGTTTCCCAGCATCCTCCCATCCTTCAACAAGTCCTCACAATATTGAACTGGTTTGATAATGAATTACAGGCTTAGTTTTCTAAAAGTTCTTAAACCTATAAACTTCAACCCCATTCCAAAGGAGCCTGAGACAATTTATCTTTTTGCATGGAAATTATGCAAAAAGAAATTATGCAAAATCTGAGGTTTGGCATGGATTCTAAGCAAAACCACTTGAAACACTGCAATTTAAAGTGAATTTATTTTGACAATTTCAGTTTGCCCAAACCTGAAACTCAAAGCAAACCTCAGGGCAGAAGTGTAAACCAGAACAGATAGAAATCAACGAATGTTTACACAACACTCCATGAATCAAAGATAGTTAACTTCACATGATGTGAAGCAGAGTCTGACAAACCAGGAATCAGACAGGAACATTTTTTGAACACAATCTACTTAGTTCACATTTAACAAAACAAGAGTTCACCTCTTCTATTACCTGCCCCAAGAGTCTCAAGTTTTAAGCTCCCCTCTCCATCTTAAAATTCATATTAACATCACTTCAATCTTTTTCTCAACTTTTCAACCCTCGTGCTTTGAGAACTATAGGGGAAATAAAGCCAATTTTTACTACCCACAAACTTCTTTAAATTTGTTCTCAGTAGAATAAACACGTGCATCTAATAACCTGGTGAACCAGTTGAGTCTGAGCTAATAATTTCCCTGAATTATATAGTGTCACAAGTGATAATCAACTGAACCTGATACTATCACTTATCTGAACCAAAATACCTTTCTTCAAGGGAATGGATCCAGGCAAACAGTTCATAAATACCAGGGTGTTTTTTTATTCTTTTTTTATGTGGCAATTTTTGGTCAAATAGATGAATGGTTTTAAGCACAGAGTCTTTAAAGAAGCTCTTTATCTGTTACAAACAGATAAAGTGCTTTTCTCCCCAGTACATCGTGGGAAATGTTCAGTTTGATCCACAGTATGATACAATCCACTTCATTCCTGGCTACCAAAACTGGCGATGTGCATGTCAATACTATACACTCCTCAGGCCTCTTAATTTGTACAGGCTGTGCGGAGAGCTAAGGACAGTGTAAAGAACTAATTTTTAGTATTCTCAAAGATCAATGGAAGATAAGAAAATAGCTCTTCAAAACCAGCATCCGTACATATTGGATATGTCTCTGCTATGTATGTTATTAACTCCTATGCATTTTCACTCTAAAAGCCATTCATGACAGAATGAGCAATATTACACGTAGGACATTGAATTGCCTATTTTCAATGCACCATAAATTTTATAAAGTAACATGGACGAGCACACAATTATTTGCAAATTCAGAATGTAAGGAACTGGGATACAGCAGGGAAAATATTCACAGAACTGTGAAAGATCATAGAATCGTAGAATGGTTTGGGTTGGAAGGGACCTTAAAGATCATCTGGTTCCAACTCCCCTGCCATGGGCTGGGACACCTCCCACTAGACTGGGTTACTCAAAGCCCCATCCATCCTGGCCTTGAACACTTCTAGGAATGGGGCATCCACAGCTTCCCTGGGCAACCTGTTCCAATGTCTCACTGCCCTCACAGTAAAGAATTTCTTTGTAATATGTAAACTAAATCTATCTTCTTTCAGTTTAAAACCACTACCCTTCATCCTATCATTATGCTCCCCGATAAGAGTCCTTAGTCATCTTCCCTGCAGGCCCCCTTTAAATACTGGAAGGCTGCTATAAAGTCTCCCTAGAGCCTTCTCTTCTCCAGGCTGAACAATCCCAACTCTCTCAGCCTGTCCTCATAGCAGAGGTGCTCTAACCCTCTGATCGTCTTCCTGGCCTTCCTCTGGACTTGCTCCAACAGGTGCACGTCCTTCTTACATTGGGGGCCCCAGAGCCAGATGCAGTACTCCAGCTGGGGTCTCACAGGAGTGGAGTAGAGGGGCAGAATCACCTCACTTGACCTGCTGGCCATGCTTCTTTCAATGCAGCCCAGGATACAGTTGGCTTTCTGGGCTGCGAGTGTGCATTGCTGTCTCATGTTGAGCTTCTCATCCACCAACACCCCCGAGTCCTGATCCTCAGGGCTGCCCTCAATCCATTCTCCACCCAGCCTTTATTTGTGCATGGGATTACCCCGACTGAGGTGCAGGACCTTGCACTTGGCTTTGTTGAACTTCATGAGGTTCACACAGGCCCACCTCTCAAGCCTGACAATGTCCCTCTGGATGGCATCCGTTCCCTCCAACATGTTGACTGCACCACACAGCTTGGTGTCACTGAAAGATGATTTTTATCTAACAAACCAGCATATAAAATACCCTTCCACCTAGGATTTGTTTCATATCCTTCTTTAGATCTCTCATTTCTAACACCTTCCTCTTTCTCTTACTTTTTCCTCACTTATGAGGAAGACAGCCTTGGCACCTGAGGCTCTGCCATTCTCCTCTTGGATAGGCTTGTCCCACTTTGCATGGTATAACTAAATATTGACCAAGCTGAAGAACCATAGCAGCTCTCCAGCCTTTTGATTAAGGCATGTACGGGCCGATGGAAGAAGGCTATTTAAGTCCCTGTCTCTGTGGGTGTCTCCTTTCGTAGTGGAAGAGCATGAATAGGACGCTGGATCTTGGCCCCCAAACCCAGAATATTCTGTGATCTGGTGGCGGTGCATGCTTCTGGGTAACAACATTGCTCATATCCCTTCAAACTGTGAAAAGAGTTGAACTTGTGCCTCTCACAATGTGGATCCTTCATGATATTAAATGACAGAAGGACACCTTTTCTGTGAGCTTCCTAATCCTAATTCTCAGCTATTTTTGCATGTCTGCAGGAGAAAAATGCTTCTTTTTGAGCAAAATAAAGAATTTAATCCAACAGGAAACACATTTTTAGTTCTGGGAAAAAAATGAAAAAAAAGTTCATTTTCATTCAAACTGAACAGACTCTTTTTTTCCAAACATTTGGATCAGAAGCTGCAATGGAAAAGAAAAAGAATTTTCAGCTGAGCTCTGGTGGATTGATGAAGTCAACGAGTATCACCAAAACCAGTTTCTACTAGGTAAATGCAAATTAACCATTACAGTATTTTAAATTATGGGATAAATTGTCTGTGACAGTCTTTAAATCAAGACTGCAGCATCCTGTTGAAGACTGTATTCCTGGTTGACCAGAGTGCAATTCCAGTCTATGTTATGTCAAGACCTAAGATGGTCTTAAAAAATAAAATGCTTTCAAACAGTGAGCTTATGAACACAGTGTGGAGATGCTTTCTTCTGGCTTAGAGACTCTGAAGGAATTCATCTTTGCCTGACATGACAGAAGTTTTCAGAAATGGAAGCTTTCAGAAAGTTGCACTGAAGATGTTATTTCTGTCCAGAGCAACTCCCATCAACTTGTGTTTCTATATGAGGTATCCTGGAAACACAGCTATTATAGATTACGGAGACTGTTGAAAACTCTTAGTGCTTTACCGAGGTAATGAAAATGCACAGTAAGTTTTAAAAAATGTAACATCTCTGCATATTGTTTTTGAAATATCTCAGGTCATATTATGGCAGTTTTCCATTACTGGGAGTTATAACATTAAACCCTGAAAGTGTTTACACACCTACACACCTCTGCTACACCTTCAAAAATAGTTTTTTAATGGAATTGCCTAGAGAAGGAGGAACTGGTTAACTTTCCAATTGGCTGATGAGAAATATCTGCACAGGCTAAGATCTGATCAGAATTAATGAAGGGTTTGATTCTGCAAACCCACATCTAAGTAATTCTGTACATGAATCATTTCACTGAATTACACGGGCTGCAGACAGGTATCAAGCTATGTTCAAAATCAAGGTTTGCAAAATGGTACCCTCATTATGCAATTAAAAGTGGTGTTGAGGGAATGTTCTTCGATTGTTTATCATCACTATCTTTGCACGTCTGCAAAATGGGACAAATATTGTCAACAACGTATGTTGTCAGCAACGCGTACTGCTCTGTCATGCCTCAGCTGCCGAACATAGAGCCATAGAGTTGATCCTATGCCCGACTAAGGACTGCAGGATCTCTCAAGCAGTAACGGGCAGCTGGCATCTTCCTACAGGATTCTTACTGCTCCACTTTATTGGCTATAACTTGCTGATCCATATTACATACATTCATTTTAATCACAAGAAAACCGGACATTTTGGAGACACACGTATATGTGCATAAATAAACACATTTACTACACTTCCATGAATTAAGCTGAACTGTTTGGTGACTTTCAGAAAATAATTAAATATATATTACAGTATATGTATAGTTCTAGGTTGGGAGCATAAATATGGAAAAATACAAACCTGATTTATAAGCTCAAAATAATCTCAACAGTGATTTACCAATAGTTTTAATAGCATGAAAATGACTAATTTAAGGTCAAGAGTAATTTAGCTTTGACTGACTTGGCAATCCTTTGTTCTCTGGGTCATGTAAGTGTTGAGTAAATTATAAACCTGTAATTCTATCCTGAGGTCAAGGGACTTCAGAATTGATTTGATATATTGGTCTCCTGGAAAGTTCTTCCAAGGCCAGTACCCTCTAAACTGTGTTTATGAGTTGACTGCATTAATAACTAAGAGAGTCATATAATATTAGCAGAGGTGAACTTAACCCTTTCAAAGAAGAATATGCTCATAATGCAGCATCTTTAAATGACGGACAGAAAAACAGATATATCTATGAGAAGCCAAATTTCTACAGAGTATTGAAAAAATAAAATGAATGTAAAAATGTGTACATATCTGACTTCAGGAACAAAACCAGACTGCATTATGAACATTATTTGAGATAAACCTGGGTTTGTGAAGCAAAACCTATTGCCTTGATGTCTTACACGGGGGAAAATAAATAAACCAGAACTACCCTGACAGACTATGTAAGAAGGATAAATACATTAAAAAGAAGAACAACTGCTCATTTAATGCAGGCTTTGCTCTGTCCCCTAACATTTGCCATCAAAAAACTGAGATGGCAAGTAAACTGAGATGTTTTCCATACAAGATTTAAGTGTGCATTATTATTATAGCAGCACTTACTAATTTTGAACCTTCTAGTGTTTCCCAATGAAAGTCATCAAACTACTAAAAAAAAATACACTGTAAAGCCCAGACAGACGGCCTGGACTATTCTTTCGTCACCAGGCAAACATTAAAGTTAATGGTCCTAAAAGCGTTTAGGGTTATTTCTTTTGCCCAACGTCACAGTCCTGAACTCATTAGTAAGAGGTATATTCAGATTAGCCTGTTCAGTTCTGATTTAAAAGAAACTCAACAATAATCACAATCTGAAATCTTGAAATCTTTAGGAATAACCTAGTGTTACCCTCAAGCAGTCCTGTGAAAAATTAGATGTAGGTTCCCCCCGCCTCCATTTCATTGTAGATTTCATTTGAATATGACTATCTCCTGGTATCTACTAGTACCAGGAGATATTTGTCCTGGGCAGTCCTTGGTTATCTTCTTCCACTACTTTCAAGCTCCTAGCAAAGCCACTAACTTTGTTGAATGCTTTTACATTTACTGTAATTTCTGTATAAAAATCCAACAGTTGGTTAGATTAATGATCAATAAGCACACACCAAGGTTAAAGAAATATCAGCATCAGAATTAAAACTGCAACAGCTCTTACTGCAATGGATGACAGCGTTTGACCTGGTCACACAGGAGGAACCAATTTGCAAAAAAAGAATCACAGCTGCTTGGTAAATAACACAACACAGGAGCATACCCAAAGACCACTGAATGTCACAGAATGCATTAGAGTAGCCTTTCTCTTGCAACTTCAAGGGATCTTTGAACACATTTTAGTGGATATTAAAAATAGAAACCAAAATTCAGACGGGTAGTTTCACGATCAGCTTAGGTCAAGCTTTGACCATGCTGTTCCTGAAAGGAGGCAGTCTTACTCCCTGCGTGGGCAGCAGATCTCACTGCCTGCTTCCACTCGGGACCTCACAGCTGCACTCTGAGTCAGGTCAAGCCATTAGTTTGTCTGAAAACTAACCCTGGAGGGGAGAAAAAAAATAAAAAATCTGTTGGATTAGTTCCTTGAGCAAAATCACCTTTGCAGGGCAGGTGACAGCAGCAGGTGGTGGGGGACAGAGAGGGGAAAGAGGAAGAGGTGGTTTGCAGTAGCTCAGATGTAGACTGGTTCAAGTTGTCAAGATATGCACACAGTGTCCTAGTGCTCAGGGTCCACCTGCCAACTTTGGTCACAAAGGTTTTTTTGTGTCCAAATGTGCATTTCCAGATTGGGTAATTAAATAAGAACAATGCTAGCACACAGCAAAATCCTCCTAACTGACTGACTACCCCTAAAGCAGCATCACTTTGTGAAGGCCATCACTGTTTCAGGGCCTTGAGGACACCAAGAGGCCCTAGTAGCCCTGACCAGCCTCACTTGGACCACCCTTCATCCCTGCCCATGAGCCCAGGAGCACCATTCCAGCCCAGACCTTGCCAGAGCTATGCAGTAGGTCCATTTGTCGCTGGTCCTGTTTCCTGGAAGCACCTCGGACCCATACTGTAGCCTTGTTGCCAGTCTTGTCTCGGACCCTGTTTCCTTTGGGATATGAACCTCGCTCTTGCCTTGGCTATGGCTCTCGATGGACCCATCACTATCTCCCAGCTCTGCCCACTGTTTTAGACCCTGAGGGTCTGCACCCTGTTGGTGAGGGCACTGCTCGCTCTGGAGTCGCCTGTGGATCCCAGTTTGTGCTCCCGTAGGGAGCAGCCAGACCTTGCTGCTCAATGACATGCTGTACTAGTATAACCTAATTGGCTTGTATGATGGAAGGACAACAAATTTTTATGCTTGGCTTTCCTAACACATTGTTTTTACCCGTTTTGTGTATAGCCATGGTCGTGCTCATTCTCAGTCATCTACTAGTTTTGATCAGAGTTATGCTAAAGCTCTACCAAAACTTTTTTTCCTTTAAGAAAGGCATGTGTCACAGCTCTAGTTCAAGCTCCTAGATCTATTGCTTTGGGCTCATATGGGTGTTAATATCAATGCAAATGATGCAGAGGGAGCCGATGGATTAATTTTGGATAACATTACTTCATATTACAGCTAAAGGAAACATGATGTTTGGGACACCGAAGAACTTCCTCAAATCTGAAGCAGAAACAGTAAGACTAAAGTTAAACACTGGTGAAAAACAATTGCTTTGAAATCAAGTTTAAATTATTTAGCTGAATCAAACTGTCATTTTACTACTGTAGAAAAGAGCAGTACTATCTCATTTTGTTTCCCCTTCCCACCATTGCCTGGTTCTCACTGAAAAGTTGACCCTCCCATCCTCAGGCTCGTTAAGCCAATTCAATGTGCTGACCTTGCAGAAACCATTCACAGGTTTTGTCAGACTGCTCTCGGGCTGATACCACTGTCTGAATTGGTTCAGAACAGCATGACACCATGATCAGGAGAGGAAGGAGGCGTGCAGCTGGAGCAGGACCTGCCCCCATTGGTAGTGGTGAGATGTTGTGTTGCCTCAGCCTCAGTCTGTCTTGTTACTTCAACTCAGTAACTCTGCAGGCTACAACAGGCACTTGACAGCTTGTGAAAAAACAGAAGCAGCTGGGCAGGTTTGAGAACAAAGTGTTGTCCTGTAACCAGCACCTGGCAGGGAAGAAGGGCAAATCAGCACTGAAAACAGCCTGTACTGATTTGAGAATGAGGGTACTTGAACTGGATGTCTGTAAACTCACTCATCTAAATATATTTACATTACACACGTACAAACGTAAGGTAGGACTCATCTCCTCAGGGCTGCTAGCAAGTTTCTGGTGGTGGGGCAGGGGTACTTAAACTCAGGTTTAATATGAGCAGGAGACGGGCGAAGGGTTGAACCAAGGATTCAGAGCTGGGGTTAACTTACATTGCAAACCTCCCCTCAAACACCCAGGGTGTATCAGCCTATGACTGTTAGCTGCGAAAAGCAATAGGTTTGAATGGATTATGTGTGGGACAGAAGATTTAGTGAGTAAAGGCAAAGGATCCTCCTATGACACAGAGTTCCTCCAGTTGCTGCCTCTGTGGTGTTATCTAACTGTGCATCAACAGCATCTCCTTAGCCCTGTATCTGGTTTATCAGCAGGGTTTCTTGGTTTATCAGCACTACAAAATAAAATTTCTGTTTGCTATCATTTTTCAGCTGCAGTTTAAATAAAAGCTATTTTCTTGGAGATTCTGAAACTTCTCTCTTCTCCCATTTTAGATACTACTGTATGCAGAGTATCCGTTGTATTGTATATTTTCTATAAAAACATTACATTTTTAACTTCCCTGGGACCATGTATATAAATATTTGTACATGAAATTATATGATAGGCTTTGAAATGTATGCCATACATTTCTGTTAATGTTCTACAAATATTTGTCCGGGCAAATGAAATTGCACTAAAATATTTTACTGCAGATCAGTCAAAGGTTCTCACAACTTTATCTTCCTAAAAAATAATATTTCAAGCTATAAAACAGGGCTCCATTTCAGGTATCTAAAAGGCAAATTTAACCAGCTTGATTTGGTTAATACCAAGTAGTTTAACATTTTTTTAAACACTGAGGTTTAAGGTGAAATAAAGTCAAGATACAAGCATTTTCTTTTCTTACATATATGATTTAATTTTGTTTTCTAGAAACTTACACTGTTAGAGGCGAATTGCCTAGGCAGTACACGGGGGGTTATGTGCATATTTCCTATTCCCATTAACAATAATGAGAGCAGGGTGTGCTGCCCAGCACACAAAGCTTCAAGTATACAAATTGTTAATAAATCTGACTCCTCACAAAACAGAAAATTAATGCCCTATTCAGAATGATGTGTGGTCCGAGATATATTTTCAAACATCCTCCTTCGGGTGTCCCAACACCTTAATCACAAGCTTGGCAGCCATCTGGCGACTCCCAATGGCTTACCACCCACCGTGGAAGCCTCCTGGGTAGCTGAGTAAGAGCCCTGTTCTGCACCACCGTTTCTGCTTGCACAAAAGTCCCTTTAATGTCGGTAATTTTGCCTCGAGAAGGTTCCAAACAGCCCCCGAGTCATATGCACAATATCAACAGTTTTCCTAGGCGGTGCACAGGGGGAGAGCCTGTGTGTCTTCATGAAAAGCTGTTTTCCCCTCCTCCCCTCCACTTCTCTAAATCCCCACCAAAAGACCTACGGTCAGGTAAGCTTGAATCCTTACCACCTCACACTTAGTTTTGCCACACGCTCAGCATACCTGCAGGCATCTCTTATGGCAAAACTCATGCCTAACTTGCAGCGTTTTGTTCTGCTTGGCTGGGTCCCAGCATCTGTGAGAGTACGCTCCTCACCGTACGTTTGCAGCCCCCCGCTCCCTACCCTGTTCACCTTGGCTGGCTTCCACCACCTCCAAATGCCATTTGCCAAAGCTTGCTCCCTAGTCTCCTCTGCAGGTCTGCTCTGCAGAAATCCCTCACATCTGGTCGCTAATCTCCCTTCAAAGGTGTCAGTGGTGCAGATGCTAACTCGCCGCCCAGCGGAGAGTGGATGTTTCAGATAATGGGTGCCAGGGGAACAGCATGGAGAAATTCATGGGTTGTGGGCATAGACTCAAGTTTAGGAATTTACACCAGCAATTTACTAATCCCCATGAATCTTTTAGGTGTGCCCAAATACTTTTCCCCCTCCCAGCGTTAGCATGTTGCCCAGCAGATGGAAATAGTTTTTCTCCCTCTCATTCACATGTCAGCAGCAAGCAACAGCTCAGTGAGTACTGGGCTCATGTCAATTTCACATTTTTTTTTTTTTTTTTGGGGGGGGGGGGGGGGGGGAG